>SADC01000066.1:0-333795 GCA_004194705.1 Ditylenchus dipsaci
ACATTAAAAATGAAACTGACACTTACTTTTTCTGACTTTTTTTCAGAAACAGGTCAAAACTCTGAGAACACCTTTCTCAATCAGAAATTCGTCAGCTTTCTAACGCATCTTACAGAATTTCGAAAAGACAACTATTTTGATGTCCGCGACCACTTTTAAAAAATGTGAGGTTCGCTAAACTGACATGTCATGTTAATGTCAGTTGTCACTGTCAGTGTGAATTATGAAAAACCTGTCCTATACACACCTTATTTTCTTTTAAATTGAAAATACGCTAATTTGATTTTTCAAATTTTGACTAAGAACCCATGATACCGTACACACTCATTTGGGCGAAACTCATTTGGGCCGCCTCATTTGGCGCCCTCATTTGGCGAAACTCATTTGGGCGCCCTCGTTTGGGCGCCCTCATTTGGGCGCCCTCATTTGGGCGCCAATATTTTATATTAGTTTTTAAATGTCTCAGATAGTCTGAAAAGATATGTTAACCCAGGTATAGTAGGGAAACCATCACGTACCCACATGTAAAGGTATCAGCTCCATAATCCTGAAATTTTACATTTAGTGAAAATCGATCAAAATCCATTTTATCCTATTCGAAATCAAGTGCTAAACATGTTTTGTAGTTCCATAACATTTTCATTTGGTGTTGCCACCTGAAAACCTGGGTACCACCACCATTTGCCCACTCTTTAAGCCCACTCATTCCTCACAACATTTTGTGTCCCCAAGTTAGTGAACTCGGACTAGCAAAACATTATAATTTTAAAATTTCTCCACAAGACAAAAATATCACTGTCCGGGTACTGCTACACTACCTGAGTTCCCCAACTGAGTATGACTATCTGGGCACAATAAAACCAAGTGTTGTCCACCTGGATCGAAAATTTTTTTTCGTTTTTCATGTTTCGAATCTTGTTTTCTGGAGTGATTCGGGCATGCTAAAGATGGTTTGATAGTGGTAAAAGGCCATTTTCTTGAATATTTTTGAGTTTTGAAATAATTGATTTTACCGAAAACTCGATTTTATCAAAACTCAATAAATATTCGAGAAAATGGCATTTGACCACTATCAAACCGTCTTCAGCGTGCCCGAATTAGTCCAGAAACAGGTTTTGAAAGTGAAAAAAAAATTATTTTTTTGTGATCCAGTGGATCACCACTTGCTTTTGTCGGTACAGGATATCCAGCAAAACTACTGTTGGTTCATAAGAACAATGTTTGAATTAACAAGTAAAATTGTGAAGACAAAAATATAAAAACATTGCGTTTCGTAAATTTTTGTGGATCAATTCGCTCTGATCAATTCGACGCCTCCGGTGGATACCCTTTACATGTGGGTACGTGATGGTTTCCCTACATCCCTGGGTTAACATATCCTTTTCAGACTATCTAGACATTTAAAAACTATATAAAATATTGGCGCCCAAGAGGGCGCCCAAATGAGGGCGCCCAACGAGGGCGCCCAAATGAGTTTCGCCCAAATGAGGCGCCCAAATGAGGGCGCCCAATGAGTTTCGCCCAAATGAGACCCATGATACGCCCTGTAGTTTCGAAAAATTTTTTTTTTGCTTTGAATAAAAAACAGCCATTTTCTCATGTAATCGGGGTCAAAATTCTAGACTCGAGAAACACGAAATGGTCTTATCTCTTCTTTCTGAGCACATTGTGCGGGAGTGGATTGTATACTGCAACCCAGATGACAGCCCTGGCCTTTTGCCATTTCAATCAAAAATATTTTTTGACTAAAAATTCCGGAAATAAATAAAAAAATTGGGATCTTAAGTAAAAATCTTTGAAAAAGTACACTTACGTACTGTGCAGTCATCAAGTTCATTTAAATTTTTGTTGTTCTATAATTTTCAACCATTCACATAAAGATATTAACAAAACCTGTTAAATTGTTATACTTTTACAGACAAAAACCTGTTCCGAAAAAATGATCGAAAATTTAATAGCAATCAATTAAAAGTAGACAAAAAGTGGGAAAAATTAAATGTGAAAGTATTTTCAACTGTGACACAGTTTTCACTCTTACTAAAATTTATATTTCCCCACCAATACTTTTTTGATTGACATTGTATTAACTTCTTTTATTTATACCAACTCACCCAGAACACCAAATTTTTAGTCTGGATGTTCTTGCACAATGAATCCATAAAAGAGGAAACCGCCCGAACTGTAAAATTTCAACCCTCTAAATTTTTATTTGTTTTCTTTGGCTTTCCGATGAGCAAAATACGAAAATCATGCGTCCCTAGAATCGACAGCAAAAATTTCGATTTTGGAACGCCTTAATCCCCCGCCCCAAAGTGATTTTTTTAGATTCCGAATATCTGAAAAATTAGTTTGGCTTATATTTTTTCAAGTATTTCGAAATTGCATTTTTCAACTTCTCATATAATTTTTGTATATAAAAGTAGTTAATCTGAAACACAATTTAAATTTAAGAGACTGTTTGAGATTTATCATGTTTAAACCCACCAAAGGTGAGCAGATTTTACTTATTTTATCAGAAAATGAAATATTCGTAATCTAGGGCTGGTTGTAAGGGACTGGAAGCAAGATGTATGCTAAATTAAACAATTTACAATAATCTATCATTTTTCAAGGTGATCAATCTAATTCAAGTACCAAGGACCAAAATTATAGTTTGTTAGTCTCAACCATTTTTTGTGATATACAGTATGAAAAGTTCTATAAAATTTAGCAGTTTCACCTTATGCCATAAAGTAAGTTTGGAACACTTGAAGCTGTCATCACCTTCCCCTTCCTAATCAAATCAGCTTGGAGGACTAAGGCGTTTTTTTTGAAAGCTTTTAACTGCAAAATTTTCACACCTGAAATCTTGAGAAATATTTTTCAATCATGTTTAACTTTACAGAGACAAATTATTGGTATAAATTTTTTAAATGTCTTGGTCCTCCAGGCTTTTTTGACTCGGGATCAAGTTGGACCCCTCACCCAAGAGTATGAGTTCTCTGGCCAGAGACCCCAAAAGAGTATTGGGTCTCTAACCATTTTTAGGCTTAGAGAATTCATACTTTGGTGGGGGGGGGGAGGTAGTGCACTTAGGGTGCTGTCGCTTATTTGACTGGGAGGGGGGGGTGGTATCAGGTTGAAATGAGAGGGCGAGGCGGAGGGTGACTCAGGCTCAATTTAAAAAATTATTAAATTAAAGGCTGGAAACATGGCTACGGATAATAATCTAAATTACGTGGTTAGTTACAATTTTGCAGAATAAAAACGAATTGATTGATTTATGGTTTAGAATGTGAGCAATGAGTTAAGCAAAGCCTCTTCAAAGGAACAAATTCCTTTCATAGAGGTGAATGGCCGGCAGTTCGCTGATACCAATATAATAATAGACAAACTCAAAGACATGTATAATCTGACTATTGATCAAAATCTTAATTCTATAGAAAAAGCTAAAGCAAGAGCTATAATTGTGCTGATTGAAGAATCATTATTCAGGTAATTTTTATGCATTTTCGGCATTACTGGAACATACTGGATCGGAAAATAGACCGACATGTCGTTCTATTAGATGAAATACGGTAGCTAGTTTACTGTTTTCAGATGCTATGTTTACAACTTAAGCCAAAACATCAGCTGGCTAGCATCAGGTAATTTTAATATTTTCAAATCTCCAAGGAAGTCGATTTTATCCACCGTATTTTCTAAAATAGAGCCCCGGGTGCTTTTTTGGATACCCGAATATATTGGAGCAAGGGTCAGGGGTCACCTATCGGCGCCTATACACACATTTTTGCAACAGACAATACTTCATTTCTAACAACAAAATCAAATCGCTTGATTTACTTAAATTTCTCCAATCACCGAGTTTGACCTAGGCACTTTGTCCCTTTATATCAAGACTTATGGGGATTTCTAATATAGCTTATTTTGATAGCTTATTTTAAACAATAACTTTTAACGGCGCTAGTAGCGAATACCACCCCCCCCCCCCCAACAATTTTTTTTTCAAAATCAGGTATTAACCATTTCTAAGTAATTCTTATGCGCTGAAAACGATAAAAAGGGTGTTTTCGGGCATTTTCTGGCCTAAAAAATTGATTTTTGGAAAAAATTTTTTTTACCAAATTTGACTTTTTGCCTTGGGAGACCAAGGTAAACCACCTGAAAATGGTACCTAGAGTCCTAAAAAGATGGGATTTAAACATAGTTTTGTTAGCTGGGGCCTCCCGCATAAAGAAACTCTGGTATTCATGCTTTTTTCATGCATCCAGAGTCACTTTCGAGTGATTTGTGTCTAAGGTATGTGGGTGTGCGCATCTCAACTCCCAGCCCCAAGCCCCTGCGCCCCGAAGGGGGCGCAGGGGCTTGAGAGTTAGAGATGCGCGCACTCACTTACCCTAGACATGATTCCGAGCAAGACTCTTGATCATAAAATGCATATGGAGACTTTTTTGCCTAGCTCCAGTGACAAACGAGGTAGAATACCTTGGTCCCCCAAGGCAAAAAGTCGAATTTTGGTCAAAAAAATTTTTATCTAAAAATCAACTTTTTAGGTCAGAAAATGCCCGAAAACACTTTTTTATCGTTTTCAGCGCATAAGAATTACTTAGAAATGATTGAAACCTGATTTTGAAAAAAAAATTTGTTGGGGAGGGGGGGGGAGGGGAGGGGTGTTCGCTACTGGGGTCCTTTTAACAATAGCTTATTTTAAACAATAGCTTCTAACAATAGCCTTTTTCAAACAATATCTTTTAACAATAGCTTTTTTTGCAGCTGAGATTTCGCAGATTTCACCAAATAAATACACCAACACCGCGTTTCTTGGTGAAAGTGGGTCAAAAACACAAAAAGTGAAAAATCTACCCTCCGGACCAACTCCATAATTCTCCAACCACCGAGTTCAAGCGGGTTACTTTGTCCTTTATGTCAGGAATTATGGAACGAATAATAAAATTATTCTGAAGCTGAAATTTCGTAGATTTCATTAAATAAAGACACCAACACCGCGTTTCTTGGGGAAAGTGGGTCAAAAACACAAAAAAGTAAAAGACCTACCCTCCGGACCAACTCCAAAATTCTCCAACCGTCGAGTTTGAGCGGGACACTTTGCCCCTTCATGGCCGGAATTATGGAACGAATAAAAGCTTATTTTGTAGCTAAGATTTCGTAAATTTCACCAAGTTAATACACCAACACCGAGTTTATTGGTGAAAGCGGTTCAAAAACATAACAGAAATCAAAAAAGTACATTTAAAAAGTACTACGGACATATAACGGCAAATACTACAGTCAAACCCCGGTTTAGTGCGACCCCTGGGGACCGGAAAAGTGTCGCACTAACTAGGGGTCGCACTAAATTCGCACACTTTCGAGACTTTCAATGACTTTTGACCAAGTGCATCAACCTCAGGGTCGCACTAAATCGAGGGCGCACTAAATTAAAATTACTAAATAAGTTCCAAATCGGGCTTTGACTGTACAGGGTGTCCCAAATATCTTGGAACTTTTCTTTTGGCCATAACTTTTTCTCTAGTGCGATTTTTTAAATTCTGTAAACGCAGATCGATTCAGAATTTCATAAGAAGTTTTCTGGTATATAATGTCAAAAACACGATTTTTGCTTGGTCCCCCTGTGGTTTAGGTCTCACCCATCCAGAGGCCATCTACAGATCAGAGCCCAAACCACAGGGGGACCAAGCAAAAATCGTGTTTTTGACATTATATACCAGAAAATGAAATTCTGAATCTTATGAAATTCTTATGAAATTCTAAATCGATCTGCGTTTACAGAATTTCAAAAATAGCACTAGAGAAAAAGTTATGGCCAAAAGAAAAGTTCCAAAATATTTGGGACACGCTGTATAATGAATTTTGACCTTTCAGACAATGGTTTTTCACCTCACTTGCCTGCTATCAAAAAATTATTTTTTGAGAAGATCGGATCAAACAATTTCAATCAGGCGTAAGCAAACTACTAAAATGCAAATTAATTAAATTTCAATTCAGATGAAAAGCAGATTACACGCACAGGGCTATGGAAGATTATCTATGGAGGAGATAACCGAGGTGACCAAAAAGATTTGACCGCATTGTCTAACTTCTTAGGCGACAAAAAATTTCTTTTCGGAGACAAACCATCCACTGTACGTGCCTAAATCATACACTTTTAACAAACTAAATTTTTCAGGTAGACGCTTCACTTTTCGGTAACAACTTTACTATTGAAAAGTTTTTTTTAAACCAAAAAACCAACTGGGGACGATAATTTAAAAATTATCGTCCCCAGTTGATTCCAAATTTGGTTTTATAAAGTGCTATCAATTTGTATCCAGGATCGATCCACAATCGAGCTGCGAAAAAAAACTTACAATGTCCGGGGCGCATTTTATAAATTTTCGTAAATCATATTCAAAATGCTCTATTTGATTTTCATATCCTAAAATGGATAAAAATATGATTTTTCGACATTTTTCAACATAAAAGATCCATTTTTAAAAAATAAGATTGACTAAAATTGGCCGAAATGTTAATTTGCATTGGCCCCCAAGAAAATAAGTCAGATTTAAGTCAAAAAAGATTTTTCAAAAAATTAAATCTTTGTGGGATTAACTTTCATCAACAAAAGTTTAACAACTCCCTCTAAGAGCTTCTGGGATATAGTTCCAACAACCCCCTCCCATAATCATTTTTAGAGTTATTAAAGCCACCATTTTCGAGTTTTTTCCGAAAAACTGATATTAGTTATGGCCAGGCCTTGAGCCTAAAGCCAAAACCAACGAGCCTAAGCTCAAATTATCGCGGGAGAGGTGGAATATGGTGAAACGACAGTTCGCATCGATGTTGGTAATGTTGTAAGACAAAACCTATTTTTAGGTAATTTTTTCTATTTCAAGCAACCATAATATCCAAAATTTTCTGCGCAATCCGAATTACTGAACAGATTTTCAAAAAATTCTCGCTTGTTGAGATATAAGCTAAAGTTGAAAAAAAAGACAGTATTTTCCTGTATTTTCGAACGTTAGCTTATATCTCAATGACCAAGTATTTTTTTTAATTAAGTTTAGTAATTCGGATTGCGCAAGAAATTCTGGATACCATGGCGACTTACAAGGGAGGCAGCTTGACTGTGACTTAGATGACAATTTTTTTCTACGTATTCTTGTAGAGCAGCGAAGTTCCTGACAAATCTGGCTCCCGAGCTTTGAAGATCCCCGACATGTGGTAAAAGGGTTACTCAAAGTTCTAGAAACACCTCGATATCATGGGTTTTCATGGCTGACCTTCGGGCCATGGGTCATTCCGATAATTTTTTTAGCTTTCAGAGGCGGGGAGCAAATTCACATGTGATTTGAACATGCTTTACAAGAATACGCGCATAAAAAAAATTTATCGAAAAACCCCAGGTCACAGTCAGGGTCCTCCCTTGTTAGAATAGAAAAAATTACTTGAAAATAGGTACTATTTTTAGAGAATCACCAAGTGGGCAGATAGAATCGATGCGAACTGTCCTATGTCCGTGGAATATTACGCTAGCGTCGTTTTTATCGTTTTTAGTATATGATAATTACATATGTATGCAGGGCGCAATTTGGGGGGGGTGGTCATAGGGGTAATTACCCCCCCCCCTTAGGGTGGCCGAAGGCCACCCTAAGGGGGGGGGGTATTCTCTAGAGGGAGACTGCTGTAACCAAGGTTTTATGATTTTTTTTCACTATTTTGTAAAGTTTTCACTAAAAACACGTAATTTGCACATATTTTATTATATTTTTAAAGCAAATGGTTTTCTTAAAAGCATATATAATGATCGTTTTCTTTTTACACTGGCTCTGGTCAATCATGTTATGGCAGTATTTTCTAGAATTTCTTCCACACTCCAAAAAATCTCTCTTGATCTTATTAAGGTTAATCTGCACTTGATGTATAAAAACCTATTTTATCTTATTTTAGGCAATGAATTTAGTTCACGACTTTATTAAACAGATTAATGATTGGCTGGAAGGAAAAGGGTCAGGAAGCTATACTAAAATTCAACTAGATGCAGAAACTATCGGAAATTCTCTGCCAGATAATTCAGAGCTCTCAATTGAATTTTTAACCACAAGAGGGATGAATAAGGAAAAAATACTTCTTACGAAAACTCTATTTTTGAACCGTTTCTCAAAAATTTTTCGGATATTTTAAATGGTTACTTTGATTCTCATTTTAAACTTATGGCAAAGTTTGATTACCTTATGCCTGCTTCATTAGGAAGTTTCACCCAAGTCTCTGACCTCGCTACCTTTTACATTAAAAATCAAATTATAACCGGCAATTTGAGAGATTTCGAGGTAGATTTGAATTTACACAGCCACTTTGCAGAGAACTAAATTTTGTTTTGTAGAGAGAGTTTGAAACATGGGCAAATATATGCGCAACTAGTGATCTGACTAATCAGGATGTAGTTGCACTCATTCGACACTCAAAGGATGCCTTCTGTAATCAAATTGCACAAATTTTTCAAATTTTAGCTACAATTCCAACAGCAACTGCCACACCTGAAAGGGCTTTCAGTGTTTTGAAACAAATAAAAAATGTTTTGAGAAATTCAATGGCTGATGAACGTCTAAATCATCTAGCTCTTATTTTTGTTCACAAAGACATAAGTTTGCCAGCTCAAGATATAATTAACGAATATGCTAAGTTTAACCATCGTTTATGCTTTGCTTAAATCTGTTAAAAATAAATAATTGAAAAAATCTAATAAATATTGAAAAAAATTACAAAAAAGATAAGAAAATACACAAAAATCTCATTTTAAAAATTACCCCCCCCTTGACTTGAATCTATAGGGGTAATATCAAAGAAATTACCCCCCCCCCCTTGAAAAAGTTGAAGTTGCGGCCCTGTATGTATGCAACATCCCCCTCCTTGGACTAAACAAATATATGGTTACTTGCCTTAGAGCAGTGATGAAAAAACAAATCTAACCAAAACGCCCGAACCCCGACTTTGAATTAGGATCGACTTGTTAAAAGTTTCACGGTATCGAAAATTTCAATTAATTTCAGGTCATCTGTCTGTTATTCTTTACACTCCTGTAATGGGAAAAATAATTCCTTTCATTGAGCAAAGCACGCCGAATTTAAAAGAATTTACAACTCGAGTAAAGACAGAATATTGGCCAGATTGGGACATTCTTTGGTTTTTTTTTGCTGAAATCTTTGTAATTTACTACACAGTATTATTTCAGCCAAAATCTAGTGCTAAATGTAGCTGATGTTAAGCCAGATGGAAGTCATGCACAATAGAAAAATGGCATTTTAGTTGTCACTTAATCAAATATGAAATTTTATTAAATATCTTCAATAATCTGTCTGTTTATCTGCCCTTTCAATAAATCATAAAAACTTATTTGTGTACTTACAAGCAGTGCTGGTTGATTCTTCGCTCTTGGCTGTGAGATTCTGCGCAACGAGCCAAGAGCAAGAGCAGGAAGGAAAATTTTCAAGCCAGGAGCTTTTTGTCTGGCAGCGCTCTAAAAAAATTTTCACAGAGCCAAAAAATTATTTTGTGATGTGTTTTCAACACATTATTAGACTATTCGAGACAATCAGCCAGAAATTTATGTTTGGCTCAAGGGCTATCCATTTGCGAGGGAGCTTTGAGGCAAGAGCAAAATCACAGGAGCCAAGAAAAAAATTATGAGTATAAGGGCCTAAAGCAAGAGCGGAAATTTTTAGACCAAGAACCAAGAGCAAGAGCAGGAGCTGAATTTTTTTGTAAAGCCAGGAGCCAGGCTTAGGAGCAAAAATTTTGAAATGCTCAGCACTGCTTACAAGGAGCCTTGTGAGCTTATTAAACAATCCTTCCAATATGGCACAACGAATAAGGCATTGTTTTCTCCTAGTTAATTATACATCTGATGCACTAGATCCCAGGCAACGTTAAGTGGACTACAGTCGAACCTCGCTATAGTGGCACCCCGCTATAGTGGCACTCCCACTATAGTGGCACCCTGGGACCGATTTGGTTGGTTTTGCCTTAAATAAGGCAAACTGACATCCCACTATAGTGGCACCTCGATATAGTGGCACTTCCATAATAGTGGCACTTTATTTAGTCCCGAGTTATAAATTCACTCCCAATATAGTGGCACCTTCAAAGTCAAACAAGAAAACCTGTAAGAAAAATTTTTATGCATTCATTATTCACTTCTTTTTCAAAATTTATTCAGTCTCGTTTGTTCTTGTTTGATACTACCCTAAATTTCCGCGTATAACTCACGGGTTATACGCTGGAGCGGGTTATCTGTGGGGTTAAGGTTATCTATGGAGTGCGAGCTACCTGTGGGTACAATCAATCTCGAAGCATCGGTTACAGCTGTTAAAGGGGGTTTTTTTGACTTTTGGTATTTGAGATTCAATTGACCTGTTATAGTATTGAACCTCGATATAGTGGCACTTGCAAATTGTTTCGGTCCAGCACCCTTCGCTATAGTGGCACCCTAAGGCCGGTCCCAGGGGTGCCACTATAGCGAGGTTTGACTGTACAGTCCACTCTCGATATAAGGACACTCAGGGGATGGGCCAAATATCGTTCCCATCTCGGGTCCGACATTTGCTTTAGCCCGCTTTTTATTTAAAAAAAAATTGTTAGTTGTTTTTCGACAGTCTGATCCGAAATATCGCAAGGATTACGATTTTGCTGATCGTTTATCAGAAATTAAAAAAAATTTTTAAAAAGAAAAAACTCGATTTAAGAAAAAACATTTTTGAAAAAGTCCTGTCCTTAAATCGAGTTCTTGCTTTTTTAGAAGAAAAATTTTAAATTTTCGAAAAATGATTGGCAAATTTGAAATCCTTGCTTATTTTTTTTTCTATTCTCTTACTAAGAAAAATATTTTTAACCACAAAGAATGAACAGCATCCAAAAATACTCTTTGCATAAGAATATTTTTTTAGACATCCGTGTTTTCTTTATCAGCTTTTTTCATATTTCTATTGATGTTTTTGCTGGCTGACATTTGATTTGTGATGACTAGTATCAAATCAATTGTATGTCCATTTTGTAAATAAGATAACATTGCAAAAAAGACGTCAAAAATAAAAAAAAGTTTATTTTTCCATCATTCTAACATTTTTAGCTGCTCGTTCTTTCGAAATGTCTCTTAAATATTTTTTGCTTATTGCTGTTTTGGCTGTTGGCTTGGTCAACGCTGACCTGAACACCGACAATGACTCATTCAACCGGCATTTCCAAGGCAATTTTTTGATCTAACTAGAGAACCGATCGAACTGTACGATTCGATTTGAAAATTCAGACAATGCCATCTTGTAGAGCATTAACGACTTACTATATAGAATTTCCATATTTTTTGCTAACAAACAAAAAAAATCCAATCTGGAGACTTGAGAAACATTAGCCACAAACTGCCTTGGTCCCCCTGTCGATTTTTGGAAATGTATTTGTTCACAATTCACCTTTGATATGGTGACAACCACAGAAGTTCGATCTTTAGTAGTGTCCGACACTATTTTACACCTTACACCAAATTGGGGATCGAACCTTTGGGCTGTCTACTATACATCGACTTGACTGTAGAAAATAAATTTTTGAAAATCCACAGGGGGGACCAAGGTAATTTTGGTCTATTTTGACATGTTTCTTTAGTCTCCAAATTCAATTTTTTCTGTGTATTAGAAAAAAATATTAAAATTATATGTGGTAAATCGACTATGATCTACAAGATGGCATTGTCAGAATTTTTGAATTCAATCGTACAGTTCGATCGGCTCCCTTGTAAAAAATGCATACAGGTTTTTTGTGTGAAATTTAAGACAACTTTTTTAGCTCGCCGAAACCGTCAGCACAACAGCCGACTAGGATTTGAAAGCTTGACTGAGCCTGCTACTGATTTTGCTGGCTCAGCTATTGAAACTGCTAGCCTAAACGCCGGTGCAAAATGCTATGATTCTCGTTTGACGGTTGGTCATTTCAAAATGTTAAAAATTGAAATACAATTTTTTTTAAAAGATCACGTTTGCCTTTTACTTTCACAGTAATCTCTTTTTCAATGAAAACTTTAGACTGAACTTTTAAAATTAAGTGAAAAATCTTTGAAAAATTTAAATAAATATTTTTGGCCCAAGTTTTGGCAAATTAAATGGTAATATTTAAATCTTCCCGCTTATCTGTGAAAATTTCGGAAAAATGGCCGCTAATTAAAAAAAACCCCGCTTATTCAGGAGCCCTGAATCTCAGCTACGAAATGGCACAAAAAGATCAATTTTGAGAATAAAAAAATGTTGGCCCTATCCCTCAATGGGGGCGGGGGGGGGGGGGGGGGGCGCGGGTGGGGGAGGTGTGGTGGTTTTTTTTGCCGCGGTCCCCCTGTTGTTTTTTTTCGTAATTGTTTAGGCTTCAGGATTAGGCAAGCGTTGGCCAGCGTATGTTAGGACGGACTCAAACGTATTTTAGACTCATGTTAAAGTTCGTCCTAACATACGCTGGCCTATTTTTGCCTGAGCTTCAGCCTAAAAAATCACAAAAAACAACAACAGAGGGACCTAGGGAAAAACCCCCCATTGAAGGATAGGGCCAAAAAGTTATAGCCATTCTTGAGTGAGGATTGTTGAATTCACAATCCAACATTGTGAACAAAGCTTTAGTTAAGTTAATTTAAAAAAAAACTTTTTAGAACATTATCAACACTGGAATTCAACACTACAACCACGACATGGGAGCTCTAACCAAATATATTTTAGACCAAGTAACACTTTGGCTGCTAATTTTTTTCATCATTAATTCCCTTCTTTACATTAAGATAAATCGAGCTCACATTGGGGAACTTGGCTTGTCCACGGACAAATGATCAACTCTCAGCACCAGGTAAATTTTTTTCAAAAAAATATTTTCATTTCAAACTTTTTATATTATAAATAATATTTTTTTTGTAGGGCCTCGAATGGCAAAGTGTCACCAATGGTGACTTGTTCCAGACTTACAGCACTCATGGGTGCTACTATCATGACACCCAAAGTAGTTTTTCTTTGAAAAAATTCATGTGATTTTTTTACTCTATATTTTAATTTCAGCTTACTTGATTGTTGTTCGATACTGAGAAGCAGACACAGAAAGAAATTGATATTGAAAAAAGCAAATATTATTTACGAAACAAATGTTTTTCTATTTTTGATGCATGCATAAATTTTTTACTGCTTGTTACAAATTATAAAATGATCAAAGCAGAGACACCCTTTAATAAAAAATGAAATAAAAATAATTGAGAACAAAGTATGGGATTTGACTTTTGAGAAGTCTGGACAAGTTTCGGTAGAAAGCAAAATTGAATGAGTGTTTGAAAGTGTATTTTTACTTCTTCAATACACCTAAATGCACTCCTAGAAGTCTTAAAAAAAACTCATTCTCTAGTTTTTTATGCAACACCAAGTATGGCATATTTGTCGACCAAAATTTGCATTTTTTTTATTTTATCAAGAAAGCAATTATATTTGTAAAAAAATTTTACCATGAGCATTTTGAAAATAAAAAGTAGGTCATTAATTTTCAAGACATTTCTACTTTTTCGATTTTTAAAATTAAAGAAAAAAAATTTATGCATGACTTCCTGACAAACCTTCTGGTCGTAAATAGGATTGGCCTTTCCAAGCACTGTATAATGAAAAATGAAAGAAAAAGCAAAAAATTTAATAAATGGAGGACTGCGAAATTGAACTCGAGCAGGGAACTGCATTTGGTGCTGAAAGGACTATTTTAGCACTTTTTAGCACTAAAAGTGCTGAAAAGTGCTAAGCACCAAGTTAAAGGGGTCTAGGACATTTCACGGCAGGACATTTCACCGAGGAAGTTTCACCGCCGTGAAATTTCACCGTCGGACATTTCACCGCCTAGGACAAGTCACCGCCAATTTTCAATTCTCTGGCTTATATGTCGTGCCATCTGTATAGTAGCCTTCTGAGGTCTTCTGTCAAATTTTTCGGTTGTTTTGAGGCCCTCAGTAGTAGGAGCATACTTATATCACAAATTTGCATTGTTTTTCCAGTGATTTGGGTTAATTATTACATGTCCTACTTGACAATACCAATATTGAAATTGAGGAACGAGTATATTGGTACCTGATTTCGTTTTTTGTATTGGGGCATTTCCTCCCTATATTACTAAAGTTTCAGCTTCTTCTTTCTGTCATTCTTCGTGATTTTCATGTTGCTCAAATGGTGCTGAGGAAATACCGCAAGGACGTTGACTCGAAGTTCCGTCCGATTTTGGTGTAGTCGCGAATTCATCGACTGTCTCGTCTGTCACTACAAGACCAAGCGCCAGCTCCCAACTATCTGGAAGTATAAGTCCAGCACATCATCAGCTCTTGTGTCCTACGTGTTACCGTGGATGATATGTCATTTGTTAATTGTTACGAAATAAATACGATATTGATCATATTTCTTTTTCTGCTGTGACCTCAGTTCTGCAGCAAGTAGTGGCTGTATTTGTTTTGGGCATTGTTTTTGGATATCCATTTGATTCTGGAGTACCTACCCCAGGTTTTGAGGTTCGCGTGGGTAAAATTGAAATTTTGGTCCTATCAAAGCGTATTCGCCACAAGATTTTACGTATTATAGAATGATTTATTTTCGGATTTAAATAATTCGCATTTTTTAGATGGATGTTCATCTACCCTTAGGTACCTACCCTGGGTTTTGGGATTTGGGTGGAAAATGGAAATTTTGGTTTTGTCAAAGAAAATTTGCCACATGATTTTTAATAAAAAAATGCTTTCTTTTCGACTTTTGGTTAATTTTTTTTCAGGTCATCCACGTGGATACCGTATTTCTTCTAATTGCCGCCCGGGCCGCTTATTTATCGATCGATCTCTAAAGGGGCGCTTATTAGAGTCATTTTCGAATTTTTGGGTGGAAATCTAAAATCTAAAATGCAGAACTAGTAGAGTTCGCGGTAATCAAGAAAACGTAAAAAACTTCTTCAAAAAAATTGTGGACCAAAGTACAATAGTTCAAAGTCGATGGGGGCGTCAATTAGAGGAAATACGGTATCCACCTTTTTGAAAGTATCTACCCCGTATTTTGAAGTTATGTGAAATTGCAATAAGATGTGTAATTGCAATTTGGTCCTATCGAACTCAATGACCTACACAATTTTATGTTAGAATAAGTAGTTTGTTTTTGATTTTGACCAAATTGCTATTTTTCAGGCCAGCCAGGTGGATATCCACCTGACCCTCGGGTACCCGCATCAGGTTTTGGATTTTGGGTGAGTTAAATCGAAATTTCTGTCTTATCAAACCGGATTCACTACGTAATTTTTAATTAGTTTGAATTAGAAAAATTAGGAGTTAATCTCTAAAATTTGAGGCGGTCAGCCAAGATAATAGCACGACCAATAATAGGCGACAAAAACTCTACATACGATAAACATAACCAGGGGTGGTATTCAGGTCGGTTAGTAGAGTCAGTAGATCGAGAGTTACTCTTGATCCTACTCGCACTTGAAACGGGTTGAGTGGAGTTTAGGATCATGAGTTACTCTTGATACTACTCGCCCGTCTGAAATGAGTTGAGTAGAGTTTTGGATCAAAAGTTACTCGCGATCCTACTCGAGCAGCGAGTAATTTTTGATCCGAGTAGAATTTATTCCTACTAGCTATACTCGAGTTCTACGAGTAAATTAATTTTTTAAATTTTCTCGAGTTCTACTCACCCAACTCGGCTTTCTACTCCCGAGTTTAACGAGTTTACTCAACCCGATCCAAAAAATCGAGTTTACTCGTAAAACTCGCGAGTAGATCGCCGAGTTGAACGAGTAGATTCCAATTAAATCCACAAAAATCGAGTTTGCTCGTAAGATTCGGGATTATAAAGCCGGTAGAACTCGAGTTCAGCGAGTAGAACCCGAGTTCAGCGAGTAGAACCCAAGTTCAGCTAGTAAAACCCGAGTTAAGTGAGTAGAACTCGAGTTGGGCGAGTAGAACTCAAATTAATCAGGAATAATAAATTTTACTGGTGAAACTCGGGGTAGAAAGCCAAGTTAGGCGAGTAGAACTAGAGTTCAGCGAGTAGAGCTTAACTCTACTCAGTTCAAAAATTACTCACTGATTGAGTAGGATCGCGAGTAACTTTTGATCCAAAACTCTACTCGTGTGTCTGAAACGAGTTGAGTAGATCAAAAGTAACTCGTGATCTTTGAACCTACTTGGCCCGTCTGAAACACGTCGAGTAGATCACGAGTTACTTTTGATCCAAAACTCTACTAACCTACCTGAATACGACCCCAGGTACCAATATACTCGCTCCTCAATTTCAATATGGTTATTGTCAAGTGCGACATCTAAGAATTAACTTCAAATCACAAAATTAAATCACTGAAAAACAATGCAAATTTGTGATATAAGCATGCTCCCTACTATTGAAAGGCTTAAAACAACCGAAAAATTTGGCAGAGGAGTAGTAAAAGCACAAGTTTGTCGCCTTCAAAGGATGCCGTTCTTTGTAGTGCCCCATACCTAAGGGCACC
Source organism: Ditylenchus dipsaci (assembly GCA_004194705.1). NCBI lineage: Eukaryota > Metazoa > Nematoda > Chromadorea > Rhabditida > Anguinidae > Ditylenchus > Ditylenchus dipsaci. The sequence continues at coordinate 16,504 of SADC01000066.1, forward strand.
TTTCGATAAGTAGAAGCCCAAGAGGAGCCGTTGTAGAGCCAGAGCCAGTGAAGCAGAGTGCTAAAGTGGGTTACTTTTGTTGAGAGTCTACCAGTAGTTGAATGGACTGAGCATGTGTACCCGTAGATTGTAACCGCGACCGTTAGAGAGTAGTTGTACCGTTTGTACCCAGGGAACATGGATCGATGGTGGGAATCTGTAGAAAACCGAGTTGCGAACTTGAAAGTCCAGTTACAACGTGGCTGAACCTCTACCCGTTCTAGTGAATGTTAGGGAAAACCCGGACTAATGCACTACTTCCCGTTGGACTTGAAGGGTCACTGGCTGACCTAACATCTGCCGGCCCTGGTATAACTTCGTGTGAACCGCCCGAGAGGAATCGACGCCGAGCGAGCAATGAGGAATGGTACCGAGCAGCGCTGGCTATAGCGAAGTGCAGACAAGTCCGGATTCTTGCTGAGGGCTGCAGACTGGCACTGGATGGTGGAAGCGTCAAATCTACTCTCGGGACAAGCTATGGAGGATCATCATTGCCATGAAACTGGAGAAGGCTGGCAACACACCGATGCTGTGGATCCGAAGTCAGTGAAGAAGTGTTCGACCGATGGAACAGTGAGTGTTTAATACCAATAGCGTAGGACCGACTTGGCAGTGAGGTGATAGGACATGTTACCCGTGAGACACGGCAGTAAGGTGATAGGGACCGATAGTGTGCAGTGCTGGCAGCTGGGAGAGATCTTCAGCAGGTAGATGTTTCGGCTCGGTTGATGGCTGCCACAGTCCTGCTGAAGATCTCTCGTCTGGAACAGATTGGTAGAAAAAGTAATTATGCGCAAGGACAGCATTTTGTCTGGAATTGTGGAATCATAAGAGTGGGATTAAATAAAAGTGCGGTTTCCTCATTCCTCCTGCATCCTTTTCACACTGCAATTGACATCAGACAATTGTTGCTTAACAAACCTCAAATTTTATCTCTTTTAAAGTTCTAATAATCTCACACAAATTGAGGAAAGGTTAGCTGAAAGGCATTACGCATCAAGTTTTATCAGTATTTTTATTACAATTTCATGAAAAAGTCAATAGTTTTGCGATCCAGATGTAGTTAACTATTTTCGATCATTTGAACCTTAAAAGTTAGGTTGGGGCATTTGCGGAGTTTTCTTTTTGTGTAAACATATTAAACTTTTATGAGTTCTCTTGTGTTGGACTGTGTTTAGACAGTACAATCGTAATCCTTGCGGTATAATCGTAATCCATGCGATATTTTGGACTAGACTGTCGAAACACAATAAGTAAAAGGTGCCGGAAAGTGATTAAAAAACGTGTCGCACCCTAGGCGGGAACGAACTTTTTGGGTGATCGTTGAATAGAGCGTCGATTGTAACCTTTAAAATTGCCTATAAAGGTATGATAGGCAAGTGGCTAGAAAATGTGCTTTCTAAGAAAAAAGCTTGGACTAAGAAGCTTGGTCGTCCGCTGAGCCAGCTCTAGTCAATGTATCAGATCACGCGATGGAGGACCCGGCCAACCAGAAGCAGGACAGCACCAGCAAAGTGAATTTTTTGATGTTTTTTTTTCTAAATTGCACTTTTTATTGAGCGTTGGCTAAATGATTTCAACAAATGTCGTTTCTAGCTAAAAAGACAACCTTCGCAGGTGACCCAGAAAGAGCTGTGCCAGATCCTCAAGAACCCAAATAAATAGACTTCGCAAGTTTCGCTCTCAAGATTTTAGCAAATCAAATGATTCAGGAGCTCCCTACATGACTAGTGGCTACAAGTTCATAGACTATGATGACAACAAGTCCTTGCTGATTAACGTGGGTTGTGAGATCAAGTTTATTATTTCAAGTAAACCACTATTTAATCTGAATTTTTAGTCAGTTTGGCCCACCTGTATGCAGAAGTTAGGTGGAATTGCTCTTCATGGAATGAAAAAGGTAGAATATTTTTAAACACATTCATGCTGTTTTTTTTTGACTGTGAAACAAATTAAGTCGGTAATACAGTCAAAACTCGATATTGTGTACAGTTCACTCTCGATTTAACAGACTATGCACACGCTGATAGGAGGTGTTGCCAGTCCATTCAAAAAATTTTCCGAATCATTGAACTTTTGTACAGAGTTTTCAACTTGGTTTTTAAATTAACTACACCTTAAATAAATTTTCTACACCTTGTTTTGTTAGAAACCAAGTTGAATAAATAGTAAAGAAGTTTAATTATCAGGAAAATTTTTTGAATTCCTGGGCACCACTTCTTATTAGCGTGGGCATGCCTTTTTAAAGACACTCAGGAAAAAAACCACCGAAGTTTGTTTCCACCTATTGTCCGACACTTTTTTAACCCGATTTTTGAATATTTTGCCAGTTTTGTTTCGACAGCCTGAACCCAAATATTGCGAGAACTCCAAATTTGGCGATCATTTTTCAAAAATCCAAAGTTTTTTCTTCTAAAGAACGAAAAACTTTTTTTGAAAACATGAATTTTCGAAAAATCCTATATTTTAATCGCGTTTTTGCTTTTTCAGAAGAAAAAATTTCAGGTTTCTGAGAAACGGTTGGCAAAACCAAAATCCTTGCAATATTTGGGACCCGACTGTCAGAACAGAACTGAAAAAATTCATAAACATCAGGCTAAAAAATGTCGGAAAAAAACCAACTTTCTAGGTGTGAACGTACTACATAGGTGGGAAGGCACCTCAATATAGTGTACACCTGAAGCCAGTCCATAAGGTGTTTACTATATCGAGTTTCCACTTTATTTAAAAATTTCTTGCTCCGAATGAAACGTCTGGTAATGTCAATGGTTCATGGAGAAAGTCTTCAAATCATTTGATGGAGCACAAAAAAATAACTATTTGACATAAATATCTTTCAAAAAATAAGGGGGCTATACATAGGGGGTGGCTATACTACTAACGACGGGGTTTCTATTGAAACACTATGCTTTTAAATTTAAGACTTGTACTTCTTGTTGCCCTAATTAGTTTTTGGTCCAAAATTCGAAGTTAGAATGGTTTATATATTTAGGAGCGAAATTAATTGTTTATTTTCATGGTTTTGATATGCGGTCAAAAAGTGGTTGTGGCTCTATAATATTAAAAGCCATTAATTTCAGTGTTTTAGTGCATATTACGAGAGTGTTTGTGAGTGTTAGTGTAGACTTTAACAGGAAATTTAAAATTGTCAGAAAATGCAAAATTCTGATAAAATATTTTTGCTGGATGCTACACAATCACAACAAGTGTCAAAGTCGAACCCCTTTTCAGGTATCCTATATCAACCTTCTAGACCTATGAAAACTCCTCTACTATTGCACAAGTGCTGTGGGTTCATTACTCATAAAATATTTAACAATATCGGTAATTTCAGCGATGGTTGCCCAAAGTGACTGGTCGGATGAGCAAGTTGGCGTCGGGTGGCATCCCTAAGAGCAAGATCATTGTTGTTTTAACCACCTGGGCATACTTATTTAGGACTATTTTATCCATAAATTAAAAAATGCTGCAGACTGTGGTCCTAATGATAAACATTTTTAGCCAAACCTTGATATCAGCTGCTCACAGAAATCCCGCAAAATCACGATGAACTACAATGTCAGGTCTTTACTCCGGCAAAGCTTCTTAGTTAAAAGACGAAATCATTCAACTATTTATAACAAGCCAGTTGTTTATAGCCATAATTTGCATTGATCAGAATTTTTTAATTTCTCATTTACAACTTTAAGAAAATGATTTTCTATCTGTATTTGACAAATAAATTGAAACTGCTTTAAAAAATAAAACAATTTGCTTCTCATAGTTGTTATTAATAAAAACCAAATATATATGCCGGTGTTCTCCTTTTATTGCATTCAATTTTTGATCGCCAGAAACAAGTTGAAGACCTGTTTCATCTCCTCCATCCATTTCTTCAAGAGCGTGAAACAGCTCAAGAAATCGTTGGGTATGGCTTTTTGTTTAGACTTAGCCATTTTTAAATTGATGTACTTATTCTTTTTTTCAATTAGGCAAAAATGCCCCGCATGTCGGCAAAGAACAAAGGGTTTAAGGTAGTTGTCAGGGAGGTCTTAAATCAATCAAGGTCACAAATATGTGTGCCTACTGACTACAAGCAGACAACCGACACAGCGGTCAGCTTCCAGAGTGCTCAGAACATCACCTACGAAGTCAGCATTTACAAAAATTCAATAGTTACAGGTCGTTGGAAAATACTGTTGTTCTCTAATTTTTTTTTAAATCAGAGAGCAATATTTAGCTATGAAATTCCCCCTGTTGTTTTGAAGGTGATCATGGTTAAGGTGATTATTTTAACCACAATCACCATCATCACTGCAATCACCATAATAACAAACCATAATGGACAGGGGGACCAAGCTGTTTTTCAATAAAAAACAACAGGGGGGACCAAGGCAAAAAATGGAAACGTATTGTTTACTAGAGACAAATTTTTTTAAATTCCACACCAGATATGCTTTCGTCTTTGTGAAGAGCAGAAAGAGGAATTCCAGCAACTGGCTGGAATTGCTCTGTCCACTCTTCACCAAGACGACTACTCCAATAAGTGTGGAAACAAAGCCTTTCCTTTGCTTCAAGCTGTGACTAAAGCCACCAAATGCAACAAGCCAGCAGCTCCCATTGCCATCAAGACTAAGGAAATGCAGCCCACTAATAATCAGTATATTGTATATGTTGTGAGAAACTTGTCAATCGCTTGTGAGGAAGAAATTAAAAAAATTTTATGCGCAAAACTGCCTTAATTTCTGTCTCAAATATACTTTTTGCTGTGTCAGATTTTACTAAAACCTAAAAACTTAAAAAAAAATCCACTAACGGCTAAATATTTTTTCTATGGTGTTTCTACTATTTTTTCGAATTTTTAGATACCCTTCGGAAAAATAAAAATTTTAAATATACGCTATGATCAAAATTTCGAAGATTTCTGAACACAGAAAAAACCAAGGTAAAATTTCAATTCATTTAATTTTTTTCAACAGTGGCATAAGCGGATAAAAAACGACTGCAAAAATTGTTTTTCAAATTAGCCCTATCTTTTCAGTTCATCCAATGGGAGATAGCGATTTCTTAGTTAATGGACAGAATTATTCAACTAGTTATAATCAGGCAAATGTTTATAGCAATAATTTGCATTGATCAGAATTTTTCAATTCTCATTTCGAACTTTAAGAAAATTATTTTCTTAATATATCTGACAGAATTTTTTTAACTGCTTATTAGAATAAAACCAATTGCTTCTCATAGTTGTTATTAATAAAAACCAAATGTATCTGCCGGTGTTCTCCTTTCATTGCATTCAATTTTTTTTTACATTCGGGCTGTTAGAGTTTTCGCCGCCCACCCTTTCAATCCGAGTCGTATGTCAAAATTTATACCGATTTCGACAACCTAGTTTTTGACGCTCGAATCTCAAGAAGCACTGTATTAAACGGCACTTTCGACAAATAAATGATCAAATTGTTAGGCTTAATGTACTTTTTATTTCGAAATTTTGAGATGAGAGCCTTGAGATCAAAAATTCTTTTGGTGAACAATTACAATTGCTTCAAAAAAAACTGTGGACATCTTTGCCTCTACTCTTATAAACAGTCTTTTTTCTAGAGAAGCAAGCCAAAAATCAACGACAGTATTAAACAACACCAGCAGGAGTAGTTGAAACACATGATGCCTAATGGATTATGCCAGGCACAAAAATTACAAGACGCTCTTTTCACTGCATCCCTCCCATTGGCTTGGTGCTGCTACAGTCCAGCCATCTTTTATCTTTTTACAACTGTGAAATAGTCTATCAATCTGACTAATAGAGTTTCTAACATTTTGCATTACTAATAAAAACAAGTTTTTTGAGATTTTGTGGCTAATCATTTTTCCAATCCCATTTCATTGTCCTGGTTTTCTATGCTTTTCAATTTCAGACTTGTAATTTTTATGTAGGAATAAGACTCGGCCAGGGAAAAAAGTGCTTTATGTATGTTTGCTTTGCAAACTCAAGAATCATGCACCATATTCTGGTCCAGCATATTTGGTTTTCTTGAAAAAATGCTCTTTGATCTAAAAAAAATTTTTGAATGATATTTAAAACAATAAACATCCGAATGTGAAAAGGGTCCTAGGTAAATTGCCCCTCTTCAAATTGCCCCTCGGTTACTTGCGCCTAAGGTAAAATGCCCCTCAGGTAAATTCCCCCTCGGTAAATTCCCCCTCAAAATTTGTCTCGAGACGAATTTTTTGATTCAAAAGAGATTTTATTTCAAACCACTGGCCATAGTGGGGTGCCCGTCCGGTCCCTGTCCTGGACGACGCCTAAAAAATGGACAGTTTCTGTTTCTGAGGTTACACGTTCGAATCCTGGTGGTAGTAAACATCATTGGTTTATCAATAACAGTCATGAACTAAATTTTATAAGACTAATATTTCTCAAAGTGTGGGTGGGAAACCGCCTAGTATTTTGCTTATATGGGTATCCAGCTCCAGAATTCAAAATTTTTGATAGTGGTACTTAAGTGATAGTGGTACTTAATCATCTAACGGTCAGGATCAACCGCCGCGAATTGAGAGTTTTTGCGCTCGAGATCAAAGCAAGAAGAAATTCAAAATCGTGAATTACGATCACCGGAACTTGCAGGGGCCCCTTATTTCTTGGTTGCTTGGGTTCGAGATGAGCACATTCACATTCAACCACTCGAAAGTGACTCTGGGTGCATAATAAGAATACGCATACCAGAGTGTCTTTATACGGTGCACCCAGCTAACAAAACTATGTTCAAATACCATCTTTTTGAGTATTTTAAAAGATATGCAGGTACCCTTTTTAGTTTATTTACCTTGGGGGACCAAGGCAGTTGGTCAACTTTCGGTAACCAAAATTTTTCTGAAATCCTAACTTTTAAGTGCAAAAATTGTAAAGCCGTCCCCAGACTCCCGCGAGACACGAGACAAAATTACTCGAGAGTCTCGCGAGACACTTTTTTGTCTCGCGAGACAGAGTCACATAACATGATGTCTCGCGAGATATGTCCGGTGTCTTGCGAGACGTAGTTGCCTTGTCTCGCGAGACAGATGGACTCGCGAGACAATTTCGTTTTTTGCTTAAGTGCTCAATCAGTTGATTTTTTGGTCGTTGTGTGGTTGTTGGTCCTCTTTATAATATCTTTCTGTATCATTCTTGCCTTTTTCGTGTAGATTTTCAATAAAATCACTTTGTTTTCACTCGAAATAGTCGCAGCTATTTCCACACACTAAGTCCTAGAAATTGTCAAATTTTGACGGGCGACAAACTGCACTCGAATTTTCCAGAAACACAAATCAACCCGAACCATCTAAAAGCACCTTATGCTCCCTGAACCTCGTTAAGCACCTAGTGACCAGAACCATGAATCGAGGTCCTCTACTCGGGACTGATTGAACCCAGTTTGAACCAGGGTTTGAACCAGCAACCTTGGTGATGAGTATGTGGACCTCTACACCCCTCGAACACTTAAAATTAAATTAAAAATAAAGTATCCGCCCAGGTGGATTCGAACCAGCAACCTCTAAATCACCCCTTAGAATCGCTCAGAACTCCATGCGGAGGGACCAAACCAAGTGGTCGTTCACTTGGATCAAAATTTTTTTTACGTTTTCGGGTCTCGAGCTAACTGAAGATGGTTTAACAGTGGTAAAAACCCATTTTATGGAGTAATTTTTTCAAGTTATATTTTTGAGTTATAAATTTTTGAGTTATTATTTTAAGGGTAGTTTAAAATAGTCTAAGGTGATTCGACGTGATTTTTGGTGATTTGGGACGTTTGGTTTCACAATTTTACCTTAGAAACATCAAGCTATGCGAAAAAAAATGTTTTTGCTATTCAAAAAAATCAAACATTTTTGATATGCAAAGATCGAGTAGTCGGAGGGGCGCCTCCGACTCCGACTACTGTATAAACTGTATGTATGAGTCGGAGGCGGAGCCGGAGGCGCAGTCGGAGGCGGAGGAGGGCACGTGAACACGAGTGTTCACATAGGTAGTCGGAGACGGAGTTGGAAGTGGAGTCACAGGTGCAAATTGAGAGAATTTGAATTTGAGAGAAAATTCGAAATTTTAATTTGACGAAGAAATGCAAAAATTTGATATAACATTTTTTTGTGCATTATTTATTTATGCTTCACAATTACAACAACTGTTAAATTGAATGTTCAGGTGTCCTCTAACAACTCTCCACTGTAACCACTGGTCTATTACAACAGTCAGCATCCAAATGGCTGCCTCCGATGTGAGGACTGCTGTGCTGCTCTTGCTAAGCCTGGTGCTAGTTTTGGCTCAGCAGAAACCAGGCAACAGTGTAACCAAAAGAGCGGCTGATCGGCTAATATCTCGCCAAGGAGTGGACGACAACTACCAGGAGGAGCACAACTACAAACCACGCACTGCTAATAAATTCAAGCAGGGTAGATGTAGTCAGTAGGTTTTTGTGACTGTCTTAAAATTTTTGAACTGTGATGAAAATTATTTTTTCAGCTACTGCTTCTTTGTTCCATTGAAAGTAGGTGGTTTCATAAATTTTTGTTTTTTCAGGTTACCATATGTTTTTTAATTATTGGGCACTGTTTAATTAAGAAAATGAGTGTCAGTCGAATGGCAGTCTTTGAAAGGGTCGAAAATTTATCGGCCCTACAACTAGATAATTTAAGGATTTTGACAAATTTCAGGACGAAAAGATAAACTTCCACCCTTACATCTCAATCAATTGTTCTCATCTGGTGTATGGTTTTGCGACCATCAACCCGCAAAATGGACTAGACCCTGTTACCTCTTTTGACATGCTCTACTCGGACAGTTTCGCCAACTACCGACAAGTGACTGAGTAAGTGGATATTTTGGTCTTACTACCAATTTTTCACCACGACTCGGTACAACCCCTGACTCGGTACACTTTTTCAAACTAACGCCTTTTGGTGCTCAGTCTGGGACACACGTTTGAGTCCGTCCTAACATAATTTCTTAACTAATCCTAATGCTTTAGTTAACACGAGAATTCCTGACTGTGACGTTAGACTATCTGAGGGTTTTCAGACCTCCAGAGCACGATTATCGCAAAATCGGACCTTCTCGCTAGAGTACGATGCCCATAAAAAGCGAAGTTTACACAGCGACTGTTTGAAAAAAAACATTTTTTCGTCATCACATTTCTGGTTTACTTGTACCGGACTTCTGCTATTCCATTGTACCACCCCCCCCCCCCCAAAAAGCTATTCCAGTGTACCCCCCCCCCCAAAAAATGACCTATTCCATTGTACCCCCTCCCAAAAACCAACTTTTTTATATGCACTCAGAAACCATTTTTATGTAATAATTTTGCCATAAAAAGGCCAGAACAGCCATTTAAATAGGGTTCAAGGGCTGTATTGGGAGGGGAAGGGAATTACACAGGGGCCACTTTTTTTGGCTGCTTTACCATGTTTTTCAACTCGGGCCGTGGCAAAAATAGACTCTATATGCATTTTATGATCAAGTGTACTTCTCGGAATCATGTCTAAGGTAAGTGCGTGCGCGCATCTATGACTCTCAAGCCCCCTGCGCCCCCTTCGGGGGCGCAGGGGGCTTGGGGGCTTGGAGTTGAGATGCGCACACCCACATACCTTAGACACAAATCACTCGAAAGTGACTCTGGATCACAGGGCCCAAAATTTGAATTCATAATCATTAGCAAAATTTGGCGCCAAATAAAAAATTTGGAAAAATGCTCAATTTTGGACTTTGACTGTTTTGTATATCAGATATATTTTTTTTCATAATTTTTTGTGAAATGCTGTTGACCGAAAAATTCCTTATTCCAAGGGCTTTCGAATAAGCCATCACTTGCCCATGAAACCTGCAGAATTTCAAAATGACAATTGATTTCTGTTAAAAAAGTTTAAAAATTTTATTTACCTGGTTGACTTTATTGAAATCCTAGAAAGTGTTTTTGTCATATTTTTCTCAAACGAAACCGAGGGCTTGATAGAGGAGTAAATTTGCTACATTTTGGTACTAAGGAAGTATGCAAAAAATGCAAATTTAGGGTGTTCTATGCAAAAGTTATATGGAAAACGCGAAAACCGCTATTTTTACTCGAAAAAAGGGCAGTCGTTTGCTTAAGACGGTCTCTAGTTTTTAAAATAACATTTTTATGAAAATCAGCTCAACTTTTCGAGTAGCTGAATGTATGGGCTACGTTTTGGTGTATAGAAAAGCTCTAAAAATGCAAATTTGGAGCATCTCATGCAAAAATAAATTCTTCGTTTTTTAGAGCTAAAGATGGTCATCACCAGAAGAATGTGCTCCAAGCCAGATGGTTCGTCTTTATCTGAAATTCGTGCAGCGGCATCCAAGAAAAGATGGAAGAATAATAAACGCTCGAAGTTAGCTAAAGAAAGAGCAGGTGAGCAAGCAAAGAAAGTAGGAAAGATCCGTTTGGGTGAGCTATTTCTCTTTGTTGTACCTATTTTCAAGGCGATTTGGCTTTAGTGAAGCAAGCTAATGAGCAACGACTGAAAGCTGAATCAAGAGCGATTTTTCAGTGGGTATGTTTACCGATGGTTCTGGAATTTTTCTATATTCATGCTTAAAACTTTGTCTCATCTTCTCAGCATCATTCTAACTTTTTAGCCGTCGCCAACCGGGATACTTTGTACACAGACAGTCCGACGTGACACCATCAACGTGCACAAGCGTATTCATGGGATGTAAGTTCTGGATTCTCTCATCTTTTCTCTGATAATCTTCTATTATTTTCAGTGGATTCAAGCTCCGCGCTCAAAGGGCTATCGATGAAGTGCGCAAGTTCGCTGAGTAACAGATGACAACTTCTGATGTCCGAATCGGCACTCGCCTAAGCCAGTTTTTGTGGCCTAAAAAGTGAGGTGTGTACTTTTCTTTTATATAAAAATGAGTTGGGTAGTCGCCAAGACCTGATTAATCCGTTTCTGTTTCAGAAATGTGCCAATTTTGTGTTCGTATGTCTAGGCGCCGTAACGATGATGATGACTCTCCGCACAAGCTCTACACTTTGGTTACTCATGTGCCCGTCACCCCCTTCCAGCGCCGGACCAATATCAGCGTCGAAAGTGAAGAATTATTCCAGAAAACAGGTCATATTCTCATTGTACCTTGGTGGTAACTGTTGTGTGTTTGCAAATAAAGACCTGTTAAAATATCTTGCGTCAGAGCCCGCGTAATGTGGTTTTTTCAACTTTTTTTTCACATATACGAAATTTAACGCACTTTGAATTAGACTCAGGGTAGGCAAGCGCCCGTTTGGACGGACTCAAACGTGTGGTTTGAAAGTACTTTTTGACTTTTACAGGCTAAGGACACTCGATTTAAGGACAGAATTTCGGCGGGTCCCTTGAGCGCCTTTAATTTGAGTTTCGACTGTAATGAAATACATATGACTGGAAGACTGTAAGCTTTGGCCAAAAGACTAGACGAAGCCCCACCTACGCAAAATTTAAATAGGTTGCGTTGACTTTTGGTTAGAAACTCTAATTTTTGCTACAAAAGGAAAGTTTTTCGTCAAAATTTGTTTATCGTGATCAACAATCGCTGAAAATTTTAGAAAATACGCAAAAAGCTTTTTTAAAATTCTTGGCGTTTTGTTTAAGTTGAACTGATTATGAATTTGAATTTTGGGCCCCTGTGGGATGCATGAAAAAACATGCATACCAGAGTTATTTATGCGGTAAGCCCCAGTATTCAAAACCATGTTCAACATTTTCAATTTTTCGGCCGAAAAGGGTCTCCCCCTTGTCCGGCTTTTGGCTTCGAGCCAGAGGCTCAGCCATCCAAAAATTCTGTCTTCACCTCCACAGGGTCCTAGCTCAGGCATAACCACCTCGGCACCCACCCGGCTGGCCCTTGAGAGGCTTTTGAGTACTTATGTATTTGGGTCCTCCACAAGTTGCTGGGTTTGACGTGCCTTCAAACGTATATATTAAGTGGTGGACCCCAAGTTGCTGGGTTTGAGGGTGCCTTAAATCCTTATTCATCAGTGGCCCCTGTTTTGTCCCTTCCCCTCCCAATACAGCCCTTGAACCCTATTTAAATGGCTGTTCTGGCCTTTTTATGGCAAAATTATTACATAAAAATGGTTTTTGAGTGCATATAAAAAAGTTGGTTTTGGGGGGGGGGGGGGGGTACAATGGAATAGGTCATTATTTTTTGGGGGGGGGTACACTGGAATAGCTTTTGGGGGGGGGGGGGGTACAATGGAATAGTGCCGGACTTCTAGTCAATATTAAAACTGAATTTTTGTGCAAGATTTCTACCAAAAGATAGCCAAGACTTTAACGAGTCTTTTACGGATGCTCATTTCTCATTTACTTGTACCGCACTTATTATCAATACAGTTATCATGAAATTTAAATTTTTTCAGTGAAAAAGACTTGTTAAAGTCCTGGCTATCTTTTAGTAGAAATTTCGCACGAAAATTTGGTTTTAATATTGATTACAATCTGGTACAAATGGACCAGAAAAGTCCATTCGTGACCAGGCTGCCATCACAATTACTTTTGTTAGTCAACTCTCTCAAAAATACAGTTTCACCTGTGATGTAATACTCGTATCTGATGCACCTTTTCATGCTCTATCACGCGATAGTTTTATTTTCTGAAAATTTCCTGAAAAGTCTTAAGAAAAAAATTACGGTACCAAGCTACAACTACCTGAATTTTCATCCAAACGCCCGTCGTTTTCGGTATGGTTTTGAGGTCGAACTGTTTTGACTTGAATATTATTACATTTGCTTGTTGTCTTGTAAGTTTTTGCCCTCGTTCAGTTGCATTTTTCACGCTGACCATTTTGATATATTGTTAGCACGAATTTTCTTTAAAGGACCATTGCCGTCGCCGACCACGAGAATTTTAAATGTTTGAATGCGCGCGGGACGTTTTTTTCACTCAGATAATTTTTGGCACAATGTTTTTGAATGTGTTATGGCTTTCCAATTGAAAATAATTAGACTAAAATAGTTCGAGTATACACATGTGACTAAGTAGTGTGGTGGTAGAGCAGCGACGTGTGGTCAACGTTGTTAGTAAGTTCTCGTTGTCGGCAACGGCAATGGTCCTTTAAAAAAACTCAACGTGCACAGGCCGGACAGAGTACTCTTCATATTCCAATACCAAGAAAACAGCTGATTCTACCTCTTCTACTGCAATCACGGAGTGACTTTTGTTTAACTTTGGTGCTGATTTTACGCATACCTTGTAGCTCTTGAATTCCTCTACAATTATTGAACAGGCATCAAGCAAAACAAAACGACCGGAGCACAAATATTTCTTATGATTTCAGTAAAATTGTAAAGTCTTCAAAACTGCGTTTTTTGATTCTCTTAATTTTTACCCATCATATTTTTTCAAATATAGGCTAACGCACATCATTAGATACTCCAGATAAAGGGCATTCTTATAAGCACAAAAAAAATAATGCGCTGAAGAAGTTCACTCTTCACCAGTCTGAAGAAAAAAATGTTCATTTTCGAAGCGTGTAAATTACGCTTTTTATGGGCATTGTACTCTAGCGAGGAGGTCCGATTTTGCGATCATCGTGTTTAGGAGATCTGAAAACACTTCAATGGTCCAAGGTTACAGTCAAAAATTCTCGTGCTAAAGAAGGTTGAAAGAACATGCAAAAAGCCGAAGTTTCAAAAGGCGCGGACTCAAAAAATGTGGCGAGTAATAGTTTGTACTAAGGTTGGCTGATGGGTGATTCGCTTTGTATATTTGCTTACTAATGTAAAATTGTTTCAGTCTCGGCAAAGGCTTGCAAATGCAAGTATTATTGGGAATCAGAGGCGATGGTCAGAAAGACCAATTCATGGAGACCCAGGTAAATTTGTTTGTGAAGCATAATTTTGTTTTACAAAAATTGTGCTTTAGTGGACCCACGAGAAAGTGATTGGAAGCATTGTGTGGTAAAGCTTTTGGTGTAATAATTCCTGATAACCAAATCAGAAAACAATTGAGAAGTCGGCCCTAGTGTCAAGTCCGGTCAATTTTGTTTTGGCTTACAAGGCTTGTTAGGCTCAGGCAAGGGTAGACCAGCGCATGTTGAGACGGACTCAAATATGTTCGTCTTTTTTTTAGACTTCGAGGAACATTTTCGAATCCTTTCTAACATACGCTGCCCTGCCCTTGGCCTAGCACAGTTTCAAAAAAACAGGGGCGCCAAGACAAAAACTTAACAGATTGGCCAGAAGCTTGCCGAAAAGTCAGGGAAACTTCTCGAACTGCTTATACAAATTGCAGGAACACCCGGTCCAACAACTTTGACGGAATATTCCTAGACTTCCAGACCCATCACCTCTTATCCAGCTCCTTTGAATACTTCATGGACAAGTTGAGTGCTGCTATTACTGCCGATCATGAGAAGAATCCTCAGCAGAATAGACTGGTGGTTGTGCTCGGCATGAGTGCTGTGGGTTCATTACTCATGAAATATTTAACAATATCGGTAATTTCAGCGATGGGTGCCCAAAGTGACTGGTCGAATGAGCAAGTTGGCCAAACACTTCCACGCCTTCTACCTCTGGAACGACGACATCAACACTTCTCAAGACCCATCCATTAGTGTCCGGGTGGATCCGCTAAACCCTTCCGAAAAAGTGCCTTTGATGGACACCATCAAGGGCAATGCTGAGAAGTTGGCGTCGGGTGGCATACCTAATAGCAAGATCATTGTGGGTTTGACTGCTTGGGCCCGCAGCTACGTCTTTGACAATAATGTGAAGGGAGAGCATGGGGCTATTATTCATAATGTAGGCGAACCAGGAGAAGTGACTAAGAAGACTGATGGACGTCTGGCTTACTACGAGGTTAGGGTTTAAATGGTTGAGGAGTCAGCAAAATTTTAAATAACATCTACAACAATTACTAGTTTGTCAATGAAGGGGACAAAAAATAATTTGGGCAAAAGTCTAGGTCCTTAGATCCATTTTTCAAGAAGACTAATTCTTCATCCCTACTAGTGTTGTGAAATAAAGAATTCTCCGGAATTCTTCCGCAATTTTTCCGGCAGATAAGAAATAGGATAATTTTTTTTTCTGCAAAAACCCGAGAATTATCAATTTCCTTAAAACTGTCATGACAGAAAATAAGTAGGCAGCAGATTTATGTGCTTTTGCATATTTTTTTAGCTGATATGATCTGGGCAGAAACGCTTCTTAGCCTAGTTCTAAAGCTACGTTCACATTGAGTGTTGAGCGCATAGTTGCACGGGCGCCGGCGCGGGTGCGCGCCCCGAAAATTTTCAGAAAAATCGGCGCGCACCCGCGCCAGGCGCCCGTTTTTTCAGCGAATTTTTGAATTTTTAAAATAATTTTTTTCAAAAAATTTTCAACCTTTTTTTATTGATTTTTGGTAAAAAAATTACACGATTTATTCTTTTTCGTACAAATAGTTAACCAACAAATCATGAAATTCAAGAACTTTTACCCATTGAACCTGCTCCAATAAACTTATCTTAAAGGACCATGGTTTTTGCGCGCAGCCGCATGTGCAAAATTTGAATTGGCGCGGTACACTTCTCTTTCGTCTCGTACTGTACTTTTTGGAGTCATTTTAAACGACTCCAAAGAGTACAAGGAGAGATGAAAGAGAAGTGTCCCCCGCCAATTCAAATTTTGCACATGACATTACGCGCAAAAACCATGGTCTTTTAACAAGCATATTACTGGTATCTCAGGTTTATTCATTACTGGTCATGCTAGCTCCTGACATACAATTTAATTCCGCAAGCACAGCGGCTGTAGCGCGCATGATCATGTTGCATTAATGCTGACAGATGTGAGAAAGATTTCAACATAATGGTCTTTTAAGAAAAATAGACCATATAACTGCTGGATCAGTTAACTTTTTTTGTCAAATTTCAATTCCTCACCTCTATTTAGTTCTTTTTCACTACCCTTCTCGATTAAATATCGGTGTACACCCAACACCTGTATATCGAAATGAGCTCTCCTCTTCCGTCACTATATTAAAGTAGAAGGAAATGTGGCGAGGAGGTGAAAGTTTATTCAGAAGTTCTATGCAATACCGATTCACAGCCATGTTAAATCAATTTAAAAATAGTCCGATTATTGACACTGGCTTTTTGAGACTGGAATTTTCAGATCTGTAAATTAGTGGGCTTTAACCGGACCATCTACGAGCAGAACTCCTCCACTACCTCATTTACTGGTTCCCACAACCATTGGTACTCCTTCAACATGCCCAAACACGACAGCTTGCAAAGAAAAGTTGGATAGTTTTCTATATCACCAATCTGCACACTTATCTCAAAACAAATTTAGCTAAAATGGATCTCTAGTTATGGTTTCGGGGGCATGGGCTTATTCAGTCTCCAAGCGGATGATGCCTCAGGAAATATATGTGGTGAAGGAGTGTTGCCTTTGCACACCTACGTCTTTCAAACCTACTCTTGCTCCATTCGCCGAAATGATGAGACCAGAGGCAAGAAGTCTGGCAGTCAGGCGTCAGTTTTCATGACTAATTTATATTTCGATTTAACTATATTATAATTTGGTTCAGTTGCACTCGCCTGTGCTCATTCAACCCCGACCATGCCACCAACAGCTTTGACTTCACAACTTTGGAGTCTGACTGGTGCTCCCACATCATCCTGAGTACAGCGACTGTTGTCACTAATGTAGGTATTTTAGGTGGGTTAGGCTAAACTGAACCTGCCAACCTCAACCTACCTCCCCTCCTCGTTCCACTCACTTGAACTTGAGACCAGTGTTGTTCCGGCGCCGAGCACCAAATTAAAATGTTTTCGGTTCCGGCGAGTTGACTTTTTCGGTAAAAATTTTACAAGAAATCCGTCTTTTCATTAACAGTAGAGTTTTATGTAGTGAAATGTTTCATAATGTTTGATAAAAAAATCAAAAAAATTTTATATTATAAGATTTTGACCTAAAGTAGTGATCCGGCGTGACGGGTCAAAAATACGATAATAAAAGTGCCCGAAAAAATTAATAGATTCTGCCGGACCCTGCCGGAGTATACACCCCCCCCCTACCGGAGTACACCCCCCCCTCCCCCAATGCGCCCCTTCGGGGGCGCAGTGGGCTTAATTGTTTGCGGTTGAGATGCGCACACTCACATATCTTAGACGCAAATCACTCGAAAGTCACTCTGGATGCATAAAAAATGTATGCATACCAGAGTTTCTTCATGCGGTAGGCCCCAGTCAACAAAACTATGTTCAACATATTTGTTTTCAGACTAAATTGGCGCATTTTTCGTCCAAATATACCCCAATGCAGCCCTAAATTTATTCAAAAATGGTCAAAATAGGTATTTTTGGGTGGTCCCAAAACTCAATTTTTTATTGACCAGAACACAAAAAAATGTCTTTTCGAGCTTTTGAGGCAATTTTAGATCGATATAGGGTGTTTGGAAACACTTTAAAAAAATGTCGCTGGGGGCGGGTATACTCCGGTAGCGCCGAAATTTGTTAGATCCTGAAAATATTAATAGATTTGTAATTTATAGTTTTATTCACCAGTGGCGTCTATTTTTCTCGTACAAGAAATATTGCAATGAAAAATTGAAAAAAAAAAGTTTTTTTGGTCCCTCAAATCGAATAGACTGGAGAGAGGGGTAGTCTAAGGTTTAAGTGAGTGGAGGGCGTGGAGTGGAGTGTCCCTATTTTTCACATTAGAATTCGACGTAGAAGGGTTTCTAGTGAACTTTCGAACAAGTTTTGGTTGCGTATTTTGAGTCAGTCGTTCTTATGGCCCGGAATAATTAATAAGGCACAATCAATCTAGACTTAGCACTGTACATTTTATTCATACATTCAAAAAATGTTACATTCACCGTTCCTAATAACATACACTTTTAGCCAAGCCTTGATGTCAGCTTCTCACAGAAATCCCGCAAGATTCTGATGAACTACAACGCCTGGTCTACTCCGGTCAAACCCTATTTGATTGTAACTTTTTTAGCCTAGAAATAATGATAAATTAAAATTACATCAAAAATTAAGCTGTCGATTGGCGCAGACCAAGGTCCTGAATCCTGGCGACAGGCACTCCAAACTACCAAAAGGCCTGCGTTTATCGACAAATTAATCAAAGTCATAATTAAATTTCTTGTTTTTTTTCTTAATTCACACCCGCTTCTTCAGCTGATGGAAGAAAATGGAGCCGATGGAATGGATATTGCATGGACTTCTGTAGAAAATACTGTAGACATGACCTTGCTGTATGCCCTGCTCACCGACCTGCGTGCCAATGTGACCAACACTAAGCAGGTGATCGGTTTGGGAAATTTAAAATTCCTTTGTAAAACCACTTTTTTAGATTTTCGTTTGCGCATCTCACTCAGCCACATTCTACCGCAATTTCAATTACAAACTTTTGGCTAAGTCAGTTATCCAAAAAGCTTCTAACATAATTTGGCTCTATACATGTTCGGCCTGCTCCTAATCCTGAGAAAGAAATCAGCTGGCCGAACTCTCTTATACGGTCATGGCCAAAAAATCATCCAAGCTTAAAACGCAAGGAAAAGGCAAAAAAAAGAGCGGAAATGCATTTTTCAGAAAAAAAACATGTTTTGACCAACACTTAAGTTTTCGCCTTGGGGTTCAAAGTAAAGCACCTTGTATATCGGTATTCTCACGCGTTTTGGTCACTGGAGTTAAGCAAAAAGAGACTCTATATGCATTTTATGATCAACAGTCTTGTTCGGAATTATGTCTAAGATATGTGGGTGCGCGCATCTCTAACTCTCAAGCCACCCTGCGTCCACTTCGGGAGCGGAGGGGCTCCGAGTTGACATGCGCACACCCACATATTTTAGACACAAATCACTCTAGATGCATGAAAAAGCATGCATACCAAAGTTTATTTATGCGGCAGACCCCAGTTAACAAAACTATGTTCAAATTCCATCTTTTCAGGTTATCCAAGTACCCTTTCTAGGCGATTTAATTTGGTCCCCCAACTTAAAAAGTCGAAATTTGGTCAACCTTTTTTCTGAAAATGCCTTCCCAATGTTTTTGGGGAGATTTTGGGGACATTTGGGACGTTTCAATTCAATTAGTTGCAACTTTTACGTGTTATTCTGCATATTTACCTGTTAAAAGCTGTTTTATCAACACTTAAAAGCCTGTTTGTACTAATTTTGTTTTTTCATTTTGTCTTAAGAAAACTACTTGTTGAGTTAAACATGTTTCATGGACCGACCGCAGTTTTGCTGCATCTCCCATGTAGTGTTCGTCTCTTTGGATCATTTTTTTTCACATTTTTGGGTTTCAAAACGTATTTTTCGTACTAATTCGAGCATTCCAGGGACGGTTTAACAGTTGTAAATTTATCATTTGAATGTACTTTCACAGTTTTCGAGAATCTCGCTAAACGTAATTTTACCACTGTTAAACAATCTTTATAATGTTCGAGTTGGTGCAGAAAACAAATTTCGGAACCAAAAACGTATATCGACTACGACGGGGGGGGGCGGTGCTATTCGGGCTGAAGCCCCTGAAATTTTTATTGTTAAAACAAGCTAACAGCCGAAAACGGTGTAGGTAAAATGAACTTTAGGCAGGGCTCCGAATGAAAATTTCAAAAAAGGACATTTTTACTATTTTTGTAGAAAAAAAGTCATTTTATTCAGTGCTTGTTGCCAATTTAAAGCGAAAAAAGTAGATTTTGACTAAATTTTCAAAAATAAAAAAAAGAAATTTGTGCTAAAAAAAGGACAAATCTTTTTAAAAAAAAGACGATTCGGAGCCTTGACTTTGGGAGCTTTCGCACTCCCCCAACATCTCTGAAATTTTTTCTGGATACGGTGGACGGTGAAATATTTTCAATTTTCAGCATGGCTGACTACGTGGTTCTGCAGGGCTTCCGCTTCCACGCCTACAACCGACTCTTTACTGGTCATCATTCTCCATTGTTTGGCACTCGCGATGTGTTCAATGACCCCAAGTTGACTATTGTAGGATAAATTGTCATTGAAATAAGAATATTAGTAACCCGAAAATTTGTTTAGGAAGGTATGGTGGGCAAGTGGCTGGAAAATGTGCCTTCGGAGAAGCTGATTATTGCTTGTCCGCTGAAGCTATGAGTCAGTTTTTTAGAATTATGGGCAACCGATCAGACCGTTCTATTGGTGACCCGGCCAACAACCAGAAGCAGGTCACCTCACGCACCAACAGCCCTGGAAAAGTGAGCATTTGCATTTTTGTGTTCTTGTATAAATAATTTTGATCGATAAACTCCTAGCTTGACTTACATTTGGATTGCAGGTGACCCAAACTGAGCTTTGCCAGATCCTCAAGAATCCAAACGCAAAGACTCAGTTCATTGAAGCTATTGGTAGGGCTTTGTTTTCACGGTTCTAAGCAAATAGAATAGTTTAGGAGCTCCTTACTTGATTAATGGCGACGAGTTTATAGCCTATGATGACGACAAGTCCATGTTGATCAAGGTGGGTTGTGAGATCAAGTTTATTCAACGCAAATAAACTACTATTTTATTCAATTTTATAGTCAGTTTGGGCCTCTATGCAGGACCTAGGTGGAATTGCACTACATGGCATGGAAATGGTAGACTTTTTTTGCAGATTTTGTGTATGGTTATACCCAGAATGTGTATCGTTAGAATACATCGGTGAATGGTCGAATACTAGTGAAATACTCAGCCGGTTAGGATTTGAAACAACGGTCAAAATCTATGCGCTTTCAAATGATACATTATTCAAAGCACCAGTTGAAAAAAAAATATGAGCCAGCTGAGGAAAAAGTTCAGTAATTGATCGGCTGACTGTCTGAAGAACGGAAGGAACTTCTGCTTGACACTTAAAAGCCGGTTTGTGCTATTGGGAGCGTTTTGCTCAGAATTTCGTGCTGAGCAAGAAATAAAATTTCTAAAAAATCTTTTTTCGTTATTCGTCATGAACACTCTCAGTTTTGGGCTATTCTAGTTATTTGAGTTTAATTTTTTATCTGAAAACAACTTTGTGTAGCTAAAGTGCTTACTTGGTGCACAATTCGACAGGCTTTTTAAAAAATACAAGCTTAGTCGGATGAGTTGCCGTATCACATGCAAACATTAGCATTTTTCAAAATTCCATGAAAAACAGATTCAGTTCTTTCGTGTAAACACTAAAAAAATCATTGGTATCACCGTTTATATTTAGTACTTTTACTGCAGCAGAAAGCGCAGATTCTGCGCATCATTTTGATACCGAAGAAGACAGCAAATCATAGAACAAAGCAGTACCAGGATCAAAAATTGGTTGACGACCAGGCTTTTTTCGGGTTAATTCAAATTCGCGCCTTTCTTGATTTGATGTCTTTTTAGTATCGAGATGATGGGCAGAATCTGCGCACTCCACCGCAGTGAAGCTGCTTTCAAATAAACGGTCATACCAATGATATTTTATGTTTATAAGAAGGATTTAAATTTTGTGTTTGAAAGTATTTTTGAAAAGTCATATTATTTTGCATGTTCTACGGCCGCTTATCCAAATAAGTTTTTTATTTGTTCAAAAGCCCATCAAATTCTGCACCAAAAAAGCACTTTAACTAAAAAAATTTATCCTCAGATAAATACTTACAATCAAAAAACTAAAACAACTCAAAATGGGATATTCCAACCATAAATACGTAAAATAAATCGCGAAAAAGAACTTTTTAAGAGAATTTTTTTCTCCTATAATTTTCAGCAAGTAATTTTCAACAAAACGCTTCCATTAGCACAAACCAGCTTTTTAAGTGTCGAAAATTTAACTGGCAGGGTTAAAATGCGTGAAAAATGTCATCTACCATTATGCAGCACTATCTAAAATAATTTAAAAAATAATTAGGGTTGTCAATTCGACTGGTCAACAATCTTAGAAAAAATCATTCTCTTTTTTGCAGGACAACATTGCTGGAGAATGTCCTTCTGGAAGACCTTTCCACCTGCTCCAATCTATTGTAAAAGCTCAGGTTTGTATAGAATATGGAATTGTTGAAGAAAAAAAAATTTAGATGTGCAACCAGTGCACCGACCCGAACCAGCCTATTGTCTTACCTGTAGCAACCAATGGAACTGACCTGCTCCAACAAATCGCCAGTCAAACCAGCCGATTGAGGAATGTGACAGAGAGCTCGTGTGGAGACCGTTTCCGAGTGGTGTGCACCTACCACCTGCCCACTGATTCTGCTAGTAGCGGCCTATCCATGGACAACTTGCCCTATGATAAGTGCGACGAAATTGTAGTTCAGGTAAAAAGAAAAATTTTTAAAAATTTCTATTGGTATAAAATTTTAAGAAGTTCCTTCTTACCGCATCAGGAAAAGTAGAGACTGAAGAGGCATTGTCCAAGGAAACTATGGCTGATTTGGTAAAAAATATTTTTTCGGTTTTCTCTATAAAAGTGAGGCTAGCGATTGTGCATTAAATAAGTTTGTAATGTTGCGATTTTTTCAAGCATAGGGTATTCTAAAGACTAAAATAGACGCAGGCTTCTTAATTTGGCTCGACTCCGTTCTTGGCTACTCGGCCTTTACCGAACCCAGCTAAACGATTTGTGTATTTTACTGAGTAAGCGGGTACACATGTCTAACTGATTTGTAAAATTTTTTTTTGATTGTGACATGTGTAGCTAATCTTCAAGACTGTACTGCCTGTGTGTGACATTCGTCAAAAAAGAACTAAATGCTAATTTTGCCTTAGTCCCCCTGTCGATTTTCATTTGCAAATTATTGTTTTCTCGAAATATTAGGTATTAGGTCATTAAGTTTTTTATAAATAATAGACAGTATCTATATTAGTATATCTATATCAAAATCAAAAACATTACATCAGAAGATGGTTACAAAAATTACTATGTTTGAGTTATAATCCCTTCATTCATTCAACAATGAGATAAAAAAACTTGGGAAACTTTTTTTTTGACACATTTCGAGAGAATTGAAATTTGCAAAAGAAATTCAACAAGGCGGACCACCTCTTTTGACATATGTCAAAAAAGGCAAAAGATTCCTTTAGCAATCGCCAACACCTCCCTCTGCATTTCAAAATGATTACTTTAGCACAAAATGTATAAATTGAATGGAATAACACACTCATTATCAATAATGTCTTTCAGATCTCGATGATTGCCAGAAACAAGTTGAAGACCCGCTTCATTTCTTCCATCCATTGCTTCATGAGTGTGGAACAGCTCAAAAAATTGTTGGGTAGGTGTGCTTAATTCATATATTGTAGTAGCGCAGTTGGGTTTTCAGACAAACCATCCTCCTCTTTGGTCAGCGAAATGATTGAACATACCAAGACATATGGCACTTCAGGAATTGAACTGAGGTGTGGCCATATTCTTCGACCGAAGACCAAACAGAAGTTTGCTGGACTTTTGAGGGACTTGCAGGAGGGACTGCATGCCCAACCGGTGGACCATAACAAGTGCCACAAAACTGTCGGCATGAAGTAGGAATAATTATGGCCAAAAAAAAGTCAATGACTTTGTTGTAGGATATATGCCTGGCGCACTGACCTGACCACTATCTACGAGATTTCAACTCTCAACAAATTGCACCATATCTCCATGGTTGGATTTTAATTTTAAGGTGAAGTATTGAAAATTGAAAAGCACTTCGAGCTGCTAAGCTGGGTTTCGGTGCTCCAGCTTACAGCCGGTAACAAGTGCCACTGCAAGTTTCGCCGATGCTTATTAGGAAAAATAACTGAACTGACTAACATTGAAAAAATAATTAATGGCCATCGAAAATCAGTACAAAGTCTGAGTAATGAGTAAAAAAACACCAGAAATATAGATCAAGCTTTTTAAAAAAACTATTCTACCTACATATCTCGTGTATATCTCGTGTACAATCTTTTTCAGGAAACCTTCCAAGTCTCAACCACCCAGCAAACCATGCTCGTGGAGCCTTTGTTCGACCCCAACAACCAGCACCTGTCTATAGTAAGACGCAGAACAATAAATTTATACTAAACAAGTGTGTAGTGAGAATCGGATTGACTTGCGATTTTGACCATTTTCTGAATGGTGTTAAATGTAATTTTGGAAACGTTCAGAAAATTAGCTGGTACTCACAGTTTCTCGATAAACACCTATTATGTCTATACCTTATTCAAAAGAGGAGGAACTCAACTTTTTGACGACATATTGATAACTGAACCGCGAAATACTTGGCCCAAAGAACAATTGCGTCATTTTTCAATTTTGATGAGCAAATGAGGTTCAAATAATTTTCAAATATGCAAAATTACACGTGATGGAGCTTTCTGTTCAGAAAAAGCCATATACCAATTGAAAGAGCAAACATAACTGCACCAATAAATTATTTGAAAACAAATAATACAAAGGCTTCAGAGTGTTAAGCAACAGTTTTTATTGAATAAGTAAATTTGAATAAACTATTAAACTTCAAGAGCAGAATTGATAAAATAAAAAAAGTTTTTCCGTAACTAGAAATCAGAGAAAAGCCAGAAGGTACCTAGGCGAAGGATAACCAGGAGCGGGTACGTGACCGATTAATATTTATGTGATTTTAAAATACCAAACAGTCCGGTAGGCGCCTGTTGCCTCTAGTTTGAAATATTTTAAAATAGTCATTGTTTAGTTTTTAGCATCTGTGAGATTATTTTGAAATTTTGTCAAGCATTTTTGTCACTTTCACTGATCAAAAATTGTATTGAATTTTGAGCGTTACATTAACTCCTTAGCACACATTGTAGCGCAGCTCAAGAGGTACAAAACTAATTTCACAGAATTGTTTTTAATGATTTGAGAAATAGCCTTTTGAAAAAATTCAATTTTTTTCAAAAAATGATTAAACTCGGAAAATTTAGAAAAAAAATCGGATTTTCGTCATTTTTTAAAATTGACTTTCTCAAAACGTCATATATCAGTATTCGCATTTTCGAAAATTAATCTGAAAAATTATTATGTAGCTATTGATCTGCGCTACAACATGGTGCTAAGAAGTTAATATAACAATCAAAATTCAATACAACAGGGGCTTAAAGCTAAAGAATGACTATTTTGAAATATTTTAAATAAACGATATATACTATTTGAAAGAAGAAGAACAGGGCTACAAAACGATATGTCGGGAATAGTTTGACGACAGAAACATTTGGACCACCAACTGGTTACGAAATACCTTTTTTTATTCTATATTTTATTTACCATCAGATTCTGCACAAGTACTCACCAAAGTTATGAACGGTAATGCGAGGTTAAACACTCTGAAAACTACGTATCATTCTTTTTTTAATATATTGGTGTATGGATTTTGCGGAACAAAAGGCTCTATCACGTGTAATTTTGTCCATTTAAAAATTATTTGAAACTCATTTGCTAATTAAACTGTTTAAAAAAAAGACGCAATTGTTACTTCGGCCCAAATATTTCACATTTATTTATTATTAAAGCCTTAACAATATGTCATCAAAAAGCTGTGTTTCTCCTCTTTTGAATGAGATATAGAAATAATGGGTGTGTATCGGGAAACTGTGAGTACCTTCAAAGGAACATGCTTGTCGCCGGCAATGAGAATTTCATACGTTTGAATACGCGCAGGACACTCTTTTTATTCCGAAAATGCTCAGACTTTTTTCGAATTTCTAAATGTTTGTGCCAGCAAGACTTAGCTTAATATATGGTAGCACGAGTTACTCAGTACAGTCAAGTCTCGGTATAAAATTGACCCTCAGGACCGGACCAGGTATATCTCATATCGAAGTGATTCTTATATCGAGACTCATTAAAGGGCGCTAATATAACTTGGGATGGACCCAGCCTGGGTCACCCAGGTGTACCTTAAATCGACATGTATCTTGTATCGGAGGTATTTTATACCGAGACTCGACTGTACCGTATGACCCAAGAATTCAAGACGCTTTGTTTTGTTTGTAACTTTTTATAGGCAGTCGATATTTAAAAATCTTTTTTTGTTTGTAAACTCAGATTCCAGGAAGCAAAGCGACACCAATCTATGATTATTTTCAGGCTTAGAGAGCTCATACTCTTGAGGTAGGGGTGCACTTGGGGTGCTGTCATATTCTCGCAATAAAGAATGGGCCAAGGGCATTCAAACGTGTTGAATTTTCATTGCCGGCGACGGCGATGGGGCCCCAAGAAAAGCTGAAAATGGGTGAAAAATACCCTAAAAAAATTTATGTCGGAAAAGTGGTAGCAATTTTTTTACAAAATCTGAATTTTTTTAAATAAAGTGTTTGGAAATGTTTCTTTTATCGTCTAAAGAAGAAAAAATGAGTGCGGCAGTTGATTTTGTTCACTTCAAAAATAGTCTGAGTTCGTGGTGACTTATGTTTAAAATAAATTGATTTTTAGGATTCTAGTCTATCTAAATGGCTCAATTCTGGCCTTAAGCGTAATGTATGTATTTTCTTCTTCCACGAAAACATATTAACGATCCTAATAATTTGACTAAATAATTTTTATCAGGTTGTCGTCATTGAGTTGCCCACCTATGGTTTGACCAAAAAATATTCCTTACTCCAGCTCAATTTCGTTCAAACGTTGGAAAAAGCATGCAAGAAGATAATTATTTAGCAATTTACAAAATTTGCCAGGCACAGGTCATATGACAATAAATTTTGCTCTTAAAGGACCATACTTGTTGATGCAAATGAAAATTTGACAAATTGAAATGCGCGCGGGTCACTTCTTTTTCGTCTCGCACTCTACTCTTTGGAGTTATTTTAAACTACTCAAAAGAGTACAGTGAGAGACGAAAGAGAAGTGTCCCGCGCGCGTTTGAATTTGTCAAATTCTCATTTGCATCAACAAGTTTGGTCCTTTAAGTCACTTTAAATATCCTTGTCATTCCAGATTTGTGAATTGCTTAAAAAGGAGATGAAGCCCAAGAACACTACTCTGCATCAATATGAGATGATCTTCGACTATAAGCAGACCATCGACACAGCTGTCAGCTTCGAGAGTGCTCAGACCATCACCTACAAAGTCAGCATTTACAAAACTTTGATTGTTACAAGTTGTTAGAAGGACACTGTTGCTTTAAGCTTTTTCGATTGAAAAACCAATCTTTATGTAGTAATTGGTGACAAAGAGGTACGTATGTCTGTCTGTCGCCGATTCGAGTGACCCCGTTGAGTACTCGACAAATTTTTTCTGAGCAACAGTTTAATAGGTGAATTTAGTGTCATTAGACGGTCTTTTCGACGTTAGAGAACGTTTTTAACAGATTCTGTTTGTCGTTTCAAAAATTTTGAAATTTCACTGCTTGAAGTTGAAAAACGTGGGGTTTATATAAAATTCGACCCTAGTAGCGAATACCTCCCCCCCCAACGAATTTTTTTTCAAAATCAGGTTTTAACCATTTCTAAGTAATTCTTATGCGCTAAAAACGATAAAAAAGTTGTTTTCCGACGTTTTCTGACCTAAAAAGTTCATTTTTGAGAAAAAAAAATTTTGACCAAAATTCGACTTTTTGCCTTAGGGGACCAAGGGGCGCAGGGGGCTTGGTTGATTGGGGTTGAGATGCGCACACCCACATACCTTAGACACAAATCACTCGAAAGTGACTCTTGATGCATGAAAAAAACATGCATACCAGAGTTGCTTCATGCGGTAGGGCTCAGCTAACAAAGCTATGTTCAAATCCCATCTTTCTAGGACTTTAGGTACCATTTTCAGGTGGTTTACCTTGGTCCCCAAGGCAAAAAGTCGAATTTGGTCAAAATTTTTTTTTCTCAAAAATGAACTTTTTAGGTCCGAAAATGCCCGAAAACACTTTTTTGTATCGTTTTCAGCGCATAAGAATTACTTAGAAATGGTTTAAACCTGATTTTGAAAAAAAATTTGTTGGGGGTGAGGGGGGGGGCGGTATTCGCTACTAGCGCCGAAAATTCCATAAGTGGTTCCTTAAGCACACAACAAGTTTTTTTGAACAATAATTTGGTAGGCAAGTTCAGTCCTATTTGGTAGGTCTTTTAACAACGAAAGACATTTTGCAATTAGATCTCAAGTGTGCTCTAAAAAAAGTTTAAGATTTTGCTGCTCGAAGTTGAAAATTAAGTGTTATGCGAAAAAAAATGCATCAAAGTTCTGTAAACACGCCTGAAAAATACCAGTAGCATCTGTTACTTAAATCAAGGGCACATGAAAAAAGTATATAAAAGTGGTCTGTAAGGTGCCTATCCGCCTTGTCTATAATATGTTGGATTTCAGACCAGATATGCTCTGCGGGAGCAGCTGGCTGGAATTGCTCTGTCCGCCCTCCACCAAGACGACTACTCCAATAAGTGTGGAAACAAAGCCTTTCCTTTGCTTCAAGCTGTGACTAAAGCCATCAAATGCAACAAGCTAACAACTCCCACTGCCATTGAAACTGAAGAAATGAAACCCAGTAATAACCATTGATTTGTATTTGTTGTCAGAAATGTGTCAATTGCTTGTGAGGAAAAAATGAAAGAATTTTATACGAAAAACTAAACATAAATGTAATCCTCACAGTGCTATTTAATTTGCCTCTTTTTATCATTTTTTTAACTTTTGAAATGACAGTATGGAAGCATTACAATGCTAATAAAAAATACCTGAGAAGCTGCGGATGTCCTACAAGTATAGTCCATAAAAACGAGTCATCTTGGGTCCTCAAAAACACACCTCCGTTACTTCCTTTCTCATAATTTCCGTAACTTTTAAGACCATGAATCAATAGAGCTCTTGATAAAATTAAAAACGGTATTTGCCTCTTCCAGCGTTCTTTGATCTAACAGAATGATCGACAAGAGCAATAAGAAATCATCAGATTTGGCTGAATCAATGGCGGAGCGTTTGCGAAAGCTGGGCAATGAGCATTTCAAGGCTGAGGAATACGAAAAGGCTATTAGTCTCTACACAGTGGCTTTAAATGGTTTAAGACTTTTGGAATTCTCTTAAAAATAAGACCAAGGCATTTCATTTTTCCAGAAGCACGAACACGTATCGAAACCGCTTCGAATGTTGGATTGCCGCAAAATTAGAACAAATATGGTAGAAAGGGATGAGTTTTTTTCTTAGTTTAGCTCTCAGCGGGGTGAATTAATAGAGAGGGGTAAGCAACTAGAACAAATAAGATATGTTAAAGATAATAACTAAAAATATTTAAAAAACACCTTATTGAGACTTTATACTTCACAGAAAATATTCTTCACACAGTGTAAAAACAGCTACAAATAAAAATGAGATTTTTTAAATACGCAATTTTTAAAATATTTTGTAGCCTTTATAATTTAATATTAGCAAATTTTTTAGAAACATAAGAAAAATTATTTTCTAAATTCTGAGGAGCAAGCAGTAGAAGATCCTGACCAAGGCATATTTCTAGCCACAAAAGCATAGTTTTTAGCTTTGCACGGCCTTATCATGGGCTCTGGCCCAGAGTGTTCTTTCTGGCGATTATGGTAGATGGTAGATTTGCTGCATTGTAGTGTGGGTAAGGTTGATTAGTCGACTCTGCAAATTGATTTGGAAATAAACGAAAAAGTCGTAAAGGCCGTAGTAGATTGTATAACTAGATCAAATAAAACACTTGAATTGTTATTTTGTATTTTGAGTCTGTAATTTTCTGCCAAATTTGCAATTTTTGGACAATCAGTGAAAATGCCACGTGTTGGAGAAAAAGTGCCACGTTTATGTAAAGTTATAACGTGAGACAAATTTAGCGAGATTAGAGTGAGAACAAAAATTTAAATATTGGCTTCACATGACAGACTCAAGACTACTGATAATCCATATCAAAAACCGGAGATTTCCCTTTTTAAGGACCATGGTTTTTGCGCGCAGCGGTTGTGCACAATTTGAATTGGCGAGGGACAGTTCTCTTTCGTCTCAAACTGTACTCTTTCGAGTCACATCAAATAAAAAAAAAGGATCAAATTGAATTTACCCACTAAATTTCTGAATTTCCCACCAAATTACTGAATTTCCCCACTAATTTTTAAAACGAAAAGATCTCGATGTTTTCTCTTCATTTTTTAAATTTTTTGGACTAGCATGTAGCCCTACTCTTCTAGTTTTTTATACATTGTCAACTGACTGAATGGGGCAAACCTTTTTCTTGCCGTAAAAATACTTTTTTTTGCCAGAAATTTTTTTTGCCGCAAAAAGACTTTTTTCTGCCGTAAAAATACTTTTTTTTGCCGCTAATTTACTTTTTCTTGCCGCCAATTTACTTTTTTCTGCAGCAAATGTGCGTTTCGCCAATTTACTTTTTTTTGGCGTAAAAATACTTTTTTGCCGCAACTTTTTCCTTCATTTTGCCTCAAATTTACTTTTTCTTGCCGCAAAAATACTTTTTCTTGCCAATTTACTTTCTTTTGCCGTAAATTTACTTTTTTCTGCCGTAAATTTACTTTTTTTCTGCCGTAAATTTACTTTTTTCTGCCGTAAATTTACTTTTTTTCTGCCGTAAATTCGCTTTTTTCTGCCGCAACTTTTTTGAATTTCTTCGCCACTAATTTACTTGGTTTGCCGCTTTTCTGCTTGTTATCTATCTTTTTGACGCTTTTTTCAGCGTTTATTATAAACTCTGTTTATTCTCAACAGATAGCCTTTCAAACACAGAAATAATTTCTGCTTACATTTATATTTCTTCCCTTGTAGTTGAAGTACCCAAGAAAACTATTATCAAGGTGTCCTAGTAGTTGTACTTAAGATTTTACTTGTGTAATGGTATCGAGGTGGTCTTATGGCTTTTTCACGTTGTTCGAGTTAGAGTTCGAGCATGGGTAAGAGGTGTTCATTTACTCAAAAACCCAAACTCGAACTCTTACTCGAACGAAGTGAACAAGCCGTTACCTAGTTTGTACGGGTAACAAAAAAGTGCTTACTGTATATCTAACAATTTTTTATAGGTGGACAAATTTCGTTCGTAAAATCGAGGTACACGGACAATTCACCTCCAGGACAATTCACCTCCGGGACAATTCACCTCCAAAAATAAAAAACATTTCCGAATTCGCGCTTTTTTGTTGCATTGTTTCTTTTGTCTCAGAAGTGTTCAGCGAGGCAGGGAAAACAAGTTCATCGATTGGCAAGCCGCGAAGCGACCAAAAGGCAAGCGCACCAAGAACGTGAGCCGACTTGGTGGGAATATTCATTTATGTATAGCCTAGGTCACAGGTTCGAATCCCATTGGATGCACACGCTATTTTTCTGCCCTGTTTTTCAAAATCTTATTTACAAGTTTAGTATCAAAATGATCCTCAGGAACCACTTTCAGGTCGATAGATAGAGTAAGGATCAAGAGTTACTCGTGATCTATTGATCGTGTTTCAGTCATTCGTTCAGTTTCAGTCATTTCGTTCAGACATGTCTAGTAACTCGTGATATATCTTTGGCTTTGTTTCCTAATTTTTGCCAGAGTAGGTCGTGATCCAGACTACCTTTCTGTGTTTCATTCTTCTTTTCGCCAGAGTCAGTTGTGATCACCTTCCTCACACTACCTTCTATGTTTTTCTAGCCTAACTTAGCCCTAAACCGGTCTGATATAGCCTTGATGCAGCCCTGATCCGGGCTGTATCAGACCGGATCAGGGCCAAGTTAGACTGAAAAAACGCAGTAGGTAGTGTGAGGTAGGTGATGACGAGTTACTCTGGCCAAAAGAAGGATCAAACCTAAAAGGTAGTCTCGATCACTATTAACTCTGGCGAAAAGTAGGGTAAATCTAAAAAAGAAGTGTGGATCACGAGATAATCTGGCCAGATATGAGAGAAAGACCCGAAGATAGTGCGGATCACGACTTACTCACCCATCTGAAGTCAGAACGATAGATCAGGTTACTCTTGATCTATCGATCCAGTTTCAGACCGGACGAGTAGGATCATAGATCAAGAGTAACTCTTGATCTATTGCTCCGGTTTCAGATAGACGAGTAGGATCACGAGTAACTCTTGATCCTTACGCTATCCATCGACCTGAAAGGGCTCCAGGCTCTTGAAGGAAGGGACAAAGTAGGAACCATTAAGGGCTTTTTAGTCAAAAATTTAAAATTGGTGGCTTTTGAATTTTAAAGTGAATAAGGGCTGTATTTGGAAGAAAAGGGAATAAAAGGGGGCCACTAATCACACAGGGCACACTACAAAAAATGTTGAACATAGTTTTGAATACTGGAGTCTACCACATAAATAACTATTGAGAATTGCCACTAATTATGATACGGTTGATTAGGAGTTTTCGATGTACATTCTTGCTTGCTGTGTTTGCTATTTTACGCACTCATTCGAATAAAGCTGACGTGATAAATTTTTGTAATGTTTTTTATTTTCGGAGGTGAATTGTCCCGGGAGGTGAATTGACCCGGAGGTGAATTGTCCCGGGAGGTGAATTGTCCTGGAGGTGAATTGTCGCGGACCCTAAAATCGATGTTTTTCACGATAACACCATTAAAATGGCACGATTTTGGACAGGGTACCATGGTTTTCATTACTTCTGCTTAGATCCAAAATAATTCAGTTCTAGAAGTAGTGCTTTTTCATAGTGATACCTGGTGGTTTCTCATCCACTTTAATGCCTATTGTTCCTTTAAAAACTATTTTTCGAAAAATATCTGAGAACTCGCAGCTTTTAATTTTCAAATAAACTATATTTGAAATTAGTGCCCAAATAAAACTTGCCCGAATTCGGTCTGCCCAAAGAAGGGTGCCCAAATGAGCAGTAACCGTGCATGCACCCTAAATCCGCTATTTTTAACATTTATGATATGTTAAATACTTCAAATGTTATAAAATTTTCAAGCACTGAGGCTGGATTGAGGTTGTTTAGGGCAGTTTGGGGTATCTAGAGCTGTTTTAATGTTTTAGTGGTCGGGTTTGTTAAAAGTAGCTTGAGTTAGTTAGAGGTGGTTTAAAATTGTTTAGAGTAATGCACCTTTGAGGATATTTACTCAATAGGAGGGCACATCTGCTGTCCGTATATAGTATCGCATGGAAATCTTTAAAATTCAGCTCAAAACTAATCTAAAAATCCCTAGTTCGGATCCCTCTGGGTGCATACTTTATGTTTTTTCATCGATTGAGTTGAACTCAAATTGAACTAAATTTTTCTTTAAAACTTGAGTAAAGACTACACAGATATATTTCCCAGACCCCAGAAAAATAGCGTCACGCATTTATTAGTCACAACTTCCGTAAACCTAAATTTGTTGTTCCAAAGGGTAGTTACAGCAATTTTTGAAAGGTCAGATTTAGAGGGAGGGGTATTTGCTACTAGCGCTGCTTTACTTATTTTATTGATGTTTGAAAAGACGGTAGCAAATTTCTAAACTTAGAGCTGCACAAAAAACTTGATGGAAATGTTTTTATATCAAAATTTCTTTAGGAATGTGAGTAGCTTGGGAAGGCTTGCTCTGGTAAGGAACCGTTCAAAAAGTCTCCTGTTTGCGTAGCAACATTTTCTCGGATAAAGTTCTAGGCTGCACCGGGGCTGTGCAAGAACATCGAAGATAAACAGGGAATCATTAGGTTATAGGATATCAAAGCAGCGAGTAACAAAAATGGGCGATTTTTTGATAAAAAGCAGGTTTGAAATGTTAAGTAGGTATTAGCTTCAATAATTGTGTAACTGCTGACAGTCTACTTGGCCTCCAAGAGCCTAAGGATTATTTTGATACCAATTTTGTAAATAAAATATTAAAATTATGAAGCATGCACCCAGAGAGATTCGGACAAGCATTTTTTAAATGGGTTTTATTTGAAATTTATACGGACGATAGATGCAACCTCTTTTTGAAAAAGAGGTGTGATAAATGAAGATATCCTAGTATCAATTAAAATGTTCTGAAGGATTTAGTTCGGTTGACCTAGGTATATCGCACAACAACTGTGTTTCTTTGAACATCCATGCTCACCTGAAAAGCCTCCATTAATAAATCCAGCGTTATTGACTTCAAAAACAACATTCATTATTAGAATAAAGTCGCGGCAGAAAAAAGCGAATTTACGGCAGAAAAAGTGAATTTACGGCGAAAAAAAAGCGAATTTACGGCAGAAAAAAGCGAATTTACGGCAGAAAAAAGTGAATTTACGGCAAAAAAAAGTAAATTTACGGCAGAAAAAAGTGAATTTACGGCAAAAAAAAAGTGAATTTACGGCAGAAAAAGTGAATTTACGGCAAAAAAAAAGTAAATTGATGAAAAAAAATTTTGCGGCAGAAAAGAGTAAATTAGCGACAATAAAAAGTATTTTTGCGTCAAGAAAAAGTAAATTGGCGAAACGCACATTTGCTGCAGGAAAAAGTAAATTAGCGGCAAAAAAAGTATTTCTGCGGCAAAAAAGTCTTTTTACGACAAAAAAAAGTTTGTGGCAAAAAAAAGTAAATTTGCGGCAAAAAAAAAGTCTTTTTACGGCAAGAATGGGGCTAGCGGAGAGTAGAGAACAATACACCTTTATGAAACAACTACTTGTTTCATAAAAACTGACTTTTCCTAATATTTTTTAAATTACAGCAAAGAAGTTGATACTTTATTAGAAAGTACAGGAGTAAAGCTACATGCTGATCCAAAAAAAATAAGAGAAAACATCGAGATCTGGTCGTTTTAAAAATTAGTGGAAAATTCAGTAATTTGGTAGGGAAATTCAGAAATTTAGTGGGTAACTTTAGTCACAGCCTAAAAAAATTCCCCGCCAATTTAAATTTTGCGCGTGTGGCTGCGCTCAAAAACCATTGTTCTTAAAGAAAATTAATGTATGCTTTTTTAAATTCTCACTGGATTTTCAATAAAAACACCGACACTTTCGTGTTGATATAGAAAAGTTCTAATTTGAGTCTGTTGTTCAGATTTCACAGCAATTTTGACTTTTTATCACAAACTTGCTATTTTATTGCGAATCTTTTTCTTTTAAAAGTTTTTGAAATTTTAAAAATTACGAATAGGGCTGTTGAACACTTAACCAAATTTTTTAATTTTTTGATCTTATGGCTTGAGTATAGAACCCCCCCCCCACGGGGAGTGATCAGATCGAGGAGATAACATCATATTTGTGTTTCTCGACCCCAATTTCTTGAGAAAGCCGGCTGTTTTCTTAATTCTGAGAGAAAAAAAAAATTTTTTTCGATCCACAAAAACCCGTGTTAACTGTGTAACAATTCTAATTATGAGTTACCTGTGGTTTTTCTTTCTCCGTTATCCACCTCTTTAGCGCCTCTTAGCTTCTCAAACAAAGCTAGTGTGACTACTAGCAGAGTCGCACTCAGAGATCCCATACTTATAGCCAATAAGAATCAAGCCATTTTTGGTGATTGCACACTGATCTACACCTGTTTTTTGGAGGAGCTAGGGAGGATGAGCTGGCCAGAAGAGAATCTCTAGCTAGGCGCTGCGAGTCCCAGGGAATCTGTAAATATAGAGAATTACTATTGGTGTCCAGGCTTAGAGCAATGTGGGTTAAAAAAATTAAATATGGTTTGTAGCCCGAGTTCGTATTCAGGTAGGTTAGTAGAGTCAGTAGATCAAAAGTTAGGCCAAATTTTGGAACACAACCCAGTCAAATCAGCTTGGGGCCACGGCTATAGGCGTACAGGGGTCAGGATTTTTAGCCTATTAGCAGCCCCAGCCCTTCCGTCAGAAAATCCTGGGTACGCCTATGGCTAAGGCAATTTTTTTATGAAAAAACTGCTTTGGCCCCCGATCTGATTTGACTGGGGGTGTGTTCCAAAATTGCTCCAAAAGTTACTCTGCATATGCCCAGTTTTGAGCATTATTTGTTAATTTCAAAAACTAGCCTGCATGGTGTCAATCTTGTCGCCAGGCATCATTCTCCTCGCAGCTGTCATTTTAGGTGGCTGGGCTGAGGGTGGAGCCACAGGTTTGGAAGTAACTGCTCCTGGCTCGCCTTTTTCATCTTAAATTCTTTTTAGTATTTGCAAGCTCTAATAACAAATGAAACCTTGTGTATTAGTAGTCGAAGCCCTGGAGCAGAGCTCTTCGGTCGGCCACCGAGTCTCGGAACATCTGTAATTAGGGTTTGTCTAGCAATATTTTTTTTTCAAATGCGACTCACTTTTTGCAAACTGTCCGCATTTATGTCTTCAGGTTGAAGATTGGCCAGTAAATCTGTCAAATTGGGTGGGATAGTCACATCCGAGTCGTAGTCCACGTAATCTAAGTGTAAAAGGTAGATTTCCCTCTATATGTGTTCCCCCTCTCCCAAAAAGCGCCTAAATTTTGACGCTACTGAAATATAGCCCTCTCCTAATAATTTTTTAAGCACCCCAAAACCACACATTTTTGAAAGTTGCTGAAATAAGTACAGGTTGCCCCTAAGCCTTATGCCTGGGCCTCGAAGCCTAAGGGCTAAGCCTAATTCCTAAGCCTAAAATTATTGGGAGGGACGGGGGCTGTGTGTAAAACCGAGTAGCGCCCAAATTTTTTATTTGCAAATTTTATTTGAAAAGTATCAAAAAAGATTGATTAACACTTTTTAGTAATTTTAGTGCAAAAAGATAAAAATATTTTGCCTTAGTCTCCTTTCAGTCACTTTCAGCTGGTTGAAATTTTTTTTGCAAAAGTCAGCCTTTACTTTTGAATTTTTTAATTAGGCTGAAGCGAAGATTTCCTGAACGACTGTCGCAACATGCCCAATCATTTAAAATAAGGATGTTCGATTCGCTTCTTTAGAAATTTACTCTTTTTATGAAACTTTTGTGACATTGTGATTTTTCTATAAAATTTTTGACGGTTTTTAAAAGTTGACCACTGATTTTGTAGCTAAGGTTCTTAGCTATAAAATGATGGGCGATTTTTTCAAATGATCATAAAATCTATAGAAAAATTACAATGCCACAAAAAGTTCTTTCAAAAATGAACGCCCAGACTCCTAGACCAATTTTTCAATATCAAAATATGAAGTCGTGGTTTTCCCTTGTCTTTGGCAAATAGCGTATGCAATTAACACGTAAAAGGCTGGCTGTAAATGCGGTTTATTTAGATGCAGAATTTCACGTAGATCATTTTTTAAAATATTTGTACGGGTGTTGGGACGGGTCAAGTGACCTAAAAACTGGTTTAAAATCTACGACCATTTCAAGGAAAATGGGAAAATTTCCGAGAGGTAGAAATAATTTATCACTAGACTACAGCTATGACTGTTATATGTCAAAATGATCGCTAGGATCTGCCTTTTCGAATGAGTATATGTGAGCTTTAATCTGTTTGCAAAAAGTTGGACAACCAGCGTCCAACGCTTAAGGCCGCTCAGGAGCACGTTATAGCTGTGTATAACTGCTAAATATTTGGTCAATACTTGTAGCGAAATTCAAAAGCTACAAGATAGGCGAAAAATCTGCACAGAAATTAAAGAAAAGTCACTCAGAAATTTTAGAAAAAGAGTTAAAACCTGCTGTTTTCTGGCACTGGGACTTGAAGGATACCTGGCTTGCATATTCCTGGCCGAATTTCTATAAAAAATTTAGAGTGCAATATAGCAAAATGATCAGCACGAAAAATGCAACAGAACTAGTGCAAAGACTCACAGGACAACAAGCAAAATGTAACAAAATTCAAGCCAAAACAATTTGACTCCAAAACCCTACAAAACCAGGGTCTTTTTGACGAAAATTCAGGTGGCTGTCACTTGATTTCGTAATTTTCTCAAAATTTTATAGGCAATTTTTAAAAAATAAAAATAGCACGTGATAGAGCGAAAAAAACTGCATAAGATACGATGTTTAGATCACAGGGAAGACAGCGTTTTCTCTTTTTGAAAGGATTGAAGAACCATGCTGGCAACCTTTTTAGGAATAGACGATTCTGGTTTAATTTTGCTTGTGTTCAAAGATGCAAAATATTGCTTAAAGTGTAATGTATAAGATCTTGGAAAACATGCACATGTATAGTTGAACATATTTGAATAAAGTTATATTAAATTTGCCACGTCTTGGTAATATAAAATTACCCTTATAGAAAAAAACTCATTTAACTGCAAAGCTAATTGATCTCGGTGTTCCGGGCACTTTTTTAAAAAAAATTTTGCACATCTTTCGAGCAACTTTTCACGGGGAGTATGAAAAAATCCTAAAAAATCGGGGTTCAGTTTTTTCAATTTTTCAGAAATTTTTTTTTTCGATTTTTGAGGGTGTTCCGAAATTTTTACGGAGCTGGGCTGAAGAAAAGGGCAAATCTACAACATGCAGCTATCGAACAAAAAAAAATTTGGGTCGATATGATGAGCCAAAAAGCTGTAGGTTGGATACAAGCGAGCAAATTATTAGAAAAAATTCAAAATTTTGAATTTGGGCGCGAATTCAAAATCGTGCCAAAGTTCAAATTTTTTGTCTCGATGGGAATCAAATCTAAGACGATTTTTTAAGGTAACTTTGTGTCCTGAAACACATTTGGAACAAACTTTTTCGAAATTTTCGACGAAATTTTGAATTTTTCTGCAAAAATAAAAATTTCAAATTTTGAAGCAAATAGTTGGTTTAGATAATACTTTAACACGATTTTTCGCGCCGGATACGATAGAGAAAAGTGAATTAGTTTCATTACCACGTACAAAATTAAACATAATAGAATTTGATTTAACATAATAGAATTAAACATAATAGAATTTGAAAATGACCTCGAGCCTGGGTTAGATGTACTGAAAAAGGGGCATGAGATCCCGGGCTGGGTTGGATGTCCTCGAAATGGGCATGAGATCCGGGCTGGGTTGGATGTCCTCGAAATGGGCATGAGATCCCGAAACTGGGTTGAATGTACTGAAAAGGGGCATGAGATCCTGGGCTGGGTTGGATGTCCTGAAAATGGGGATGAGATCCCGGGCTGGTTGGATGTCCTCGAAATGGGCATGAGATCCCGGGCTGGGTTGGATGTCCTCGAAATGGGCATGAGATCCCGGGCTGGGTTGAATGTACTGAAAAGGGGCATGAGATCCCGGGCTGGGTTGGATGTCCTGAAAATGGGATGAGATCCCGGGCTGGGTTGGATGTCTCGAAATGGTCATGAGATCCCGGGCTGGGTTGAATGTACTGAAAAGGGGCATGAAAGTAGTACCTGGGCCAATTTTGTAACATCAAAAGATGCCGCCTTTGTGCCCCATACCTATTGGACACTTTTAACGAGACTAAACCTATGGGCACTATCTGATTGGTGTCGGCCCCTCGATCAGAAAGTGCCTCATAGGTTCAGGGCGTCTCGTTAAAAGTGTCCAATAGGTATGGGGCACAAAGGCGGCATCTTTTGATGTTACAAAATTGGCCCAGGTACTACTCATGAGATCCCGGGCTGGATTGGATGTCCTGAAAAAAGGCATGAGATCCCGGGCTGGGTGAAGTTTTTGTAATTTTCAAGTTCAGTTTTATGTACCTACGTTAGCTAAGATACTCATCACATTGTAAAAATCTGTTAAAATCGATATTCAAATACTACAACATGAACTATTCAAAAAATATATATTTTGTTGTGAATTTTGGCCGCTTTTAGCGGCCATCTAGCACAGTAGGACACGCGTAGCGCGTTAAAACACAACAAAGTTTTGAAATAAGAAGTACATAATACTCATGTTTTTAGCCTTATTGTAAAAATATCTGCTCCTGGGCCTCCCTAGTTGGTAATATAATAATATAACCAGAATCGTCTATTCCTAAAAAGGTTGCCAGCATGGTTCTTCAATCCTTTCAAAAAAGAGAAAACGCTGTCTTCCTGTGATCTAAACATCGTATCTTATGCAGTTTTTTCGCTCTATCACGTGCTATTTTTATTTTTTAAAAATTGCCTATAAAATTTGAGAAAATTACGAAATCAAGTGACAGCCACCTGAATTTTCGTCAAAAAGACCCTGGTTTTGTAGGGTTTTGGAGTCAAATTGTTTTGGCTTGAATTTTGTTACATTTTGCTTGTTGTCCTGTGAGTCTTTGCACTAGTTCTGTTGCATTTTTCGTGCTGATCATTTTGCTATATTGCACTCTAAATTTTTATAGAAAATTCGGCCAGGAATATGCCAAGCAGGTATCCTTCAAGTCCCAGTGCCAGAAAACAGCAGGTTTTAACTCTTTTTCTAAAATTTCTGAGTGACTTTTCTTTAATTTTCTGTGCAGATTTTTCGCCTATCTTGTAGCTTTTGAATTTCGCTACAAGTATTGACCAAATATTTAGTGTCAATCAAAATGATCTTAACTCTTAAATCTTAGTCAAAATTTAGAGGGGGGGGCGTTTATTAGAGGTAATACGGTAAGCATCATCAATATCAGAAATTCAAAGATTCATTTAGAAAATGCACTAAAAATTGAAATGACAGAAGGGGCGGGCGAACCCACCAAAAAAAGGTTGATCAGTCTTATACTGCATTTCAATTTTTAGGGAATTGTTTTGAACTCCCTTTAAAGCTCTTTCTAAATCGTAACTGGCAATAATATAAAGCCAAAACTCACCAAGTTGCTGATGCCAATGGCTAAAAGCACCAATGTCAGTGCTTTTAGCGCCACCATCCTGCTGTGTTCACAAGTCTTTCAAGTAAAACAATGCTTAGAAGCGACTGTACTCCCAACTGGGTTGAGAGAAGAATGACTGTCAAAATCTCATTTTCCATTCCTACCACCTTTTTCTAACTGATAAGAGACTTTTTGACTTAAGTGTTTCTTTATTTGTTTAATATTAATTGAAAAAATTGTTCAATCAGAAATAGATGTATCATCAGTTTTTGTCGCACTTGCGTCAATTGCCTCTTTCAACAGCACTGATAACAGCATTAAAATATATAAAAAAATTAATTAAGAACTCCAGTAATTGTGCTTTGTTCTGGCTTATAATTTGTTCAAGAGACACACCAAAAGCAGCTGAATTTTGGTTATTCTTATCATTTATTCTCAATGGTGGCTTCTAGAAACATTTAGAAGCAAATTTTCGGTATCTTTTCATTGAAACACTAAAAACTTTTATTTAGACAAATCAATTCACAAAAAACAATAGCTTCGACAATGAGCTGAAATGATAGGCTATTTTCTTCTTTTCAATAAGACTTTTCAATAGAAGTTTCAAGAAAATAAGCTAACAGAAGTTCATATCAAGTGGTCTAAAATTACAGAAAACGGCTGCCAAATGGCACGCTAAAAAGATCGGCTAAATTACAGTATATGTAGTCCTTGAAAAAGGACTTTCAACCACTTTTCGAATGTTTTTGCACCTGGAACGTGTAGAAACATGTTTTATGCGGCGGAAGACGACTTCGACTTTTTTTTCTTAGTGGATTAAGGCAAACACTAGATTAGGGTACCTGGATACCCCAAAAAGATGGAATTTGAACATAGTTTTGTTAACTGGGGCCTACCGCATAAAGAAATTCTGGTATGCATACATATTTTATGCATCCAGAGTCACTTTCGAGTGATTTGCGTCTAAGGTATGTGGGTGTGCGCGTCTCAACCCAAGCAACCAAGCCCCTGCGCCCCGAAGGGGCGCAGGGGGCTTGAGAGGTAGAGATGCGCGCACTTACCTTAGACATGTTTCCGAGCAAGATTCATGATCAACAATGCATAAAGAGCTCTTTTTGCCCAGCTAGAGTGACCAGAACATGGTAGAATATCCTTATATAAGGCGATTTACCTTGGTCTCTCAAGGCGAAAAGTCAAATTTTGGTCAACAATTTTTTTCGAAAGTTCTCTTCCGCTACTTGAAAACATGTTTTCTGAACACTCAAAAAAGTGGTCGAAAGCCTCTTTTCGAAGACTACATATATACTGTACTCATGCCAAAAGATCATTTTTAAAATCAAAAAGACGCATAAGCCCAAAAAATAGGCAAAATAACAGGCAAAATAACATAATATTACTTTTATAATAGGAAAATTGGCCAAGAAAGCTTTTCTGCAGAATTTTTGTGAGAAACACAGAAAGATTGCGGGAAGCTGAAGTTTTGTTTTAGTAAAAATTATAAAAGAAGAGCAACACTTTGTCTGCATGTGAATGCTTTTCGTTTGCCTATCAAACATTTTTAATCCATAAATGTTACTTACCATATTGAATCTTTTGTGCCTTTGTTGACAAATCATGTATAAAAGTGCGCTGCTGAGCCACTATAAATTATTAGTTGCTTCTTGTTTTTTTAAATACTTATATTTCTTCGCAAAAGATGTCATCATCAGGTAACTCAAAAACACAGTGGCATATTTATTCTAAAATACCTACACCCTCTAATAAACCGACACCCTTACTTTAAGGGTCCGTATCTCAGTCCAAAAAAAAATTTACACCACTGTTTGTTGCGTTTTCTTAGCTCCCACGAGCTCTATCGATTCCGCTTTTTCGACTTTGGATCTTCACCCGAAAATGTCGAGATCGACCCAAAATTTTCACGATTTTTGAAGGGTTGAAAAATAAACCGACATGTCGGCTTATTAGAAAAATACGGTAGTCTGAAAAAGCACATTTGACAATTTCCATAAATTTATTTTAAACTATTTTCAAAAGTCCCCGAAGTACTTTTTATATGCTGAAAACGATAAAAACATTATTTTTGGGCAATTTCTTGCAAAAAAGTCACCTTAAAAAAATTCGACTTAAATCTGAGTTTTTGCATTGAGGAACCAAGGAAAATAAAGATTTTGGTCAAATTTTAGTCGATTAAAAAAAATTGACTTTTTTTAAAAGACAGTCGAAGAACAACGTTTTTATCGTTTTTAAGATATGAAAGTTACTTACCACTTGGGCGATATCCTCAAACGGCTGACTTCAGCTGCCTGAGTTTTTTAACTCAGCCATCAGCCGGCTGAGGCTA
The DNA here is from genome assembly GCA_004194705.1 of Ditylenchus dipsaci. Lineage (NCBI taxonomy): Eukaryota > Metazoa > Nematoda > Chromadorea > Rhabditida > Anguinidae > Ditylenchus > Ditylenchus dipsaci. The sequence goes on from SADC01000066.1 coordinate 59,240, forward strand.
ACGGATAAGTTAAAGATTCATGCTTACCTGTTCCACAATTTGTGTCCGCCAATTCAAATAATTCATGTTGAGTCTTAGCGGTAAGGAAGGAGCGAGATGGGACACAGCAAGAGAGAGAGAGAGAAGCACACAACTAGCTTTATTCTTTATTCCACTAACGACTGGTCTGAACACAGACGTTCAGATCCTTATATACTAACAAGGACAACGAATAGCGTTGAATCGCTACGAGACAAATAACGATTCAAACACAGGACACAACAATCCCGAATCATTAAACTGCTATACATATTTTTCAACTTGATTCCGAACAAAACAAGGCCTAGAATTTCATTTTAGGTATAATTTTGTCAAAAATTAAGTTGGAAAATCCGTACAGAAGTACAATTTGGATTTTTTTTGAATTTGCGAGGACAAATATAAACTTTGCGCATAGAACTCTGTGCATAAATTTTTCGGCGTTTTTTTTTGTTGATCTCGACTGTTTCCTAACAATTTTGAAGTTTTTCGTTTATAACAAAATCAGTGATTAAATTTCTTTCTTCCGCCAACTCAGATAAACGACTGAGGCCGAGGAAAATTTTCCCAACTCAGCTGGCTGAGGCTGATCTTATCAATGTGTATACCACCCTGCTCACCACAAACGCCCCCCCCACGGACCAAATAAGTTCCAACACATGTCTTGGGCTTAATTGTGAACTTTAGGCCGTGTTGCTATTGCCCTACTGATGCTAGTGATGGGTACATTGTTGGCGACTTCTGAGCAAAAGGTTGTAAGCAAGCGTTGCACCTGCAATGACAATTCTAACTATGATATGGGAGATTACATGGATAGTGCCAGTGATATCTTGGATAGTGCAGGTGGAGTGGTAGACACAGCAGGAGATGTCCTTGGCGACGTGCTTGGCATCTTTGGTTAGATGTCCAAACAATTGTTTATAATAAATAAAAATACCTTGAATTTTGGCTATTATTTTGGCAAATTAACGATGAAGTCCATTCCTATATTTATTGTAACGAATAATCTAATAATAAAAATTTAAAAAGCAAATTTATCGAAATTTAAGAAGCAAAACTGATAGAGCTTGTGGTAGTTAAAAAGCATTTTCTATGATATTGCAGAAGACCTTGTTATTACGGCTTTTCGAAATGACCAATTTTGTTCGGTTTAAAATTATAAATAGGTCATAAGCAAGGTGTCATCCTCAGCCGGTTGAGTTTAAACTGAGCCATCAGCCGGCTGAGGCTGACGGCTGAGTTAAAATTTCGGGCCTGGCTGACGGCTGAGGCCGACGAAAATTTTCAGAGCTCAGCCGGCTGAGGCTGAAGCCTAAGGTAAAATTTTTGACCTGGCTGACTCACCTGGTACCCTAGCCCCTTTTTGGCACCCCTACCGCCTCCCTGGCACCCCTCCCTCTTCTTCGGCACCCTACCAGTATAAAAAAATATGCTACCATCAGTATTCACACCTTCGAACCTTTGAATTAGTATGCCTTGGTCCCCCAAGGCCATTCAAAATTCACAGAAAAATGCCTTAGTCCCCCTGTGGTTTTGGCCGATCACGATTGAGAATTTTCACTACTTTTTCATTAAGTTTAAAGTTTCTTCGTCTAAGCAAAAGCTATCGATTAAAAAAAAAATCGTGAAAAAATAATATACTTGGGCTGAGTTATTAAAAATGCAAATACAAAGATTAGAAAATCAGCCAACTTTTTTTCTTATTTTTCATTGTTAGCGAAAATAAAAAATCTTATAGCTCGAAACACAGAATCATCGAAAACATTGAAAAAAACAGCCAATATTTTGACTTGAAAGTCAGCGTAAACTTAACTTTCATACGAAAAATATTGTTTTCAAGCTTACCTACTCCGCTCACAATTTTTTGTGCCTAAGGTCTAACATACGACTTCACTCGGTCTTTAGCCCGAATATTAAATCGAGAGTCGACTATATTCACAACTCAAACGAGCTTCACAGCTTCCCTTAGAGAGGGGGCTTTATTAGAACATTTACGGTATCCTATTCATAATACATTTCACACATTAAAACGCAACTCTGGTGTTTATTGAAAACAGTGATGTTTTTGTGTACTCAGCCACTTTTCGTGTTAAATTACTCATACCTCGACACCTATTTATCCGAAATTCATGTATAATAGCTTATTTTGAAGAAGAAATATAGTTTTTCAAAATGAATTGATAAAATTTTACGGAAAAATTAAAATTCGCTTTTTTCTAAGCTAAATAACGCCAATAAAAATTCAGTAATCAAATGAAATGATTTTTTTTGAGTATGACAAACTGAACAAAAATATCTACAAAAGTGTCAGTTTTGAACCAATTTAAAAAAGCTTCATATTTTTTGGTAGCTGAATAGTTCTGCTGTAATCTGAAATAAAACAGTTTTCAAAAATTCACAAAAATTATGAAGTTATGGGCTTGTACACAAATGAAAATCAATAGAATTTTCATTTGATTACTCATTTGTGTAGAAGCATATAACTTTAAAATTTTCATGAATTTTTGAAAACTGTTTTATTTCAGATTATAGCAGAACTATTCAGCTACCAAAAAATATGAAGCTTTTTTAAATTGGTTCAAACTGACACTTTTGTAGATATTTTTGTTCAGTTTGTCATACTCAAAAAAAATCATTTCATTTGATTACTGAATTTTTATTGGCGTTATTTAGCTTAGAAAAAAGCGAATTTTAATTTTTCCGTAAAATTTTATCAATTCATTTTGAAAAACTATATTTCTTCTTCAAAATAAGCTATTATACATGAATTTCGGATAAATAGGTGTCGAGGTATGAGTAATTTAACACGAAAAGTGGCTGAGTACACAAAAACATCACTGATTGAAAAGCATTTTAGTCACTCTGGTTTTACGGTATTTATAAATTTCACTAGCTCAGCAATTAGCTTTTATTTCGGTTTTAGCAACAGAAAAAATAATACTTCATTAACACAATAACATCAATTAATCAAAGACTTCTTTAAAAAATTAGCGTTTTAACATTGTATAATTAGCAGTATCATTATACAAAACAACATTTCTGCTACTCCATAAATAAATGTCTACCCAATAAGATTTTCATTTTTAAATGTTTTTAATCAACTACTATTTCTTGCTTACTGTACGCTGCATTCCGATGCCTTTTCTTCAGTTGTTGGTCCCAGAAAATGGCTTCGCAAGCTGACTTATGAAGAGCAGCAAGAAATCCGTCAAAAATGCACTCCAGTTAATCCCGTTCAAGACCGAATCTTACATGGAACTTTTGCCAAACAAGGTCAGTTTAAACACATGGCAGTGCTAACTCATAGTGATGGAAGTGGTGGAGAAATGACTCTGTGTACTGGAACTCTAATAACTCGCAGGCACATTGTGACTGCTCGTCACTGCTTTCACACCACTGAACAGACAGATAGCTTTCCTTTAAAAGTGGGTGGTGTTTGCCATTCTATAGGAGAAGATGGATGCAACGAAATAGACATGAAGGAATTGGAATACGATTTTGCTATTTTTGACAATAATTCCACCTTGAAGAGTGAAGCAGATATTTCTATTATTCAGCTCAAAAAAGATGTATCAGATGATTTGCTTGAGTCAGGCAACGTTTCTATAGCTTGCTTGCCGTGGAGCACTCTAATTGAAACACCCACCAATATGACTTTGCATGGATGGGGTCGCATAGAAGGCGAACAGCATGCTAAACATTTGCGCTATGGTTTCGCTAACTTCAGTAAATATAATGACTACTCCTTAGTTGCATATAGCAACACTTCTAAAGGACAAGTGGGTGCTGACCACGGAGGTTTGTATTTGAAGAATCCAAAAATTTCAAGGTCTACCAAGGCGAAAATGTCAAATTTTAGTCAAAATTTTTTTCGATAATCTCTTTTCGTGCCCTAAAAATATGTTTTCTATCGTTAGTAATCTCAAAAAAATGCCTCAAAAGTAGTTCGAACCCGATTTTGGTTAACATGATTGAAAAAAAAACGAAAAGCGAGTAGCATCCAATTTTTTTTGCACATGTTGTTTCTGCACAGTACGATAAAAGAAGCCCATCTTAACAATTACTAAATGAGAAAAATTAAATTTTGTCAAAAAAATTTGCCACCCACCCTTTGGCGACAGATGGTATCTTTATAGTTCTTTTAACCACATTTTAGCCTCATTTAAGCAAAATCCAGGTAACAGTGATGGATTTTTAGAACGTTTTTACTTTCTGGGGCCTACCGCATTGATAAACTTTGGTATACGTATGTTTTTATGAATCCAGAGTCATTTTCGAGTGATTTGTGTCTAAGGTACCGTATTTCCTCTAATTAGCGCCCCAAACACCAAATTCCGGGTTTTGGGGGGGGGGGGTGTTGGTGCGCTAATTAGAGGAAATACGGTATGTGGATGTGCGGATCCCCTGCACCCCCTTCGGAGGCTTGGTTTGTTAGAAGTTACCTTAGACTTAGTTACCTTAGACATAATTTCGAGCAAGACTCTCGATCAGAAATGCGTCTAGAGAGCCTTTTTGCCCAGCTCCAGCAAGAAAAATGTGATAAATCACTGAAAATCACCCTAAAACACTCTAAGAAGACCATCTATCCCTTATGGCTCGTTCACGTATTTCGAGTTCGGGTCTTGGGAACAATTTTTTTTTGGTGAAAGTGCACAAATGATTACAATCTTTTTTTGAAGTAATAACATTATTCGGTAGCCTCACGCTACATCATTTGATAGCCTTATTCTAGTTTCTCATCATGCACAGTCGACTCCCTCCATAAAGAACACCCTGGGGACCGGTCTTAGGTGTTCGTTACGGAGGGAGTTCGTTATAGAGGGGTACGTTAAAAAGGGAGTCGAGTGTATTATTTGTTGGAATTTCTGCTCACAGAATATGATACAATAAATCAAAAGTATGACACAAATCAGAAAAAAGTGATTATTTGCTCATTCACAAACGTTGTCGGCGTCGTTGTAGTTATCGTTGGAAAAAATGTTTTATAAAGGCGATATACGCCAACGACAACGCCAACGACGACGACAACCTATTTATAAAATAGCTAACGACGACGCCAAGGACAACGGCATTTTTCATTCCAAATTAGACAAATTTTGCATTTTAAGTCAGAATTTTGAGGATTAACAAAATTCTCCACATGTTTTCCTCGAGATCTCGGCTGAAAATGCGAAAATTGTCCAATTTGGAATAAAAATGATGTTAACGTAATTTTGAAACAACTCGTATATGATTAACTACATCGACAAATGTAATTTAGATAGTGGAAGTGGAGTAGTGGCATTCAATGATAAATTAAATGACTACCTGCTTTGGGGACTTACAATAAAAGCTGATAATATCACTGGAAGCAGCTCAGAGCACATAACATTACTTTTGAACCTTTCTGAATACTATGAAGACCTCTGCTTTTACATTGGCCTTTGCCCTGGTTCAGTGGAAGGTTTGATGCCCAAACTGAACATGGGTGGCATGTATTGGCATGACATTGGAGCTCGCCCCGAATTTGCTACTACTCAATACTTTCGGCCAATCTCAGACGAAGCCAACCAAAATTATTGGCGAAAATGTAATGATACAAGATTCGCCTACATCAATGGAACTTTTTTTCATCCGAATGATGAAAACCTTATGTGTGTGACATAGACACTAGTTGGGCTAATCTCCTGGTTTTGAATAACTCAAAAGCCATGTGTAGTGCCACAGCCATAACTGACCAACACTTTATCACAACTAAGGAATGTTTCCGGAAAAATATAGAAGCAAATAACTTAGTGAATGGAACCAGCAATTTGACTATTCAAACTAGTCCTACTTGCTATGGTGATGTGGAGTTTGTAGCCTGGTCCTACACACATCCATTGGCCATTATTCAATTGGTAAAAGACCAGATAAATCAACCTGACGAGCACAGCGGAAAATTTTCTCATATTTGCTTTGATAATGCAAAGTTTGCCGAAGGCTATGCGTTTTTTAACCTGAGTGTGAAATCTTACAAAGTTATTCTACCCTAAGTGATCCGCTGAATTCTACTCAAATCGCTGGTCTAAGCACTGAAATTCAAGATATTTGCAATGACGGAGTGAATTATGTTTGTTCTGGACCACAAAAGAATGCCAACCCGCAAAGCCATTGGAGACAAAATGCTTTCTTAAAAATTCAAGCCAGCCCTTTAATTACTCCAATCTGGAAATTGGAGGTTATGTGGTGGCTGATGGTGTGAATCTAGGTGCAGAAGGAATAAATGTGCAAAATGAAATGGCAAAGAAGCAAAGCATACTGGTCTATTTAAAGCTACAGCCATTTTTGGGCAGTCTGTGCATCTACTTAAACCTTTGTGATCCATATACTCACACTTACAACAGCTCTGCACCTTTTTTCTCGGAGTTTTTCTATAGTTACAACTGAATCGAAAAATATGTTAACTGTTAATAAAATCAACAATTTTCAAAGTGATTTGTTTGCTAGGAAGTCAATAAAAATTTTTATTGACTTGAAATAATGTATTTGGACTTTGACCTACTTTTTACCAATAGCTAATTTTTGACAGGAATGGCACGAAAATTTTGAGGCCATTTTTTCCAAAGCGTGTTTTTTTTAAAGGATCATCTCCGTCTCCAACAATAATTGTCCCGCCAATTCAAAAAAAAAGTCTAATCATTGAATTTCTGTACGCATGTTTCAACTTGGTTTTCAACATAACTATACCTAAAATTAAATTCTAGGTCTGGTTTTGTTAGAAACCAAGTAAAAATCCGTACAAGAGTTCAATGACTCGGCGAAAATTTTTGAATTTGCGGGGACAATTTAGAACGCTCCATTAGATTTCTATAAGATTTAGAAAGATTTCATAAGATCTAGCACCCAGCCTTAGATAAACGTGACAAGAAACTCGAAAAAAATATCTGTAGCTTGGAGGGTTGATGCTGGGTTCATTCGATTTCTGTCTTTATTTGATCCTTCTGTATAGGCTTGGCAACGGGACGGAATCCCATGGGAATCCCGCAATTCCGATCCCGAAAATTTTGAAAATCCCGATCCCGAATTTCGCCGGTCCAAAAGCCAAATCCCGAACCCCCCAATCCCTAAAATTAAAAAAAACACAATCCTGAATCCCGGCGGAACCCATGCTCGCCGATTTATCTCGGCCCATCAACATCTGTCGCCAGTGAGCAGCTCTTTAGTCATGCCAGAGACGTGTTTGAGTACAGAAGAGGACAACTTGATGCAAAAAAGCCAAACAACTACTTTTCCTCAACAAAGCTCTAGAATATGTTAACTTTACTTATTGATCGAAATTCTCCGTGTTGCAATTGTGTGTTAAAATAAATTCTTTGAAATATCTAATCGAATAAATTCCCGATCGGGATCCCGACATTTTTGAGAATCCCGATCCCGAAAATTTTGAAAATCCCGATCCCGAATCTCTACGGTCCAAAAGCCAAATCCCGATCCGGTCCCGAAAATTTCGAAAATCCCAATCCCGAATCCCGCCGGAACACAATCTGCCAAGCCTACTTCTGTAGCATCTACACAGTCTCTCAACAGTAAACAATAGAGGTTTGTGGTCCTTCTTATTGTAATGCACGCGTGGGCGGTGGATTGAAGCGAAAGTGCTGAGCCCAAGTTCTTGTAAGGGAAGAATTTTTAAATATTTTAAATAGGTGCAATTATTTTAAAATCATCACTAACAAGTGAGCAAGACAACCACCTGGAAAGATCCTCAACCACTTGTTGAACCACAGTTAATGAAAACACCTGTATGGTCCCCAATTACCTAGACGATAGTCACAACACTAATATCTTTCATGAAAAGAGGGCATTATATGCAGCGTGCTCACAACTTCAAATGTTTTTTACGCAAAAAGTTAAGTAGAGTCAAGTCTTTCCAAGCCGGCACTCTTTAAGACTCAACAAGGGCGACGGATTATCGATGGTGCTGCATTAGATTGTGTTTGCAAATGGATTTTATTATCGACTGACAAGGGAACCGTTCGAACTGTCCCCTCGCCTAACTTTAATCTGATGCGTTCATCTTGTAGCCCATGGTCGATTTACTCAGTGCAGGAACAGTCCTGACGGCGAACAGAGACAAAAATTTAGAGTTCTAGGTCAAAGAAAGTCGAAAAACCCCCAGAAGCGCTAATTTTGGATACTTCTGCACTCCAATGATTAGTTTTTTTGTCAATCATGTGGCCAATCTGATCATTATGACCTTGTAATACTTTTTGATTCTACGTCTAACAGTGGTGTTTTCAGAAATTATTTGAAATTTTTTCGAAAATCGAAATTTTAGCGATCCATGCCATGAAAATAAAAAAACCATGAAAATTTCGATTTCCAAAAAAAAATTCAAATAATTTCTGAAAACACCACTGTTAGACGTAGAATCAAAAAGTATTATAAGGTCATAATTATCAGATTTGTCACTTGATTGACAAAAACTGAGCATTGAGGTGGAGTATCCAAAATTACCGTTTTTGGGGGGTTTTTCAACTTTCTTTGAACTAGAACTCAAAATTTCTGTCTCTGTCCGCCGCCACGACTTTTCCTGCACTACGTAAATCGACCATGGCTATAAGATGAACGCATCAGATTGAAGTTAGGCGGGGGGACAGTTCGAACGGTTCCTTTGTGAGACATATTTAAGCTCTGCATTAACAAGTTTAGCGGATGCCTTTTTAAGAAGGTTTGACTGCAGTGTACTTTTTCTAGGTATCATCATAATTGACATATTGCTTGCATGACTTGGCGCTTGTAAGGCGCCATTTCACTTTGTGAAAACAAATTTAGTCAAAAAAATTTGCTTTTACCTTGAAACACACTTTTTTCGGCCCTATACGATAAGTCAGTGTTTTTTCGCCTCGGTCCCCCTGTTGTTTTTTGCTATTTTTTCGCCTTGATCCCTCCTGATACGTTCTGATTTTTAATAATATTCTTGGTAATTTTAAGCTTCAATTTTCATTCAACATTTTTTATGCAATAATCTAAACATGAATCTTTGACATTTGCTCAAAAAATTTCTTCAAAATTTCTTCATAATTCCACTTCTTTGCCCTGCAGTTCTGTCAAACACGGCTTCAGCCACATATGAACCCAAATTCGGATCGCTAGTGCCGTAAACGTGAACTTTTGCCACGGCTGATGTTGAAAAACATGGTAACCGGACATGGAGCAGAAATTCCGCTAAATGTCCATTCGATGATTTTTTTAATCTATTTTTACACACCTTATTTTCTTTTAAATTAAAAATGCGCTAATTTGAGTTTTTCAAATTTTGACTAGAAACCTATGATACGCCCTGTAGTTCGAAAAAAATTTTTTTTGCTTAGAATAAAAAAACAGCCATTTTTCTCATGTAATCGGGGTCAAAATTCTCGACTGGAGAAACACGAATATGGTCTTATCTCTTCTTTCTGAGCACATTGCGCGGGAAGTGGATTGTATACTGCAACCCAGATGACAGCCCTGGCCTTCTGCCATTTCAAGCAAAAATATTTTTTGACTAAAAATTCTGGAAATAAATAAAAAAATTGGGATCTTAAGTAAAATCTTTTAAAAAAGAACACTTACGTACTGTGCAGTCATCAAGTTCATTTAAATTTTGTTGTTTCTATAATTTCAACCATTCAACATAAAGATATTAACAAAACCTGCTAAATTGTTATACTTTTACAGACAAAACCTGTTCCGAAAAAATGATCGAAAATATTTAATGGCGATCAATGAAAAGTAGACAAAAAAGTGGGAAAAAATTAAATGTGAAAGTATTTTCAACTGTGACACAGTTTTCACTCTCACTAAAATTTAGATTTCACCACCAACAGTTTTTTGATTGACATTGTATTAACTTCTTTATTTATACCAACTCACCCAGAGCACCAAATTTTTAGTCTGGATGCTCTTGCACAATGAATCCGCTAACAGGGGAGACCGCCCGAACTGTAAAATTTCAACCCTCTAAATTTTTATTTGTTTTCTTCAGTTTTTCCGATGAGCGAAATACGAAAATCGTGCGTCCCTGGAATCGACAACCAAAATTTTGATTTTGGAACGCCTTAATCCCCCGCCCCAAAGTGATTTTTTAGATTCCAAATATCTGAAAATTAGCTTGGCTTAACCGAGAGCTGAAAAAAAGGAACAAAAGAGAGAAGATACCTAATGCCAGGGCGAAGGATGACAGCATCAACAGAGAAGAGAGCCAGAATTTTTTCGGCATTTAACCACTAGATCGGCATTTAACCACTATCAAACCATCTTCAGCATACCCGAGTTATTCCAGAAAACAGGTTTTGGAACCTTTAGGAATCTAATTTGATTTTGGCTATTTTCAAGTATTTTCGAAATTGCATTTTTTCAACTTCTCACATAATTTTGTGTTTATAAAATTAGTTAATCCGAAACACAATTTACATTTAAGAGACTGTTTGAGATTTATCATGTTTAAACCCACCAAAGGTGAGCAGATTTTACTTTTTATCAGCAAATGAAATATTCGTACATTTAGGGCTGGTTGTAAAGGATTGGAAGCAAGACGTATGCTAGTTCAGTAATTTAACAATAATCTATCATATTTCAAGGTGATCAATCTAATTCAAGTACCAAGGACTAAAATCATAGTTTGTTAGTCTCAACCATTTTTTGTGATATATAGTATGAAAAGTTCTATAAAATTTAGCGGTTTCACCTTACGCCATAAAGTAAGTTTAGAGCACTTGAAGCTGACACCACCTCCCCCTTCCTAATCAAATCAGCTTGGAGGACTAAGGCGAATTTTTTTGAAAGATTTTGACTGCACTATTTTCACACCTGAAATCTTGAGAAATAATTTTCAATCATGTTTACACAGACAAATAATTGGTATAATTTTTTTTAAATGTCTTGGTCCTCCAGGCTTTTTTGACTGGGACCAAGTTGGAACCCTCACCCAAGACTGACCAGTAACCGGATACAAATTGTAACCGGATACAGCAACCGGATACAATTTTTTTTCTAAAGTACAAAAAGTATGTTTAAACCGCACGTTTGAGTCCATCCTAACGGGCGCTGGCCTACCCTGAGCCTAAGTCTGATCCTAAGTGTGTAAAAATTCGAGAAATCGAAAAAGTTGAAAAAATCAACAGGCGGGACCAAGGCAAAATTTGTCACTGTATCCGGTTACAATTTGTATCCGGTTGCTGTTTTGCCCTCACCAAGAGTATGAGTTCTCTGGCCGTAGACCCCAAAAGACAATTGGGTTTCTAAACATTTTATGATTAGAGAGCTCATACTTTGGGGGAGGTTGGGCACTTAGGGTGCTGTCGCTTATTTGACTGGGAAGGGGGGGGGGGGGTATCAGCTTTAAATGAGTGGGCGAGGCGGAGGTTAACTCAGGCTCAATTTAAAAAACTCTTAAATTAAAGACTGGAGACATGGCTACGAATAAACAATCTAAATTACGTGGTTAGTTACAAATTTGCACAATAAAGGCAAATTAATTATTTTGTGGTTTAGAATGTGAGCAATGAGTTCAGCAAAGCCTCTTCAAAGGAACAAATTCCTTTCATAGAGGTGAATGGCCGGCAGTTTGCTGATACCAATATAATAATAGACAAACTCAAAGACATGTATAATCTGACTATTGATCAAAATCTTAATTCTATAGAAAAAGCTAAAGCAAGAGCTATTATTGTACTTATTGAAGAATCATTATTCAGGTAATTTTTATGCATTTTTGGCATTACTGGAACATAACCACCCCCCCCCCCTCCCACCTGCCTAAAAGCACTCCTGGAATAAGCTTTAGCTCACAGCCTGCCAAGTACTAACATCAGTTTTTTGGAAAAAATCACACTCCAGGCCACAGTCACGGTCTTTTCCTTGTTTAGTTTACATACCGTATTCATTCTAATAGAACGACAGTCTTTAATATAACGACACCCCTACTTTGAGCATCTGTATCTCAGAGCAGAGTGAAAGCTTTCCAAAGCTGTTTCTTGCCCTTTTTTAACTTCCACGAGCTCTACCGATTCCGCTTTTTTGATCTTGTATTTTCACCCAGAAATCTCGAGATAGACCCAAAATTTTCGCTATTTTTGGGGGATCGGAAAATAGACCGACATGTCGTTCTATTAGATTAAATACGGTAGTTCGTTCACTGTTTCAGATGCTATGTTTACAACTTAAGCCAAAACATCAGCTGGCTAGCATCAGGTAATTAAAAAATTTTAAATCTCCAAGGAAGTCGATTTTATCCACCGTATTTTTTGAAATCGAGCCCGGGCGCTTTTTGGATACCCGAATATTTTGAAGCAAGGATCAGGAGTCGCCTATCGGCGCCTATACACACATTTTTGCAACAGACAATACTTTATTTCTAACAACAAAATCGTGCTTAGCGTGCTTGATTTACTTAAATTTCTCCAATCACCGAGTTTGACCTAGGCACTATGTCCCTTTATATCAGGACCTATGGGGATTTCTAAAATAGCTTATTTTAATAGCTTATTTTAAACAATAGCTTACTTTGCAGCTGAAATTTCGTAGATTTCACCAAATAAACCACTTCTTGGTGAAAGTGGATCAAAAACACAAAAGAAGTGAAACATGTACCCTCTGGACCAACTACAAAATTCTCCAACCACCGAGTTTGAGCGGGTCACTTTGCCCCTTAATGTCAGGAATTCTGAAACGAATAATAAAATTATTCTGTAACTGATATTTCGTAGATTCAACAAGTTAATACACCAACACCGAGTTTGTTGGTTAAAGTGATTGAAAAACATAAAAAAATAAAAAAGTGCATTTAAAAAGTACTACGGACATATAACGGCCAAATACTATAATGAATTTCGACTTTTCAGACAATGGTTTTTCACCTCACTTGCCTGCTATCAAAAAATTATTTTTTGAGAAGATCGGTATCAAACAACTTCAATCAGGAGTAAGCAAAATACTAAAAGAAAATTAATTTAATTTCAATTCAGATGAAAAGCAGATTACACGCACAGGGCTATGGAAGATTATCTATGGAGGAGATAACCGAGGTGACCAGAAAGATTTGATCGCATTGTCTAATTTCTTAGGCGACAAAAATTTCTTTTCGGAGACAAACCATCCACTGTAGGTGCCTAAATCATACACTTTTAACAGACTAAATTTTTTTAGGTAGACGCTGCACTTTTTGGTAACAACTTTATTGTTGAAAAGTTTTTTTTAAAAGGGTTATATTTAAATTGGCCATAGAATACTGAAATTTGGCCATAGAATATTTAATTTTGGCCATAGATTACTGAAAATTGGCCATAGAATACTGAAAAATGGCCATAGATTTCTGAAAATTGGCCATAGATCTCTGAATTTTAACCATACTCGCTCGAAATCATGTTTCAACCTTTTTTAAGATGCTCTTGAACCTGAAACATCCTGAAAAGATGTTTTAAGGGTGTCGATGACATTTTTCCGAGAATTTTTTTTTGACGGAAATTTGACTTTTTGCACTGAGCGACCAATGGTCGGAAAATTACAGAAATTTTTTCCTCGGAAAAGTGTCATCGACACGCTTAAAACATCTTTTCAGGATCCTTTTTAAACCTAAAACCAACTGGGACGATAATTTAAAAATTATCATCCCCAGTTGATTCCAAATTTGGTTTTTGGCGTTGTGTTTCATGAAGTGCTATCAATTTGTATCCAGGAAATCGAGCTGCGAAAAAGAAACTTATAATTTCCGGGGGCGCATTTTATAAATTTTCGTAAATCGTATTTAAAATGCTCTATTTGATTTTCATATCCTAAAATGGATAAAAACATGATTTTTCGACATTTTTCAACATAAAAGATCAATTAAACAAAAAAAGATTGACTAAAAATTGACCAAAATGTTAATTTGCATTGGCCCCAAGGAAATAAGTCAGATTTTAGCCAAAAAGATTTAAAAAAAACTAAATCTTTATGGGATTAACTTTCATAAACAAAAGTTTAACACTCCCTCCAAGAGCTACTGGGATATAGCTCCAACAACCCCCCCCCCCCCCCAATAATCATTTTTAGAGTTACCAAAGCCTCAATTTCGAGTTTTTTCAAAAAACTGCTTGGTTGCTTGGGGTTATGGGCCTTAGTTATGGCTAGGCCTTGAGCCTAAAGCCAAAACCAACGAGCCTAAGCTGAAATTATCACGGGGAAGGTGGAATATGGTAAAACGACAGTTCGCATCGATGTTGGTAATGTTGTGAGACAAACCTATTCTTAGGTAATTTTTTATATTTCAAGCAGCCATAATATCCACAATTTCCTGCGCAATCCGAATTACTAAACAGAATTCACATGTGATTTGGGGATTCTTTATAATTTATCGAAAAAATCCCAGGTCAGAGCCAGGGTCCCTCTCTTGTTAGAATCGAAAAAAAATTACTTGAAGATAGGTACTATTTTTAGAACACTACCAAGTGGGCAGTTAGCATCGATGCGAACTGTCCTATGTCCGGGGAATATTACGCTAGTGTCGTTTTTATCGTTTTTATTATATGAGAATTACATATGTATGCAACATCCCCCCCTGGGCCGTAGTCAATATCGAATTAGAGTTTAGAATTTAGCAAGTGGCATGCTAAACTCTAAATTCTAAATTCGAGAAAAATTAGTCGTAGTCAATATCGCCGTCTAAATTCCACTTTTTATTTAGTCACTAAATATTTAGAATTTTGGTAGTCAATATAATTGGACTCTAAAGTTTAGACTCTACTTTTTTTAAAGTCTACTTTTCGTAGTCAAAATGGAGTCTAAACTCCACTTTTCGTAGTCAATATAGAGACTAAACTCTAATTTTCCTTATAAAAAGTGGGGCGGTGGGGCTGTCTAAATTTATTTAGTCTCAACTTCCAACCCAATTTTCGTCATCTTTTTACCGCTTCGGTCTATTTTTTATATGAACGTTCCTAGGCCAACTTTTAACGCTCTTTCTTCCTGTCATAATAGTTTTTTTTGCGTCTACTGTGATTTGTTAGGAAAATTCAATTCTCAATTTAAACGTTTTAGAAACGCTTTTCGTTATAGATTTATGCAAATTAGGGAGAGAAGGCAGAAAGAGAGGAATTTGCGATCGCCGTTCGAGCAGTACACCGATGCAAGAAAACAAGGGTTGGCCTGGAGCAGACGATCGGGCAGTGGAAGCACCATTTTGCCATCTTACACAGTTAAGTCCTCCTCGGCTCGGAGCATTTGGCTAATGTGGTCCTCTCAACTGCTGTCCTCCACAATCTTGCTGTAGAGCTACGCGTGCCTGAGCCGGAGCAGGGTGAAGAAATCGGTGATGACCAACATGCGGAAGAAGTCTACCGAGAACGTCAAATGACTGGAATTCAAGAGAGAAATCGAATTGTTAGGAAATATTTTTGATGTGTACTTTGATGTTATCCGGTAAAATAAAGTCTATGGGGTGTAATTGCTGTAGCTGTTATTGACTACGACTGAATATTTAGAGTTTAGCATGCCGCTTGCTAAATTCTAAACTTCGAATCGATATTGACTACGGCTAAATATTTAGAGTGTGGCATGCTAAATTGTAAATGTTTAGTGACTACCAAAAAGTAAAGTCTAAATATTTAGAGTTTAGTTTTCCATATTGACTACCAAATTGCCACTTTTATTTAGTGTCTAAATATTTAGTCACTAATTCGATATTGACTACGGGTCCTGGACTGAACAAATTTGTGGTTACTTGCCTTAGAGCAGTGATCAAAGAAATAAATCTAATCAAAATACCAAAAACCCGGCTTTGAATTAGGATCGACTTGTTGAAAGTTTCACGGTATCAAAAATGTCAATCAATTTCAGGTCATCTGTGTGTTATTCTTCACACTCCTGTAATGGGAAAAATAATTCCTTTCATTTATCAAAGCACGCCGAATTTAAAAGAATTTACAACTCGAGTAAAGACAGAATATTGGCCAGATTGATTGGACATTCTTTGGTAATTTTTTTTGCTAAAATATTTGCTATTTACTACACAGTATTATTTCAGCCAAAATCTAGTGCTGAATGTAGCCGATTTTAAGCGAGAGGCAAGTCATGCACAATAGAAAAATGGAATTTTCAGTTGTCACTCAATCAAATATGGAATATTATTAAATATGTTCAATAATCTGTCTGTTTATCTGCCCTTTCAATAAATCATAAAAACTTATTTGTGTACTTACAAGTAATGCTGGCCAATTCTACGCTCTTGGCTCCGAGATTCCGCGCTCCGAGCCAAGAGCAAGAGGAGGAACGAAAATTTTCAAGCTAGGAGCCAAGAGCAGGAGCAAACGAAAATTTGTCTGGGAGCGCTCTGAAAATTTTTTCATTGAGCGAAAAAATTATTTGTTTTTTATTACTTGTTTTCAACAAATTATTAGACTACTAGAGACAATCAGCCAAAAATTTGTGTTTGGCTTAAGGACTATCCATATGCGAGGGAGCTGAGAGCCAAGAGCAAAAATTACAGGAGCCAAGAAAAAAATTATGAGTATAAGGGCTGAAAGCAGGAGCAAAAATTTTTAGACCAAGAATCAAGAGCAAAATCAGGAGCTGAAATTTTTTCTGAAGCCGGAACCAGGATCAAATACTCAGCACTGCTTACAAGAGAGCCTTGTAAGCTTGTTGAAAAATCCTCTCAATGAGGCGCAACAAAGAAGGCATTGTTTTTTCATAGTTACATATATTCCTGATGCACTAGATCCCAGGCATCGTTAAGTGGACTACAGTCCACTCTCGATATTAGGACACTCAGGGGACCGGCCAAAGTTCGCTCCCATCTCAGGTCCGACATTTGCTTTTAGCCCGCTTTAATATAAAAAAGATTGCTAGTTGTTTTTCGATAGTCTGGTCCGAAATATCGCAAGGATTACGTTTTTCAGAAATTTTTCAGAAATTCAAAAATTTTCTTTTTCAAAAAGCAACAACTCGATTTAAGGACAAATTTTTTTTGAAAAAATCCTGTCCTTAAATCGAGTTATTGCTTTTTAGAATAAAAAATTTTGAATTTTTAAAAAATGATTGGCAAAATTGAAATTCTTGCAAAATTCGGGTCAAGGATATTGAAACAGAGCTGGCAAAAAATCTAAAAATCGGGCTAAAAAAGTGTCGGACCCAAGGTGGGAACGAACTTTGGCGGTCCCTGAGTTTCTTTATATCGAGAGTGGACTATACTTAAGTATCGGCAATTTGTTAAATTTTTATTGGCGTGAAATCCTGATTTATAAATTTGAAATTTATAACTTTTTTAATTCTCTTACTGAGAAAATTTTTTTTATTCCTGATGAGATGAAGGAATACATACGAAAATAAATATTTCTAACCACAAAGAATGAACAGCATCCAAAATACTCTTTGCATAGAAATATTTCTTTAGACATCCGTGTTTTCTTTATCAGCTTTTTCATATTTCTATTGATGTTTTTGCTGGCTGACATTTGATTTGTGATGACTAGTATCAAATCAATTGTATGTTCATTTTGTAAATAAGATAACATTGCAAAAAAGACGTCAAAAATAAAAAAAAGTTTATTTTTCCATCATTCTAACATTTTTAGCTGCTCGTTCTTTCGAAATGTCTCTTAAATATTTTTTGCTTATTGCTGTTTTGGCTGTTGGCTTGGTCAATGCTGACCTGAACACCGACAATGACTCATTCAACCGGCATTTCCAAGGCAATTTTTTAACTAAGAAAAAGTCATACAAGTTTTTGTGTGAAATTTAAAACAACTTATTTAGCTCGCCGAAACCGTCAGCACAACAGCCGACTAGGATTTGAAAGCTTGACTGAGCCTGCTGCTGATTTTGCTGGGTCAGCTCTTGAAACTGCTAGCCTAAACGCCGGTGCAAAATGCTATGATTCTCGTTTGACGGTTGGTCATTTCAAAATGTTAAAATTAAGATATAATTTTTTTTAAAACATCTTGTTCACTTTTTACTATCACAGTAATCCATTTTTTAAAAAAAGATTAGACTAAACTTTTTTTAATCAAGTGAAAAACTTCGAAAAAATAAATGAATATTTCCGGCCGAAGTTTTTACGAATTAAAAAGTAATGTTTGAATCTGCCTGCTAATCTGTGAAAATTGACTGGTAATTTCGGACAAGATGCCCGCTAATTAAAAAAAAGCCCGATAATTTTTGCGCTAAAAATATTAGCGTGCATTTTTCACAATAAGCGCACATCTTTCACACATAAATAAAAATAAATTTTTTAATTTAAAAAAAGTTAAAAGATTAACCTTGAAAAAAGCGAGCAATTTTACGCGTACAATAAACAAGAAATGCTATTTGGATAAAAGCACTTGTGAATAAAAAATGTGACTGTAAAACCATGTATTTCTGCAGTAGTAAGGTCGTTATGTATGCTAATCAAACAATATTAATGAAATGAAAAGGCCAGCTCTTACTGCTGTTGCTGCACTTTATTTTTTTTAGGGTTTTTTCGAAATGGACGGTACTTTTTTGGCCGCTAATTACTCGTTTTGGCCGCTAATTACTTTATTCTGGCCGCAAATTAGAAATCCCGCTAATTACTTTTTTTTGACCGCAAAATACTTTTTTCTGGCCTCAAACTACTTTTTTCTGGCCGCAAATTACATTTTTGGCGGCAAATTACTTTTTTCTGGCTGCAAATTTAAAAAAAAATGGCCGCGAAAATTTGCGGCCAGAAAAAAGTGATTTTGCGGCCAGAAAAAAGTAATTTGCGGCCAGAAAAAAGTAATTAGCGGGATTTCTAATTTGCGGCCAGAAACGTAATTTGCGGCCAACAAAGAGTAATTTGCGGCCAGAAAAAAGTATTTTGCGGCCATAAAAAAGTAATTAGCGGGATTTCTAATTTGCGGCCAGAATAAAGTAATTAGCGACCTAAAACGAGTAATTAGCGGCCAAAAAAAAGTACCGTCCTTTTCAAAATACTTTATAAATAGTTTGCTGTGAAATTTCGAATTCCTCTCGAGACAAAAAATTGAGCATCCATATTCAACTAATTTTTGTCTTGAGATGAATTTAAATTCGACAGCAAACTATTTATTTTAAAAGCAGTTTTTTTAAGTAAATCCATGGATGTCAAAAGCGTTTAAAAAACTAAAAAGCGTTAAAATTCTTGGCGTTTCGTCAAAACCAAAAGCGTTAAAAAGCGTTAAAAAAAGCGTTAAAATTTTTAACGCTTTTTTAACGCTTTTTAACGCTTTTTTAGTGTACTTCAAAATATCGGCCTATCCCTCAACGGGTACCGATTTGTTAGCTCGGTCCCACCCTTGTTGATTTTTTTTGTAATTTTTAGACTAACGCAAGAAATTTCCAGCGTATGTTAGGACCTTTCTTGTAAAGCATGCCCAAGTTTCTTGTAAATCTGGGTTTCCACCTCCAAACGTCCTCAATAGTAGCACAGCTCCAAAGGGTGAAAAACACCTCAATAACACCCATATCATGGTTTTTCATAACTTACTCATAGACCATGAGATATCGCTCTACTTTTCGTCGGACTTTAGAGCTGGAGATTTAAATACAGCGAACGGAACCATACACGGAAAGATTTTTTTATCGAAATCGCGCCAGGTCACACTCATGTTTTGGCCTCAGCTGCTGTCATCCTTCGCTTTGGATTAAGATATCTTCTCTGGTTTTGTCCCTTTTTTCAGTTCTCTGTTTGACGCCAGGTCAAACTTATTGAACCTTATAAGCCTTGATACCGTATTCTCTGAAATAGACGGGTACTTTCTATTAGAAGGGTGATCTCTAATAGACGGGTATCTCTAGAGACCAAAAAGCGTGTTTCATTGCATTTTTAATCATAAGTCAAAGTTTTTTTGGAGGTGGACACTTTTTAACGCTTTTTATAGTATACTTCAAAATGTCTTCTGACCTTAGTTCTTGAAAAAATTTCAAGGCAAATAACGTGACATTTAACCACTTTGCGCATGCCTTTATCAGTTTGAGTTCATGAAATGACAAAAAATTAAACAACATCTCTCAGATAAAATGAACGGAGTTGAATTATTGAACATCTATATTATTGCAGAGAGCTTCCACCATGTTGAAGTAAGACAACCACCTGGTCTCAGCTGGCCACTTCAGTGCTTTGCTAGCTGCATTACGAAGTTCTTCATTCTGTCTAAAGTCATTAAGTCAAAATAACAATTTAATCTGTAGCTTTTCCTGCTCACCTCAACTTGTTGACCCATTTCTCCATGAGATGAAGGCTGACTTCTACTTCTGCACAAGCTTCTTCCATTTGGCTTGACAGGTCGGAGATTTTGTACGGCCGGGTAGCTCGCTTGGCAATTGTTGCTCCAATGTGGCAAATACAGGGCATATGGTTTTCACCTCCAAGACAGCAAACATTGGACCCTTCATCAGTTGTCACAAAGAGGTTGGACATATCACGAGCTTGTATACCGATTTCTTGCAGTTGTTCGCTGAGAAGCTTTTGCACATATAGACTTGTCTTCTTGACCGAAGGTGGGAGACGCGAAAAGGCAATCACAAAGTCTTGCTTGCAGCTTGAAAATTTGTTGTTACTCTTCAATAGTGGTCACAAACTCAATATTTACTGACCAGTTGTTGTCCACAAAGTTAGCAGTCACAGCAAGGTGATCGACGTTCTTTTTGGCAAAATCCAGTGTTAGTCCTCCGCCAATGCTTTTTAGCTGCTCGAATTTTGTCAGTACATCAACTTTCACGCCTTCTAGCTTGGCATCTATTCTCTTGCTCATAGTATTTCTTGAAGGTAGCAAATCCTTGGCAGTCTTTTTTGATCCAGCCTTTTCAGCTTCAACCCTGAAACCACAACACGAAATTTTTTTGCGAAATGAATAAAAGACTTACGAGAGTTTACGAAAAGAGTCAAGAAATTCGATAAAAACCCTGATCCCCCATCAAGTTAACTGATTGACCAGAAGTGATTATAAACTTCAGAAGAGAATTATTCATATCCTCTTGTGATGCTGGCTCCTTTTTGTTGTGCAACCCAATGTGATAGCTTAAAGAATAACAGAAATATTTCGAAAGACGTCTTTAACTTACCCTAGACTCTCGCCACCCTTTTTATTGAGAATAGCACGACATTCAGCTTCTTTGCAAACGACTTTTTTGTAAGCTTCTCATCATTGAGTAAGATATCGAACCACCCACCATATTGCTTACTCTTCCAGGCCACAAATTCATCATACTCAGGATCGAAAGTTTCCTAACAAAGCAAGTGAGCTAACATAAAAACATCAGAAAGTTACCTTAGCTCTTCTAGATCGTTTAGTTGCTGGACTATCCCTCATTTCGAAAACCTTAAATACGATAAATATGGCTCAGTCAACACCAAAAATAATATACAGTAGTTGTTCTATATATTGTGGCCTTCAACATGGTGTGTGTTTTATGCGGTACCAGGACGTTATACTATATCGAGGGTTGACTAAAGGGCACCATAAATTGTAATTCAAAAAAGCGATAAAATATTTTAACGCTTGCGTTAAAAATTTTAACGCTTTTGAAAAAATTAATTCTCGTTTGAATTTTTAACGCTTTTTAGTTTTTTTAACGCTTTTGACATCCATGAGTAAATCTACCATGCTGAACACGGAACCGTTGTCAAAATTTTGTATATGACAGTCTGCACTGCTGAAATTAGAGAATATATTTTTTATATTTTCTTTGGCTTCGTGCAAGAAATATATCCTAGAAGCATTTTCGTTCTATAAATCCAAATGCTGGTTCAAAATTTTTCGGTTTCAAATTGTGCGATCTCAAATTTGCCCATCGATGTTTGTTTATACAAAAAATTATCATCAGTAGAAATCGAAGATAGGGGTTTTTGACCATCGCAAAAATGAGTTTAAAAAAAGTCTTAAGTTAAAATCTTTCTTCAATAGTCATTTTCTGTTGATACAGAAAAAAGAAAAGTTATATGAAATAACGATGATAAGTATAAACAAGCTTAAACCATAAAAATGACCGATTTGCCCCTTAAGAGACCGGCTCCTCTGAACATTTTTTCTGATCTATTAGGCCTCGTCACAGTGGTGGACTGTAAATTCATCAATCCTCGCTCGGAAATGGCCATATCTTTTTTTTATTCTCCAAAATTTATTCTTTTGGTGTTTTTTTTGCGGCTGATATTCCGGGCTACAGATTAGCTATAAATAAAATTATTGTGAATTAAAAAATGTTGAGAAAAAGTCAACAATCCTTACTCCTCCGGCGTGAGAATTTTGTGTGAGGATTGTAGACTTTTTTCAACATTTTCAAATTCATACTCACTCGACTAATAGCCTATTTTGTAGCCCTGAATTTCAGCTAAAAAGCAACACCATAAGAACAATTTTCGGATGATTAAAACAAATTTATGGCCATTTCCGAGTATGGGCTTGTTGAATTTACAGTCCACCATTGTGTGCGAGCTATCAGTAAAGTTATTTTTGAATAATATTTTTTAGAACATCATCAACACTGGAATTCAACACTACAACCACGATATGGGAGCTCTAACCAAATACATTTTAGCCCAAGTAAAATTTTGGCTGCTAATTTTTTTTTATCATTAATTCCTCTTGTATATTAAGATTAATCGAGCTCACATTGGGGGTACTTGGCTTGTCCACGGAGAGATGATAAATTCTCAACACCAAGTAATTTTTTTTTTGAAAATTTTCATATTCTAAATAATAATTTTTTTAGGGACTTGAATGGCAAAGTGTCACCAATGGTGACTTGTTCCAGACTTACAGCACTCATGGCTGCTACTATCATGACACCCAAAGTAGTTTTTCTTTGAAAAAATTCATTTAATTTTTTTACTGTATATTTCAATTTCAGCCTACTTGATTGTTGTTCGATACTGAGAAGCAGAAACAGAAGGAAATTGATATTGAAAAAAAGCAAATTTTATTTGTTAAACAAATGTTTTTTTATTTTTGATGCATGCATAAATTTTTTACTGCTTGTTAGAAATTAGAAAATGATCAAAGCAGAGATACGCTTTAGTAAAAAATGAAATAAAGAATAATAGAGAGCGGAGTATGGAACTGATGCGCGCACAATTTGACTCCCGAGAAATCTGGACAAGACTCGGTAGAAAGGAACGTTCAATGAGTGTTTGAAAGTGTTTGATTTTTTCTTCTTCAATACACCTACATGAACTCCTCGAAATCCTAAAAAAATAAAACTCCTTCTTTAGTCGGACAGCAGTTTATGCATCATGAAGCATGGAATATTTGTCAACCATAATTTCCAAAAAAAATTTATATTTATTTGAGAATAGTGTTAAAACAGTCGGGTAGTTGTCCGATCTGGCATTGCCAAGCAACGTTGGACTCGACTAGTGAATGGTTCTATGTTTTGAACGAATTTACAAGTTTATTTTATAAACAATAAGCGCAAACAAAAAAAACAATTCGAAACTGTTATTGACAAAATGTGTGTGGTCCCGTGCGCATTCAAACCTTTCGAATTGCCATGATAAGGAAGAGACAGGGTCCTTTAAGTGATTTTTATTCGCTAAAACGATAAAGAAGCTATTTTATGACACTTTCTTACATGAAAAACTGAATTTGAAGAAAAAAAATTGACCGAAAATTGGCCAAATTCTTAATTCGTCTTGGTTTCCCAAGGCAAAAACTTAAATTTTAGATTAATCTTTTTCCGAAAAATTGATTTTTTAGAAGGGAAGTGTCAGAAAATAGCTTTAAGATCATGAGTGTGAAATAAATTACTAAGGAGATATTTATAAACACTTTTCTTAAATTAATATAAAATGAGCCCCCGAAGTGCATAAGTGCCAGTTCAGCCCCCCCCATACGAAGAGTATTTTTCCCTAAGCCCACTAAGTTAGCTTTGGGGTGAAAAGTTAGATTGGGGTGAAAAAAAATCAAGGAATCCGAAAATAGTAGGCACAGAAAAAAATACTCTTTGGAGGGTGGGTGCACTTGGGCCTCTACGGTTTAAAGGGGCAAGAGCCATTTAGATTTGAAAAAGTGGCTTCCATGGTGCAGCGCGTAAGCATTCGCGTTTTTTACCCAAATTAGCCCTACAAAATGCCAAACAAGCCAAGAAAAATAGCGTGCCACTACGTGGGATCGAACCTGGAACATTTTTTGGTGTGCCTATAACTCATCAATTAGAGAACTTAACAATGAACTACAGTCAACTCCCGATTTAGTGTACACCCTGGGGACCGGCTCCAGGTGTGCACTAGTGCTGAGATTTGGAAATTTCCGGCTCCGGATCTGGCTCCCGGCTCTGTTGAGGCAAATTTTTCGCTCCAGATCTGGCTCCCGGCTCCGGGAGGCAAAATTTTCCGCTCCGGATCTGGCTCTGGCTCGGAGCCGGAGCGGAGCCAGAGCGGAGCTGATTGCCAGCACTGGTGTACACTAAATTGAGTTACACTGAATCGAGCGTTCATTCTAGTCATTTTAATTAATCGCCGGCCAAAATGATTCAATCCAGGTGTACACTAGACCGAGGTGTACACTGAATCGAGAGTCGACTGTATATCGAATGGTATATAGAGTCTGTTTATGTGTGATGGACACTATCATATGATCCCTTTTCAGACATAAAACGTAGACAAAAATAAAAACCTGAATAACCATCAGAGCACTTCTATGCTTAGGCTTAGTAAGCAAAATTAGGATGTAAACCATATTATTTTTCAAAATACAAAAAAATCGTGGTCTTTGTACTATTATTTTTTAAAAGATGCTCTTCATTAATAATCTAGCAAAAGAATTTTATTATTTTTGCCGCAAATCACAAGATTTTTTAAAAAATTAAATACTGCTTAAGACTTTACTGAGCATCCCCTGCAATGCCTTTTTCACTATAGAAAAACTCCGAGAAAAAAGGCGCAGAGCTGTTGTAAGTGTGAGTATGTGGATCGCAAAGATTCAAGTAGATGCACAGACTGCCAAAAATGGTTGCAGCTTCAAATAAAGAACTGTCTTATTTTTATCAGCTACATGAATTCCTTCTGCACCTAGCTTCACACCATCAGCCACCACATAACCCCCTATTTCCAGATTTGTGTAATCGAAAGTCTGGTTAGATTCTTTAAGTGAGCATTTTGTGTCCAACGGCTTAGTTGGTTTACATTCTTTAGAGAATCCAGTGCAAAAATAATTCACTGTGTCTTTGCAAATCTTTCGAACTCCAGTGCTTAGACCGCTGATTTCAGTAGAATTGAGGGGCTCACTAACAGTAGAATGACTTCTATAAGACTTAACACTGAAATGTAAAGCTGCATAGTTCTTGACAGTGTTGGCGTCGTCAAAGAAAATATGAGAAAACTTTCCTTCCTGGTCTTGAAGTACATTTTTCTGGTCTTTCACTAGTTGAATAATAGCCAAGGGGTGGGTGTAAGACCAGGCTACAAACTCCACATCACCAGAGCAGTTTGGACTAGTTTGAATGGTCAAAATGCTTGTTCCATTCACTAAGTCATTGGCTTCTATACTTTTCCGGAAACATTCCTTAGTTGTGATAAAGTGTTGGTCAGTTATGGCTGTGGCACTACACAAGGCTTTTGAGCCATTCAAAACAAGAAGGTTAGCCCAACTAGTGTCCACCTCACAGACATCGAGTCGAAATCTTGTATGATTATTCTTTTGCCAATAATTTGGTTGGCTTCGTCGGAAATAGGCCGAAAGTATTGTGTAGTAGCAAATTGGGGCGAGCTCCGATGTCATGCCAAAACATGCCACCCATGTTCAGTTTGGGCATCAAACCTTCCACTGAACCAGGGCAGAGGCCAATGTAAAAACAGAGGTCTTCATAGTATTCAGACAGATTCAAAATTATTGTTTGGTAATCTGAGGGTATTCCAGTGGTATTTCCACCTTTCACTAAAATTCCCCAAAGCAGGTAGTTTTTTAGATCGTGATCATATGTGACTACTCCACTGCCACTGTCTAAAAAATGTTAGTAGGTGTGTGTGCGATTGGCTGTATATTTTTAATAATGAACATCTCTCAGCAGCAGTGTTTTCACAATCAACACTAACATTCAACACTAACCTAACTGTTCGTTTGCCAAACTAACAATTAGGTTAGTGTTAAACGTTAGTGTTAATTATAAACACTGCTAATGAGAAGTTCGGTCTTCCTGACTTGCTAAACAAAGGGGCATGCTCGCAGCTGATGGGAATATTTTGAAAGGCGGATATCAGGGCAATTCAAAAAAGAATTTTTAAAAATAAATTTCAGTTAACTACCCTGCGCGAAATAAGTAATCAGAAACACTTACATTGTTCAATATCATCGGTGGCCTGGCGGTGAAGCTGTGAAGGTCGGTCCTCGGTTCCGTAAAACCCTAAGTGCAGCCCCCAGTGAGATTCTCACTGAGAACAAAAACTTTTTTTGTTATTCTCACTCTCACTCACAAGCTGTAAGGACAAATTTTTTCTCACTCTCACTCACACCTTGTGAGGACAATTTTCTGAATTCTCACTCTCACCCACAGGCTGTAAGGACAAATGTCATTCTTACTCACTCTCACTCACAGGCCAAAAAAGTGTCCTCAGCAAAACACTGAAACCGAGTAACTTTTGGAGGGGGGGGAGGAGGTAGTAGTAAAAACGAGTAGCGTCCTTTGAGAGTCCCTTGGGAGGGGGATGCACTTGAGGGGTTGCACTTGGAGGTCTGTCGTCGGTTCGGCTCCTAGTGGAGGTATAATTTTTCCTAGATTTTTCCAAATTGTGTCAGATTAATTCTTGTTTGAATTTCGCTGGCACCCGCCTTTCAAAATATTCCCATCGGCGACGAGCATGCCCCTTTAAAAAATCATACTTGTTGATGACAATGGGAATTTGGAAAATTCAAATGCGCGCGGGACACTTTTTCTTACTCCGAAATTATGTTTTATTAAAAACTTTTTAACAAAATGTTCGCGCAAAAAATTTTTCAATTATAGAAAGTTGTGAGTCAGGCTTAATGATTTCGTCTAAATTTCTTTTCTCGAATTTGAGACCAGTATTCACAGCACTGCGCTGCTATACCACTGAGTTACCTGGGGCCATTATAAAATTTTTATTTCTTATCATATACAATAACACATAATTCAAAAAGCATTTTGGCGCTACTCGGTTACACACCCCCCCCCCCAAGTGTTACTCGGGAATAAACCAACCCCCCCCCCAATCCTAGGAGCTACTCGGTTATATCCCCCCCCAAAAATCAAGATTTTTAGGAATGGTCAAAACTCATTTTTAAGTAATAATTTTGCCATAAAAGGACCAGAAAAGCAATTAAAATAGGGTTCAAGGGCTGTATTGGGAGGGGAAGGGACAAAACAGAGGCCACTTCTATAGTGCCTATAAGTACCAAAGAGTATTAATTCCTAAGCGTTGAAGTCACTTTCAAACCCAGCCACTTGTGGTGCACGTAAAAGTATAAGTACTCGAAATGATCGGAAGGATCAGCAATCAGTCACCAATCAGCCGGGTGGATCCCGAGGGTTGTCGCTTAGCTTTTGGATGGCTGAGCCTCTGGCTGGAAAATGGGGGAGACCCCTTTCGGCCGAAGAATCAAAGATGTGGAACATAGTTTTCGGTCGTATTTTCGTAGTAAAAAAGTGTACCCCGCTCATTTGAATTTGCCAAATTCTCATTTTCATCATCAAGAATGGTCTCTATTAAAAGAGGGCGAAAAGCTACTTATGTTTGAAAAAAGGCCTCCACGGCGCAGTGCGTAAGCGTTTGCATTTTTCGGCCCAAAATGGTGTTGCAGATTTGATCCCACGTGGTGGCATGCTATTCATTTTGGCTTGTTTGACCAGTTCTAGTGGTAATTTGGGTCGCTGATTCCGAATCTGGCGTCAAAAAAGTCCAATCCCCTCTGAAACTGGTCAAACAAGCCAAAATAGATAGCATGCCACCACGTGGGATTGAATCTGCAACACCATTTTGGGCCACAAAAGGCAAACATTTACGCACTGCGCCACCGAGGCCACTTTTCAAACCTAAGTAGCTTTTCCACCTCCTTTAAAGGGGCATGCCCGTGCGGGACACGGAGAAAAAGAGAAAGAGGACCAGCATTTATTTTCTCTCTCAACAAACTTTTACATTTGTTCTCGTCTATATTTTTCGTGTTTTGTGACTAGTTTTTAAAAGTAGAATAAGGTGAAAAATATTACATTTAACGCAAAACAAGTGAAAAATGGAACGATTCAAAAAATTTTGCTTTAGCCTTAACTTTTTGAAACTCACGGAATGCTCCGGCAGAAGTACACTATTTGGGGTAGCTCAAAAGTGCGTTTTTCAAGGTCTTAGTATTTTTAGGCAGTTTAAACAATAGAAACGGCCGAAAAAGTGTGAGAAGGCCATGTTTCAAAAGAAATGTTTTTTGACTGGCTTGGTCCCCCTATGATTTTTAGTGATTTTGGTATTTTACCTGTTTTGGTCACTGGAACTGGGCAAAAAGGTAATCTATATACATTTTTAATCAAAAATCTTGCTCGGAATCATGTCTAAGGTAAGTAAGTGCGCGCATCTCTAACTCTTAAGCCCCCTGCGCCCCCTTAGGAGTCGCAGGGGGGCTTGGAGTTGAGATGCGCACACCCACATGCCTTACACACAAATCACTCGAAAGTGACTCTGGATGCATAAAAATGTATGCATACCAGAGTTTCTTTATGCGGTAGGTCCCAGTTAAAAAAACTATGTTCAAATTACATCTTTTAGGTTCAACAAAAGTGTTTGAAGGGGCATGCTCGTCGCCGATGGGAATATTTTGAAAGGCGGGTACCAGTGAAATTCAAACTAGAATTAAATTGACAAAATTATGAAAATGTCGAGGAAAAATTGTAGCTCCAGTGGGAATCGAACCGACGACCACCTTGTGCAGTCCGCAGTCTCTACCCCACTAGGCGACCAAAGATATTAATTGAAGAAAGTGCTTTTGATTACTTATTACCCGCAGTGTTCTCAACCAAAATTTATTTTCAAATAATTCTCATTTGAATTGACCTGGTACCCGCTTTTCAAAATATTCCTATCGGCGACGAGCATGCCCCTTCAAGTCGAATAATGACCGAAAACCACAGGGGGAAATCAAGGCAGTCGATTTTTTTTTCAAAATGGCTTTCCCACACATATTTTTTGGCCGTTTTTATCGTTTAAAGGACCATACTTGTTGGTCCAAATAAGAATTTGACAAATTCAAATGCGCGTGGCTCACTTCTCTTTCGTCTCGCACTCTATTTTTTGGATTTTTTAGCGACTCCAAAGAGTAGAGTGCGAGACAAAAGAGAAGTGTCCCGCGCGCATTTGAATTTGCCAAATTTTCATTTGCATCAACAATTATGGTCCTTTAAACGGCCTAAAAAATACTTGGACCTTGAAAAAGTGCACTTTTGGGCTACCCCGAATAGTGTACTTTAGCCTATGTTCCTTTAACATGGGAACGGCGGACCGTAAAACCTGCCGCTTCTGGCGCAGAATTTTATGGAGAATTCGAATATGCAAACCCTTTTTCAAAAAAGCCGATTTAGCTTGGAATTTTTACCAATTTCTAAGCCTAAGCTCATAAAAACGGCTTGTAATTAAATATTTGGGTATACGCACAACATATATATAGCTCATAAGAAAGAGGCGAGTCTCAGCTTTTAACGACATAATGTTGGGGGGTTAATGAAAACTAAATGTAAAATATTTAGCCCAAAGAAACAATTGTGCAATTTTTTCATAACAGTTTTTTTGACTGAAATGTTCAAAAAATGTGAGATACAGATGTCTTTTTCAGTAAACACTACATACTATTCGAAAGAGCATTGAAAAATGCACCAAGAAGTGTTTAAAAGCATAACAAACAAAGTCATTCATACAAAGTATAAAACAAAGTTTTCTGGATTTCACTTTTCGAGGTATTGAATTGCTGATATTATTACATTGCGGCTCGAAGGTGGGAGCTTGGCTAAATTAAACCTGAGCCACCGTTTTTTCTTTTTGAAAAAAGGCACCACCAAAATCAAGATTTCCACCAAAAGCCAGTCCGTGGGCCAACATTTTTTCAAACCCCAGCCCGAAAAATACCATTTTGTAGACTGAAATCTTAGCTATCAGATGGTATAAACCTTTTTTAAAAAGTCTGAGAAAATAAACAAAATATGGCAATATGAAATGTCGCGACATGAAATGTGACCCAACCGCCTTTAGTGTAAGTAAGTAAGGTGTAAGTTAAACGGCGTCAAAAAGTTGACTACTTTTTCAAATTTCTGTGAATTGTTATTACAAATTTTTTTTTATATTTTATATTTAACTAGCGAATACAAACCTCCGTGATCCCCACCCACTTGTCCTTGAGAAGTGTTGCTAAAAGCAACCAGCATATAGTCATTGCCATCGTATTTACTGAAGTTAGCGAAACCATAGCGCAAATGTTTAGCATGCTGCTCGCCTTCTATACGACCCATCCATGCAAAGTCAAGTTTGTGGGTGCTTCCATTAGAGTACTCCAAGGCAAGCAAGCTACAGAAACCTCGCCTGACAAAACCAAGTCATCTGACACATCCTCTTTAAGCTGAATAATAGAAATATCTGCTTCACTGCCCAAGGTAGAATTATTGTCGAAAATAGCAAAGTCGTAGTGCAAAACAGTCATGTCATCTTTGTCACAGCCATCTCCTATGGAATGACACACACCACCCACTTTTAGAGTGAAGTTGCTTGCCTGATCAGAGGTGTGAAAGCAATGACGAGCAGTCACAATGTGCCGGCGAGTTATTAGAGTTCCAGTACATAGAGTCATTTCTCCACCACTTCCATCATTCTGAGTGAGCACTACAGTGTGTGGAAACTGACCTTCCTGGGCAAAAGTTCCATGTATGATTCGATTTTGGACGGTACTGTGTTGAGTGCAGTATTCACGGATTTTTTGCTGCTCTTCATAATTAAGTTTGCGAAGCCATTTCTGGGACCAACAACTGAGGAAAAGGCATCGGAATACAGGGTACAGTAAAGGAGGAAGAAAATTTGGATTAAAAGCATTTGTAAATGAAAAATATGACTGGAAAACCATGTATTTATGCATTAGTGAGGTTTTTGTGTATAATAATGATGCTAATTATACAATGTTAATTTTTCATCTAAAAATAGAGCTTTCCCTGCTGTAGTTTTACTTTTTGTGTCTTTATTAAAAATCAAAAAAATCTACAGTCGACGCTCTCTATTACAGACACATCTAAAGTTCGTTTCCGCCTTGTGTCCCAACTTTAAATATCTGATTTCTGAATTTTTTTTGTCAAATGGGATTCGTCAGTCTAGTCGGAAATATCGCAAGGATTCCGATTTTGCCGATCGTTTTGAAAAATTATATGGTCTCGCCATTTTTACCCGCAACACTGCATGAAAGATACCCCTAAATCTTAAAAAGGGGTACCTCATATGGAGCGTTGCGGGTAAAAATGGCGAAACTAAATAATTTCTCAGAAACGATCGGCAAAATCGGAATCCTTGCGATATTTACGACTAGTTTGCTGATTTCTAATCCTACAAATTATAAGAAGGGGCGGGTGTGGTGAAACTAAAAAGCGCCAAAAAAATTAAAAAGTTAACGAATTTTCTGCCGAATAACTGTACAGAAAAAGGTTGGCACTGTTCTTGTTGTGACACCCCCCCCCATTCACACATACTGGCCAACCCTTTCCTAAACATAAACCTTAATTTTAACAAAAACAACAGGGGACCAAGGCAAAAAATTTTTGATGCTTGGGGGGGGGGGGGGGGTTCTCAGCAAGAACAGTGCCAAAAGATCTTCATCTTCAAGAAGTTACACGACCAAAAATTAACAAATTCATTCAAACCTATCTTTGTCGCTTAAATCTATCTCACCCAAACTACAATTTGTACACCAAGTTGTAGCTATCAAATTGTAACATAGGTTCCCTGCGATTTTTGAAATTTTAAAATTTTATTGATGATTCATGTTGTAAATCAATAAGTAATGTAATCTCCATCGGTATTTACTAATTCTTTTCATCTTTCCGGCGATTCCCAAAATCAAACAACAACCTTCCCAGTCCCAGAAAACAGAGATCACGCTCTTTTTTGGGTGCAATTCTGGCTTTATTCTTGGTTGAGGCTTTTCACCTGGGCCGAAGAATTTTTTTGCTTCATATTGACGTGAAGACGCCACTTTTCGTCTTCAGGGACAATTCGTGGCCGTGTGTTTTTGGTGACGAGAGAGATGCTTAGCATCGGCAGTGAGTCTCTTTTCCTACTGTTTTTCCGTAAGCTCATGGGCGACCCAAGCTCCAAGCCTTTGCACTTTTCCTATTAACGCAAGGGGACGAGTAATGGTCATTCAACGAGTAATGGTCATTGGGGACTTAGAGTCTAAATTTCACGGAGAAGCAGATAGAAATTTTTACGCACCAAAATCACTTCAGAAAAGCATGGTAGCTAGCAAAGGTCTGACCAAGCAACAAAAGAGTATTTTTGAGGGGCAGGATTTCGGTATTTTTTTCGGCAATGACGTTTTTTGCAATTTTAATTTCCATGATCATGTACAACCATATACTGAAAATGACGCCAAGAAGCACGAATACATTTTGAGTGTAAGGATGTAGATGATCACGCAAATTAAAATTGCAAAAAACGTCAGTTCCAAACGTAATACTGAAGAATTCTGGGACAGCCCTGGGTAGTATGGCAAGGAATTCGGTATTGTTGAATGTTTTTCGAATTTTAATCATGACCCGAATTTGTTTTTTCTCTGTATGACAGCTCAAATGAAAGCCCATAATCTTAGCTACGTTATGGTATATGAAACGTTTGATTTGTAGTAAAAAGTCAGAAAATATCGATAAGGCCAGTCGAAGAAAACCCACCAAAACGATCGATTTTCGTAAATTCAGCATGTTTTAGACTATAAATCAGCTCCAGATGCTGTGAAATCATTGTGAAATCATTGTGAAATCATTGTCGGTTAGCCAAGAACCTGAGAGTCATTTTGACACCAAACTTGTAAATTAAAGGAGGTAGGAAACGGTGTGCGCCAACTGGGAGTCGAACTTGAGAGTTCAAAATATTCGCATCTCGAGGTAGCATTTCGGCATAATTGTTCAGCGTGAAATACTGCTTCAGATACTACCCTGGACCCGTAGTAAAAACGAAAAAAATAGACTGATGCTAATTCGACTATATCTCGCCGATTAGTGAACTTTACGAAAAACGGTTTTTAGGGGTCGGAAGATAATTTATCTGGCTTTCAGATGAGATATAAACTACATCCAGCATATGATAGCATAACTAAGATAAATCGATTTTCATAATTAGACTCCGAATTAGACTTTTAGAAATTCACTTTTTTAGTTGGGATGCTAATTGGCTGATTGCTTGGCAAATATTTTTCTTCTTATTCTTGTGGTTACTTTTATCACGTAAATGATATATTTCGGCGCATTTTGGTATAAGACAGTCAAAGCGCGGAAAAACAGAAAAAAATTTTACGAGCAAAAGTTTGCCAAAAAATGAAAATTTAGACTTTAGCCACCTCTAGAGCAGTCGAAAGTCTAAATTTTAATTTTTGGCAAACTTTTGCTCGTAAAGTTTTTTAAGACTGTGGAAAAAATTGTAAAACATATGAATACAGAAAAATTTGGCTTACACTGTACGGGGTGGCCTAAATTTTCGCCGGGATTTTTTTGCCCGTATCTTTTTTGATTACCGTATTTACTGTATTAACTCCCCACCCTCTAATAAGACCCCAGCCTACGGACCTTATATCTCAGCCTAGAGCGAACATTTCGCAAATCTGTTTTTCGCGTTTTCTTAGTTGCCGCGAGTTTACCTGATTACACTTTTCAGATTTTGGTTGAGCACCCAAAAATCTCAAAATCGAAATATTTTTTTCCGATTTTTTAACCCTAACACCACCATGGGGTCAATGTGACCCCAAAGCATTTTTGAAAAAGCTGTAAATTTTTTTTAGACATTGTGAAAGGCTGATTTTTTCTGACTTTGTTTGTCTTTTTGTTAGCTACATTTTGACTACTTTCCTATGATTTGGCGATTTATTTTTGTTGGTGTATGAAAAAAGCAGCAGTGTATACCGTGGGGTCAATATGACCCCACGGTATAATATACTATTTCATTATTTTAGTTGTTTCTATATCTCCATTTCTCTTTTTTAGACCGATGCCTAGTAGCTCAAGTAGCGAAGATTTTCCAAGCGAATATGTGCCATCGTCGGATGAAGGTGAAATCGACTCTCTCAGCGGTGATGAGTGGATTCCACCGAGTGGATTCCATTGAGAGCTCTATCGATTTGTTTTTGACTTCGGTCTGATAGGTTTGTTGTATTTGTAACTGATTTATGTCGTTTTATGTTGCCTATACAAATATCTCTTATTTTATAGGTTATATTTTACAATATGTTGGACATTGCTGCTGTCAATGCATTTGTGATCTGGTCAAAAATCAATCCTGGTTATCACGTTGGTAAGCGGCATCGTCGTCGTCTATTTCTTGAAGAGCTTGGTCAAACATTAGCTTGCACTTTGCCCGTGGTGAATCCTCCAAGAACAATGCCAAGTCCTCAAACAGCATCAGGAAGCAAACGTGGTCGATGCTATTTGTGCCAAGAGAAATCGATAAAAAAGTGTCATCAAAATGTAGTAATTGTCAAAAATTTACATGTGTTGGTCATTCAGTTTGTTATGTAGTGATCAATAAAGTCATTTACTTTTTGTGGAATAAATTCGATAATTTGGAACTATTTTGACTACTTTTTGTTTGGGGTCATATTGACCCCACGGTATACAACGCTAGTTTTTTTTCCGGTAGTGTTAGGGTTAAGGGTTGAAAAATAACTCCCCATGGGGACTTAATACAGTAAATACGGTATTTGTGTTTCGACGAATTTTTTTATTTGCAAAGGACCCTCCGGGTATTTGAATGACACTTCATTCACCCAATGTTAATGAGGTTTTCCGCGCTTTGTTTACCTGTTAAACTTTTGCTCGTTTTAAATCAGTGCGATTATTTTTTTAGGGGATTGATAAAAGTCCGAAGTTACCGAAGGCAACCAGCCAATTTCAATAGACTTAATTATTTAGGCCTTTGGCGAAATTCTCGTGAAAATGGTAAAGTGAGCAATGAACAGCTACGGTCGGCTACTCCAACTATGCATTGATGTACAAAGAGGGAAGTGTTAAACAAGAGTTTGGAAATATTGAAACAAATTTGTTTTTTATGGTTGAATTTATTGTCGTTTTTCTTGGTGTTTTTTATAAATGCTATTGAACATTCGATTGCCCAGAGCGTCTGCTTTCAAATAAAAAATCTTGTCGAAATACAATCAATTAAAAAAGATGTGAGCAAAACAAAGCCCGGCGAAAATTCGGGCAACCCTGAAAATTTACTATCTTATCTTTAATGCTGAGATAATGTGCAATGTAAGACTTAATCCGTGAAAATTCAGCATTGAGTAGATTTTTAATCAAGAAATATTTCTTTCTGACAATTCAGATAATTTTTGATTTATTTTTTATTGTTTTAGCGTCGCTATTGTAATGCAATCCAGCTCATCTTCTGCTGATGTCTTGTTTATCCCAAGTTCAGTGAGCGTGATCGCCGCATTTTGGACGATGAGCGTGTGGAGCTTTACATGCTGCACACTGAGCCTCTTTTAAATTATGCTTCTCCTGGATTTGCAGCCTTTGCGAATCGCTGGACAGATGACATGGTCCTTCATTACATGGTGTCCAAGTAGGTGTTCCATTTAAACCATTTGGCCATATTGAAGAATCGGGCTTTTTTGCATTGGTCCCCCCTGTTGATTTTTTGTGATTTTTTAGGCTTCCGGCAAGGGTAGGCAGCATATGTTAGGATAGACTCAAACATATTCCTCGGTGTAAGAGAAACATGTTTGACTAAGTCGTCACATCCGCTGGCCCATCCTTTCCTGAGCTTTGAGCAGAATACCTCACTTAAAATTTTGAAAAAGTACAATTTGGCAATTTTTCGTCAAAAAGTTGCCTATCTATCTAGTGCTTTTGTCATGTGCTTTTGAGCATCACAAATAAAAGTTAAAACTTCAATAATAAGAAAAGGATTCGGATCCTGAAAATTTAAGCCTGGCTTAAAGCCTAACAATACAAATTAAGTGGGGGATCAAGGCAAAAAACTCGGATCAATTATTTTATAAGGCCAAGTATTTTTGTCGTTGAGTTGAATCAAATACAATGTTTTGAAATATAAAACAGCTCTTTTGCACAATGGGTACCAAAGATTTGCCGTGGTCCCCCCTCTGGTTCTTTACAGTTTTTGCATTGGTCGCATCTGTTGTTTTTCTAAATCTGTTTTCAAGATGTAACTAATAAGAGTTCATTATTGTAAGCGAGCAGATAGCAAAGAAAAAAGAAACAGGCTTGAGGCGACCCGATGGCTCAACTGGTTAGATCGCCGACTTGCAAGGAGGATATCGTGAGGTCGCACTTTTTAACAGGCCTGTCAAAAAGCCGTACACGGCCACTGGCGTATGCTTACTTTATGACGATTAAGGTTTCTATAGTAACCATGACCCCTTTATCATCTTAAAACAACTGGGGGACCAAGGCAAAAACTGTTAAAAAACAACAGGTACCGAGGCATATTTTTGGTACCCATTGTGCAATAGAGCCAAAACCAAAGCACCCTAAGTGCACCCCCTTCCCAAAGAGTATGCGTTCTCTAACCATTTTCAGGCTTAGAGAACTAATACTTTTTAAGGAAGGGTGCACTCGGGGTTTTGCGGGCCAAAACTTGTAAAACAACTTATTAAAATTTGTGCATATTAACTTAGGTCCAAGTTTGATGCTTTTCGAAAAAATGTTACCAACAACTATCGCTACTTGTACATCATTCGTAATGTTGTAAGTCAATTTCTCGATTTTTTTTAAATTAAACAGCACGAGCTTTCAAGTGGTTTTCCTTGTCCAACAAAGAAAGAGAAGAGTGGGAGACATATACTCCAACAGCAGCATTTAAGCCTGAAACATCCAGCAAAACTGAAGATGATTTTGATGGCCGACTAAAACAGATGATATTTAACGGTAACAATACTTTTAGACTCACTAATTTATACTCACTCAACTTGAAATCTAAAAATGTCAGTTTGTGTTAGTAGTTCTTCTGATTGGCTACCACCCGATTTCAAAAACATATAAATTGATATGCACAG
Source organism: Ditylenchus dipsaci (assembly GCA_004194705.1). Taxonomy (NCBI): domain Eukaryota; kingdom Metazoa; phylum Nematoda; class Chromadorea; order Rhabditida; family Anguinidae; genus Ditylenchus; species Ditylenchus dipsaci. Next base: position 96,397 of record SADC01000066.1, read on the forward strand.
CGATTTGCGAAATTTGAATTAGCGCGGAATCACTCAGATTATTTTAATAATGCTTTCTAATTATTTTCAAAGACAGCCTTAAACATTGTCCTCAAGCATATTTGAGTCCGTCCTGATGCTATTTGGAATAATGGGGATTTTCAACATAATGATACAGTCTACTCTCGATATAGTGTAGGTGCAAAAAGTTCGTTCCCACCTAGGGTCCGACACTTTTGACTTCTATTTTTGAAAACTTTCACCCAATCTGATTGGTCAGTCTAACCGGAAATATTGTAAGGATTCCGATTTTTTTGATCGTTTGTTTAAATAGCAACAGTTTTGACGAAAAGACCCGCATTTCTCGGTATACAGGATGTCCAATAAAAACTGCACCATTATTTGAATTCTCGCCCTTTTACATTTCCTATTAATATTAAACCAATCTTTTAATCACAAATGGTCGGGTTAATATGTTCTCTTTGTTAATTTAATATTTTCTCATCATCTTAGCTATAACTGGTTCAAATTTGTTGGCTGAAACATCAAAAACAATTTTTTGTGGTTTCACCGGTCCGCGGAAGCCCTTGACAGACCTCAGAAAATGGTGCAGTTTTTACTGGACACCCTGTAGTATGGTCTTTTTTGAAAAAATATGGCTGCCTTATATCAAGAGACGTGTTTCTTTTCGTCAAAACTATTGCTATTTAAAAAAAACGAAATCCTTTCGATGTTTCTGATAAGACTGCCGAATAAAATTTGGTAAAAGTTCATAATAATAGAAGTAAAAAAGTGTCGTACATTAGATGGGAACGAATTTTTCGCACCTACACTATATCGAGAGTACGCTGAACATAGTGAAAGGTCCAACCTTTCGATAAAAAATAAAAATCTAGAATCGACTTATGTGACAAGGCTAATTTCTACACATTTGTAGGTGTGTTTTAGAAAACCTGAACAATTGAAAAGCAAAAAGCATTGTATATATCATTTTTACAAAATGCTTATATTATTAAAATAAGCCAATATTAGTACAAAAGCTGTTTAGATATCTTCAAAAGCTCGAACATCTATGAAGAATGGTTGGAGCGCAAAAAATATTTTGAGCACAATTTTGTGAACAAGATGAAAATCCATTCCAGTTCTCTACTCAGTTGACCATAGATGTAAATTATTCGGCAGAAGCTACATCTCCGCACGCGGTCAGCCTGCTGAAAGTATTTCTAAATATGGATATTTTCGTTACCTCACTTATCAAAAGTGACCGTCAAAAGGCTGTGGAGCTGATCAAACAGGCTGTCAACTATCTGCCTTGTCAAAGTAAAATTTTAACAATCTTTGCCGAGTGGCTTTGCTAAATTTTTAAAAACTTTATAATTTTAGCTGATCAATTTCTGACTGCTTTACTTACGCGACTTTTGCCGAGATCGTCTGAAAGCAGGTCGCTAAACTTATAATATTCATCAGAGAAGAAAAAGAATATAACCAACAGCGTTTGAAATGTAATGTTTTTTGAAAAAAACTGCTAGATCGTGTCAAAAGTTCATACCATTTTATCACAATAAATATTTGTGGCATTGTGTTTTTAGCATACCGTATATTCTCTATTAATCCCCATGGGGGATTATTTTTCAACCCTCGAAAAATCCGGAAATTTCATCAAAAATGGCCTAAACTCTGAAATCCTAGTCAAAAAAATGGGGGTGGGGGATTATCAGAGAGTGTGGGATAATAGAGAATATACGGTAGATTTTTTGATAATTTCCAAAACTTGACCACTAATTTTCTAGCTGAGAAACTTGGCTACAAAAACAGTGGTCAACTTTTAAAAAATTATTTAAAAATCTATGTCAAAAACACAGCGCCATGAATTTATATTATAAAAAAAAGACGGACATAGGACAGTTGGCATCTATGCTTAGTGTCCGCTTAGTTTTGTTTTGATGACAATACTGATTTTTGAGCAATTTTTTTTTCTGAGCCATCTTAGTAGCTAAAGTTTCCTAACATGAAGCAGAATTTCAAAAAAATACTTGGTTTTTGAGCTATTTGCGAAATTTCAAAAATGGACAGTATTTACCTGTATTTTCCAACTTTAGCTCATATCTCAACAATCAAGCATCTTTTTAAAATTCTATTCCGTAGTTCGGATCGCAGAGGAAATTTTCAAATACTATGGCGGCTTAGAATAAAAAAATTACTCAAAAATAGGTATTATCATCAAAATATAACTCAGTACACAGTTCGCATCGATGCCAACTGCCCTTTTATCACTTTTGACACGACCCCATAATTTTGAAAAAACCAAATGAGCTATTTTTTAGCAAGCAAGCTGAATTATCAGGAACTAGCCTTCTTCCCACTGACCATTTTGGAACAGCTTTTGCTATCCAATCAAGAATTGCTGACTTCAGAAGCGATTGATTTCGAGAGCAGATCATTGAACTGGGGTCATGGACTTTGTGCTTATCTGCTTGTCTCACTTCACTCGTCAAAAAGCTAATTCTCAGAGCTTAGAAACTCGCGTTTGCCTTTGCCAGCTTATAGTGTGAGACTTTGAAGTATAATATACGCTCTCGCCCACTATTTAGACTTCGACTTAGGTTTAGGCTTCCTGGTTTAGTGGACTGGCCATTACTGATATCAGCTTTTTTCAAATTCGATAATGGTGGTTCGAGGTAGCCCTATAAATTATTGGTGGGCGGTTGTAGGCTTATCACACTAGTTTCTAAGGTGTGTTAAACCAGCATCGTATTTTTCAATATTAGTTACGTGGAGTAATTAGTTCGAGTTTTTTGGGATTTGGAATTTGAGATTGAGATTTTTTTGCAATTTGCAATTAAGATTTCCGAAGCTTGTGGAATTTGAATTCCTGGAATCTTGGGAATCCCAGAAATTCCATTGAAATTGGGATTTAATAAATTAAAAATTAAATATGAAGATTGAGGTCTTTGTGCCAGTGAGATTTAAAACAGTGATTCCCGAAAATTCCGGCATTCCAATCTAACTGCCCATCCTACTCAAGATCGAAAAATATTTGGTTCGAGTTTTAAATCTGAAAAATGGTATCAGGCTGTCTTCATCGTCCTCCATGGCCACACCAGCTAATGGTGATTATGAAAAGGCAAAAAACAGATTTGCAAAATATTTTTTTGAGCTGAGATTCAGGGTGCCTATGGAGGGTATCTATTAGATAGGACGTTATTATCAGCGAGGGTATAGGTGTTAGAAAAAATACGGTTAATTTTAAAAAGGTAATATTGGAAAATAAAAATTTGCTTTTTCAGTTGAGATTCTCGGCTGAAAAATCCAAACCAAAAGAGGCAAAAGTGGAAACTAAGCCAGATGACAAAAGCACTCAAAATAGCTTTGTCGACACAGGCAGCAAAACTTCAAAGTGGGCTAAAGGGACAGGTTATGGATCTGGTTATGCAAACACAGACCTGGATGAGAAGTGGAGCTTTTCGGACAGACAACGCAAAACCCAATACGATGGCGACAATGTGTCTCTACTACTAAATGTAAGTCAATAAAAGTTGAAGACATTGAAATGTCTAATGACTAATTGTGCCATAAATTCTTCCAGTCAAATATTTGACTTATTTTGAAATTCAGATCATCAAAATCTTCGTGGAGTCATGTCCAGACGAGAAGGTGGTAGCCAAAGCAATGTCGGAATTGAGTTTGGACAGCAAAGATAGAGATGTCAGCAAAGAGAGTCAAATCACTACCACCACAAAATATTTTGCTCTTCTTTTGCATAGATCGTGTCTGTGCAGCACTCTTTCTACATATCTGATGTGTGATTCTTGTAAGTTAATTTTTTAATTAGCGCCGTGTTCTCTCTAATAGAAGCGCACCACCACCCCAAGTCAACCTTCGGCTAAAGTTTGTTTTGAGCTCTACAAAGCATCGTATCAACTTACATAATAATTTAATGGCTTAAATGGGTGGAATATTAAAATTAATATTTTTTTTTTTGAAAAAATCATGTACAGTCAAACCCCGATCTCATGAACCTCCTAAGGATCGGCAAAAATATTTCTTGAATCGAGGAGTTTCCTTAAATTGAAGTTAGCCTGCATTATATTTGATGTTACTTCTAGATAAAACTATTAAAATGAATGAAAAAACTCCACCGATCATAAAAAGCTATTTTTAATTAGGTGATTGATAGAATGAATGCAATAACTGGAGGGGACAAAATGTCTTTGATTTTCACAACTCGTTTACAGTCAAGTGCCAATAACTTGACACCCCTTCGAGTTCGTTCCCACCTAGGGTCCGACACTTTTTTTACCCTAATTCTTATGATATGACAGTATGGTGCCAAAGATCGTGAGGATTCCGATTTTACCAGTCATTTTTTAAAAACCCTCAAATTTTGACACTTAAAAAAAGAAATTCCTATAACAAGACAATCTTTTTATAAATAGCATGTCAGCTTATCAGAATTTCGTTTTTTAAAGGACCATACTTGTTGATGACCATGCGAATTTGGAAAATTCAAATGCGCGCGGGACACTTTTTTTTATGCCGAAATTATTTTTTTAAATCATTTAGATGTATTTAGAATTAAATGATCAAAAATAATATAGCAGACACGGGGATCGAACCTGAGACCGATATTCAGCGCAATACGCTGCTATGGAGACAGGTCAGTTCGCCCCGTTTTTTTTCAAAATTTTTGATACTTTTTGCAATAAAAGTATTTTTTTATGGGAAAAACTTTTTTCTGGGGACTCCCAGTAGCTGAAATTTCCTCAGAGATCAGAATCAGAAAACAGAATTTGACGCTACTGGCTTATACCCCCCCCCCAAAAAAGCTACTTTCTTATACCCCCCCCCAAAAATCGGACCTACTGTCATATACCCCCCCCCCCCCAAAAACCGACTTTTTAGGAGTGTCTAAAAACCATTTTTATGCAATAATTTCGCCATGAAGGGACCAGAAAAGCAGTTTAAAAGGGATTATGGGCTGTATTGGGAGGGGAAGGAATAATACAGGGGCCACTTTTTTTAGCTGCTTTACCATGTTTTTCAACTCGGGCCGTGGCAAAAATAGACTCTATATGCATTTTATGATCAAGTGTACTTCTCGGAATCATGTCTAAGGTAAGTGCGTGCGCGCATCTATGACTCTCAAGCCCCCTGCGCCCCCTTCGGGGGCGCAGGGGGCTTGGGGGCTTGGAGTTGAGATGCGCACACCCACATACCTTAGACACAAATCACTCGAAAGCGACTCTGGATGCATGAAAAAACATGCATACCAGAGTTATTTATGCGGTAGGCCCCAGTATTCAAAACTATGTTCAACATCTTTGATTTTGCGACCGAAAAGGGTTTACCCCCTCATCAGGCCTGGGGCTACGAGCCAGAGGCTCAGCCGTCCAAAATTTACACGACAACCATCGAGACCCACCCGGCTGATCGGTCCGATCATTTCGAGTCCTTATACTTTTACGTGCACCACAAGTGGCTGGGTTTGAAAGTGACTTCAACGCTAAGAGAATTAATACTCTTTGGTACTTATAGGCACTATAGAAGTGGCCCCTGTTTTGTCCCTTCCCCTCCCAATACAGCCCTTGAACCCTATTTTAATTGCTTTTCTGGACCTTTTATGGCGAAATTATTGCTTAAAAATATGTTTTGACCACTCCCAAAAATCTTGATTTTGGGGGGGGGGTATAAGCCAGTAGGTCCGAGGATTGGGGGGGGGGTATAAGAAAGTAGCTGTTTTTGGGGGGGGGGGTATAAGCCAGTAGCGCCCAGAATTTCAAAAAAATTCTCGGTTTCTGAGATATAACCCAAAGTTAGATGGTCGTCATTTGGAAATGAAGAAGAAAGAATTATTTTGAAATTCTGTTTTCTGATTCTGATCTCTGAGGAAATTTCAGCTACTAGGAGTCCCCAGAAAAAAGTTTTTCCCATAAAAAAATACTTTTATTGCAAAAAGTATCAAAAATTTTGAAAAAAAACGGGGCGAACTGACCGCACACCCGCTGCTATACCACTGAGCTACATGGGTCACTTACGTAGATTATGTTATTTATTATTATATTCCAAGAACACATAATTCAAAAACTATTTTTTGGAATAAAAAAAGTGTCCCGCGCGCATTTGAATTTGCCAAATTCCCATTGTCATCAACAAGTATGGTCCTTTAAGTGTCAAAATTCAAGCCCTTTTTAAAACGACCGTTAAAATAGGAATCCTTACGATATTTGGCACCAGACTGTCATTTCATAATTTCTAAAAGACTTAGAAATTTGGGTAAAAAAGCGTCGGACCCTAGGTGGCAACGAACTCGAGGGGTGTCGGGTTACCGGCACTCGACTGTATTTACATTATTGAGCTGAAAAAAAGATAGGGAAAAATTACCGTTAATTCTCCAAAAGCACACCTGGGTCGTATGTTTTCCGGAAAATTCCGGAAATCTTAAGAATGCAACCTTCTCGCAAAAAAACACCAGATAAATTTTTTGAAAAATATGATTTACAAACATATTCTAGTGCTGGAAATACATCGCAATCTAAAAGACTTTGCCACAGCTTTCCAACTTCTCAAAGTTATATGCACTGCGCCGCCAATCCGAATGTCTGCGTCAATTTTAGAAGAAGATATTGGTGATGGAAACGAAGAAATAGACGAGCCGGCTGAAATCAAACCTGAAAGCAGCAAACTGTTTTACCTGATCGATGTGGTCTTCAGCTCTACTGATGGAAAGTCCCAGAAGAAAAAGTTGTTGCAAATGCTTAACGGCTTCAGCAGCACTCTAGGCCAATATTTGCAGACTGTTCAGGCTGCGAAAGGTGCTAGCAGCAGGTTAAATTATTAATCGAATTTTCGGCGCTAGTAGCGAATACCCCCCCCCCCAAGCATCCGACCTTTAAAAATTGCTGTAACTACCCTTGCAAACAACAAGTTTAGGCTTAGCCCTTAGGCTTGGGGGTAGGCCAGCGTACGGAAGTTGTGACTAATGAAGAGTTTGCGCACATTTTCCGGGGTCTGGGACATAAATTTGGGTACTTTTTACTAAATCAAAAAAGGTGAAAATCGTTAGGGGGTGGGGGTATTCGCTACTAGGGTAGAATTTTCTTATTTCAATCTCTTAATAGTTTTTTTGTTTTAGCTACTTGAGCAAGCTAAATCCTTTCGGCAGGTCTAGCAGTGAGGCTGACAACATTTTGGATGATGATGAAAAGGCCTTAAAGCATATTCATGGCATGTGCCTAGAGGTTGCTCAGATGGTAGAAAAAGGTATGGTGGCAAATTTTTAAAAGATTTCAGGCAAAAATCTCGCTTATAATATAATTTTTGTGATTTTGAGAAATCTTGTTCTGCACGCAAAATAGTGTTTTCTGAACTTTTATGGAACTAATTTCGTCAGGGATTAAAATAGTTTATACAGTAATTTACTGATATCAATTTTTTAGCAGAAACAAAAAACTAGCCACGTAAAGCTTCAGAAATTTCAGCTCTTCCGATTATATTATATCTATCATATTATATATTATATTATATTATATTTTTTGTAAGAAATATCGGCTTTATATGTCTTCGAGGGTACCCCGAAAAAATATTCCTTGGTCCGTTCTTTTGTTCTTTTTTCGCAAAAAAATAAAAAAAGTGCTTGGTCCCCCCTGTTGTTTTTTGGCACAAATTTTTTATCTTGAAATATTGTTATTTTTAGGCTTAGGTAAGGGTAAGCTAGCTTATGTTTAGACACACTCAAACACGCTTTTTGAAGCTTAAAGAAGTGGGAATAACATGTTTGAGATCGTATCAACATACGCTGACCTACCCTTGCCTAAGCCTAAACAGCTTAGGAGATCAATGCAAAAAATTTCCACACTTTATACCAAAAAAATCTCTTTCGCGTAAAAAAATGAATATAAGAAAAGATTTATCGTAAAAAATAGAGGTTAAGTAAGTTATCAAGGCATATTTTTGGGTACCAAGGCATATCTGGAACACATATGTCCATGAGCCGTGAAAACAATTACCGCATCTCCTAACCACCGTTCGGATTTTAGAAATAGCAGCTGTTATTGATGAGAACAACGAGTTCAATGGAAAGGAGTTGGAAAAGGACGAATCCACGAAATACTGCGAAACTCTCAAAGATCTCCAATTCGGTAACTGAGCATTTGCCAGTAGTGTGAAAAAATAACATATTTGCTTGTTTAGAAATGATTCCTTTTGGTTCAAGCATTGGTTTTTACTTTACTGGCATCTTGAGTTTTGGCAGTAATTATGGAAAGAGTACTAAAAGAATCGCCCAAGAAGTCTTTTCTCTTCGCTCATCATTGCCCCTTTCCTTGAGCAGTTCTGTGTTTGTTAGAGTTTCTGAGGAGCGGATGGATAACCTCAAGGTTAGTTTTAACTTATAGAAAAAGTCAAAACTAGAAATTTTTTCTGTGTGGAAAGTTATCCGTAAAACTTCGGTTGGCAATGAGAAATGGACGACTATAGATTCTTGTCAGTTTATAACGAAACTTTTGGAAAGTTTTATTGAAAAACATCCATATTATATAGAAGAGTTCCTTGTAAGTCATCCCTACCAAAATCTTATCTTGAATCTGAATCCGTTGAGATCAGATCAAAATAATCTCAATAAGCTGAGATATAGCTACTTTGACTAAACAAGTCAGAAAAGTCGCACCCCTGGCCTACTGAGATGGATATCTCAGCTCATAGCAATTATTTTGTTTTGATCTCGACGGGTTCGGAATTCAAAATAAGATTTTGGGTGACTTTCTAGGAACTTTTCCATATGAAATTGATGTTTTTCAATAAAAATTTCAAAAAGTTGCCGTCATAAAGTGTCACGAATCGATATTTTGCCAAGAGAAATCAAACGGAAATTACAAAGAATCACATTTGTGATCACACTCACTGTATTCGATAACTGTATAATTTTTGATAACTGTATAATTTTTTCTTTTTATTCTACAGTGAAATACAACTGTGAATACAACCAACATACAAAACTGCAGAACTTGTCGTATATCACCGTTTTTTTCTTCTAATCCTCCTAGGCACCTCACCCTAGTGTAAACGTTTTGCAAACCTGCTTTTTGCGTTTCCTGAACTCCACGAGCTCTACCTTTGTTTTGTTTTGCTTTTGATTGCTCTTTTTAGATTTTTACACTATTCAAATTTTTCGAAAAAAGGCAGCCCGTCGCTTTATCAAAGGAAATAGGGTACCGTATTCTGTCTGATAATCCCACCTCTCTAATAGTCCCATACGCCCCGTTTTTTTACTAGGATTACGAAGTTAGGGCCATTTTTCATTGAAAATTTGAAGATTTTTCGGAGATTGAAAAATAATACCACAGTGGGATTATTAGAGAGAATGCGGTATACGAAAATTTCAACAGTTATCAACTTGCAGTTAATGTAAAATTTTATCCATTATATTGAAAAGCTTCCTGTGCTTTTTTGGGCGAGAAGTTTTCCGGCGAAAAATTTCAGAAAGTTTCGTGGTAAAATTTCCATGCACCAACCGTTGTTAAAAAAGTTTTTATAATTAATATTTATCATCTTTTTTACTTTGAACATTTATAATATAAATTTTCCAAAAAGTTTAAAAAAATGACTAAAATGACGATTAAGAATTTCAGCTTCTGATTACTGGCCCTTCTGGAACTCCATACTCTAATGGATGCTTTGAGTTTGATGTAGCCTTTCCTCAGACTACCCGAATTCTCCACCCAAAGTGCAGTTGATAACTACTGGCAACGGATCTGTTCGCTTCAATCCCAATTTGTTAGACTTAAAAATCATATTTCGATTGAAATATAACCTGTTCATTAAGATATAATTGCGGCAAAGTCTGTCTAAGTTTGCTTGGCACTTGGCAGGGTAGACCAGAAGAGCAGTGGAATGCAGAACACTCATCTTTGCTTCAAGTGATTGTCAGCATCCAGTCGCTGATCCTAGTAGATGAGCCTTATTTCAATGAGCCAGGATACGAGAATTCTATGAACACTCCTAGTGGGAAAACGGTTGGGAATTTTGATTCTAAAAATATTAGCTCGTTCACAAAGCTCGTAGCCCCCTCCCTATAACTCAATTTTTCACCAACTCCATAGAAAATCTGATATTTATGACTAATAATATTTTTATGTTCACTTTGTTTGCCATCATCAGATTTGAGATTGGAGAAAAAAAAATTTTTTTCGAAATTCCGCCTTGGTACCCCCTTACCTCTCAAAAATTATTATAAATGACAGCAAAGTCTTATTCAAGTAAAAAAAACTTTTTGAACTTAAGATTTTGGCGGAAATTTAAAATATTTTGAAATGTAAGGGGGGGGCTATGACGATTTGGGGTTTTTTCTTCTCAAATCCCAAATCTGATGGTAGCAAACACAGTAAACATGAAAAAATATTATTAGACTTAAATATCATATTTGCAATGTGGTTGGTGAAAAAGTAAGTTTAAAGGGTGGCTACAAACTTTATAAACAACCCAATAAATATTTTTAACAATCTAAGCACCAATTAAATATTTGTAATTTAAAAAATTACTATTTTTAAAAGTAATTTTGGAGCAATTTCATAGAATTGACTTTCAAGTCCGTATAAATTGCTTTAGCGCTCGCAAGAGTATAATTCCAACATCCAGCTGCAAACTGTTCGCTGGGCCATGGTCGAGTCACTGAAGCGTCCATCACTTGCTTTTGAAAATGTTATTCAAGCACACTTTCGTCTGAAAAAGGAGGAAATTTTAAAGCAAGTCAATAATTGGATTGAGCTTGAAGAAGCGATCACTACCGCCAATAGATCAGCAGAAATGAAGGTAAATTGCTTTAAGTCTTTCAAGAACCGTGTGAAAAGCTAGTCCTGGCAATTTTTTCATGCGATAGGCCTCAGTGTTCAGAACACTGTCCAACAATTTTTTTTGCACAAAATTTGCCACTTTTGGTCTCTTTCGACCCTAATACAACCTGAATTCCTTTGCAATTGACAAAATGGGTACCTTTGGGTGACTCAAAAACTCAATTTTTTATTGACCAGAACACAACAATTATGCTTTTTTGAGCTCCTGAGTCTATTTGAAGTCGATATACGGTGTTTTATAACAATTTAAAAAAACTTTATATGGGAGGGCGGTATATCCAAGCAGCGCCGAAAATTCTTCAAATGAGTCAAATTTTAAAATGCAAAAAATATCAAAAATACTTGTTGGCAAAAGCTGTATGCCTTCTGAGCATATAATGTGAAATTACATGGTAATTTAAAAAGTACAAACTTTTCTTTACAAAATTAGTTTAGAATGTGCTCTTGAAGTTAGAAGAAGAATTTAAGAAGTTAACGTCTGCCTCAGCCACAAAGAAGGACTAATTTTCTGTACTTCAATGTGTAGATAATGTCTTGGATGTTTGTAGAATTGCTTTTGAAGGAGAGTTATGTAAATTTTATACAAATAAAATTTGTGTCGTTGGAAAGTGGGTAGTTATTTCAGAATCGAAAGTGGACATGTCAGGAGAGTGAGTACTTATATCAGCTAAGTAGGTGGGTAGGTCAAAAGATTGGACTGATCTGCCAGGAAACTGGGTAGGTATGCCAAGAGAGTGGGTAAACGTGGTGATTGTGATCCCTGAAAGTTTGGAAGGGATCTGTACGAATAAAATTCAAAATTTGCTTAAACATTTTAAAAGTAGTGTGTTATGTGATTACGAAGTTGAAATCTCACCAAACCTCAGAGTATAGTTTGCAAAATATCGAATTTGATGCTGAGCATCAAAATGGCGCTTATTTCATTTCACACACCTCTTTTACATATATTTATTTTTTTTATCTTAAAGGGGCATGCCCCTCACCCATGGGAATATTATGAAAGGCGGGTACCAGTGAAATTCAAACGAGAATTTCACGTAATTTTGTCAAACTCGAGGAAAAACTATACCCCTAGGGGGAATCGAACCGGCAACCAAGCACTGCCAATGTTTTCGATTGATCATTGCCCGCAAGATACCGTATTCTCTCTAATAGAACCACATGTGGTTCTATTTTTCAACCCCTCTTGGAAGGTGTGGTTCTAATAGAGAGTGTGGTTCTATTTTTCAACCTTCTGAACATATTGAAGCATTGCAGCATACGCGCATAAATTCTTTTTTTCGGACCTGCTTGATTTAAGGGGAACGCTCATTTATACCATACTTTTTATTGTGGTTACGGCAGTCATGGTTGTATCGATAACCTATATGAATAGTTAAAAAGTAATTTTGTTGATTAAGGTGATTATTGTCACCCCGGTCACCATAATCAATTTGATCAACCTAAAAAATAAAATATATATATAGTAAAAATGGGCGTCCCCTCCCCCCAAACCACAACAGGTCCCAAAACTCATTAACACTCTAGAGATATATCTTAATTACTATAATCAAATTTTCTTACGCTTCCTCAAGATCGATTTCTTGTATCTGCTCAGCCAACTTTTTCTCATCTTGCGCGAGCTTCACCTTGCCTCGACCACTCGGAACCGGCCCAACTTTCTTGAAGCAGTAAATGGCGTCGTCCCCACATCCATCGGTGGCATTGGAACTCCGCACGATTTGAATGACTCAACGATGATCTCCTTCAGAAGATTCTCCCAGGCTTCGACAATCCCTTGGAGTTAGATGGCCGTTGTCGCAGCTTGAGAGTGTTAAGGGGTGTGGTTCTATTAGAAAGTGTGGTTCTATTTCACAACCCCCCTTGGGGGCTGTGGTTCAAAAGAGAGTGTGGTTCTATTAGAGAGAATACGGTACTCAACAAAAGTGTATTTCAAAATAATTCTTTTTTGGATTGACCTGGTACTTGCATTTTAAAGCATTCCATCGACGACGAGAATGATCCTTTAACAATGTTTTTACACCACCTTGCAGCTAAAATTTATCTCATCCATTGAGTGGTCAAACACCATGAATAAATTTTGAGGAAATCACATAAAGTATGGGTAATAAACCAGTTAAAAATAACGAAAATTCGAAAACCCTGTTTTCAATGAGAGGTTGTTGTGATTTTTTTGAAAAAGGTAGGGGTACGATTTGTCGCCGCAAAGAAAATCGGCAGTAAAAACGGTGGAAAAAGCTTTTTCAAATAACGGCGAAAATTTTCAAAAGGCCCTTGATGTATGTTTACCTTGAAAACGAATTCATGTCCAGCATGGTCGTTTTGTTTAAAAGAATAATCTATAATCTCAGAATCACTAATATTTTCAATTGCGCTCGAGACAGCAATCATTCAAAATCAAAAAAGTTCGAAATTGTTTCGCGAAAATACATTTTAATTTAAGTTGTCTCGAGTGGAATTCAAAACATCGTTTTATCTTCAATTAGCGCCCCCTCTCTGATAAGTGCCTCTCTTAACACTTATTGTATGAAAGCTATAAAGGTTTTTTACTGTGCGAAGAAAAAGAGAATACAGAAAGATTGTTCTAGGAGACCGTCTTTTTAACATTCCGGTGCCGGAGCGTGAGAAATATGGGCAGAATTTCACGGTGAACACGATGGTGAATATTTTTTTGCGAAAAAGTTGGTATCTGCGGGTCAGATGCCCTTTTGAACCATCCAAGTCGAGATTTTCGCTCATGCAAATTCAAAGAGGCAGATATCGCCAATTTTTTAAAATTGTTTTATTCAGTTTTCAGCTTGAGAGAAAGCGCAGATCACAGGCTTTCGAAGATCTGCCTCTTATATATTTTGAACATCTTGAAATCGAAAATATTTTTAAATTCTCTTACAAGAAACGATTTTTTTTATAATATTTATGAAGGGTGTTGGACAATGAGCATATTACAAACGCTGTTGAATTACGAGAATAATATCAAAGATATTGGACAACCATCAAAAGGCATGAAACTCACGGTTCGGAGCATTGAATTAATCGTTCCAGTCTTGTTCTAGAGATGTATAAATAAATTAATAAATTTTCGCCAAAAAACCATCAATTTTTCAATTGGTTTAATTGTTCTAAGGCTATCTTTTTTATCAGTCGACTACAAGTACATTATACTAAACAATAGAAAACCTAATTGTTAACATCACTTCAGTTATTCAATACAATAATTGTTTCAACATGCCTTTTTACCTAAACACTAAAACATTATCAAAATTCATACTTTTTTTTATTAAACACACAATCTGATTGTGTGTTCAAAATGAATTTATTGCTGTTTCATAATTGCTGCTTTGAAATGCATTCTTGGCTGTTTTAAAGTCGGTATCTCTGAAAACTTGTTGCTTTAGTTAGTCAAATAAGTAATAATAACGGCTGCTCCAAAAGTTCCTGGGGTTTTTTCTAGCTCATATTTAGTAATAACTTTCTTATTGCAAAAGTTGTCTAGACATATGGTTTTGTAGCCTTTTTCTTCCTCTTCCAAAAAATATATGAATTTTATTTGAAACATTTTAGAAAAGTCATTCTTCGACTTAAAACATCTAGGAGGTCATTTTGAAGAGTCGGAGATTATTTTCATCACTTTAACACACAAAAAGTTAAATAAAAATATGACGAATACAATAACTTCTTAGCATTAGGTTGAAGCACAGCTCAATATGTTCGAAACGCAGATCACAAAAGGATTTATATGGCTTTTGATATGGCTTTTTGAGAACATTAACTTTTGTTCAAATAGGACCGAGAATCCGAAAAATTGCGAAAATTTCGGATTTTGCTTTTCTTTGAAAGAGATTGGTTTTTTTTCAAAAAGCCATATCTCAGCATTGAAATTCTCAAAAATTATTCTTTAAACCGGGTTTTGTAGCTCTTGAACTGCGCTTCAACGTGGTGCCAAAACCTTGTTGATATTTTTTTAAAGTCTTTGTCAGTTGAAGTACAGTCGAACTCCGATATAACACCACCCCCGCTATAGCGCCACCTTTAAGAAGGACCCAAGCAATAAAGACACCCCGGTTTAACGCCAGTGCTTTCTTTTTCAATGATTTGTCGATGATGAATAAGAAGGAGCTGGCGATGAGGGGATTGACGATCTTCTGGATGCTTGGAACGAATTGCAACTGCGTAGCGGAATCAACAAAGAAGCGCAAATGTGAGTTTCTATGCTGGTGGACAACAACGTGAACCCAGGGGTTGGTGTTTAACTTTGTTCTTTCTTAGCACTCTATTCAGATGAGGAGCTGACTCTAGACGAATTCGAGACAGAAGTCTTGGCTGCGGAGGAAGAAAGAGCGACAGAGAGCCCAAGGAAGAGGAAGTATAAAATCCGGTCATCACTTGCCAAGAAGCTCAACTAATCCGTCGCTATGTGCTAACCGTATTTTCAATGTGAAACCGTATTTTCAAATCACCCTCAATAGAACGCCACCAAAATCGGTCTGCAGGGGTGGCGCTATATCAGAGTTCGACTATAATGAAAATGCTCGCCAACTTTTTGAAATGACCTTCTAGGTGTTTCAAGCCATATAATGACTATTCTAAAATATTTCAAATAAACTTCATATATCGTTTAAAAAAGAAGAACATTGCTACGAAACCATATGTCTGGATTAGTTGAGCAATTTAAAATTATTGCTAAAAGTGAGCTAGAAAAAAATCACGAAAACTTTTGGACCACCCGTTAATATTTTTACATGTATTTTTCATTGCTCTCATTTTCCAATAGAGCGTTATTACTTTGCTCAATAACCGAAATTTCACGGTAAGATTTCAACTTTTTGTTTTCATCGAATACAGGCTCATATGGTGCTAGTATCTAAAATCAAAACAAAATTTAAAATTTTTTTTGAATGCGTATTTAATCCCACTTTTTGGTCATTCAGTTTTTGCCAGTCATAGCCGTCAAAAAAAGGATGTCTTTTAACGAAGTCTGCACCAGAGTAGCCTAATCTTTTGGTTGGGTCATGTTGTAGAAGTTGCTTCAAAAATCTTTGGCATGGTGTGATATGCCCTCGGGCAACTTAATCTGAAAAATTTCAAATAAATTTTTTGTTGAAATTTGTTAATAAACCTCTTTTTTGACTATATTTGTGACCAATACCATGAAGTCGGGCGACCAGAATTGTGATTTTCCAGTGTAAAGCTCAAGCAAAATTGCTCCCACAGACCACCAATCTAAATTTTTTCAACTCAGATATTTATATTTACTAGGTTTTTCGGCGCTACTATAGAATAACCCCCCCCCAAAATCCGACTTTAAAAAAAGATTTAGAAAAAAAACCTGTCAAAATATTATCTCTTAGCTTAACACAAAAAAATAGGAACTGTGAAATAATACGCTTAGATGCAGAATTTAACAATGAATCTATCTACGCCAGTGTATTTTTCCAATTTTCGAGGGGTTGAAAAATAAACGAGCCGACTCGTTTAATAGAGAAAATACGGTACTTTCAATTTTTAAGTTAATTTTATGCTCTAGGGTGGAGTTTTGTATAGCTATACCTATTTATACAATTTTTTTTTGATATATGAGATTATATGAGAGAGGGGGGGGGCTTATATTTCTCAAATAGGGGCGGCTTTTATTTTTTGGATGGCCTCTAGGGAAGGCTTATATTAGAGGGGGGGCTTATAATAGGAGGGGGGCTTCTATTAGAGGAAATAAGGTAAATTACTGGATGAAGTTATTTAAAAATCTCTGTAACTTTCCTATTATACGACCACTCACATAAATTTTATATTTTTTTTGTAGAGAAAGAAATGGACTTTCTAACACATATTTCACTTTTTATTTTTCATTAGATATATCGCAAAATAAGTAATTCCAAAATTATGATTCATTCTGAGATCACAATTTTTTTGTGAAAAAGTGCTTGTAAAATTTTCACGAACGGTCACTCTATACTTATGTTAGACATAAAAACTAAAGAACTGAAAATGGCGCTCATTTTGACACCGAACGCAGCATTCGAGAAAAATCGTTACTAAAACTATGCGAAATTAATGTATAAGTTAAAAAACGGATTTTGAGAATTTTTTTTAACAGGAGTTTTTACGGAGGATCTACGGGGATCCAACGAAAAAATTTTGATGCGCTTCTCTGCGGCTCGGCTTTTTCAAAATTTATTAAACCTATTTAAATTTTGCAAGTACTATTGCACAACCTAAGAGTTAGTGTTCATCAAAAATCTTGATTATTGTGCGCTTGACGAATTTTCGGAGTGTCGAAATGACCGAGTGCTCTATTTTCCTATCTGATTTTTTTTGACGGGGGTGTACGGGCTCTGGAGTCACCAAGAGGGTGGGGATGGGGCTGGGGGAAGGGTTTTATCTTAAAAAATTAAACGAGGGATCGTCCAAAAAGAAGCACGGAGGCCTAGGGGGGTGGGGGATTTGGATATTTTTTGCCATTCAACGCATTTGGCCAAGCTTTCATCGAAAAAGTTCAGAAAAACATGTTTCTGGCCAGAAACCCATACCAATAGTTGACCACAACAACCGAATTTATGGGGACTTATACTGATTTGGTTTGCGAAAAAGCTGAAATAGGTCACGAAAAGATTATTTATCTCACGAAAAACAAAAATTCACGAAAAACCAAAACATTAAATTGGCATTTTATCTAAATTTTCGTGTTAATCTTTTGAAAAATTTTTCAATAGCTTGTAGCCCAGAATCTCAGCTTTCTAACAAGCTATCAACTGACCAAATGATATTTCAAATAGTTGGAGGAAAAGGTTTCAAATGGACCAAATTTTCGGAAAAATTTGCTCTATCCAAAGACCTTTTCCTCCGACTTTTAAAAAATCGTTTGTTCAGTTAATAGCTTGTTAGAAAGCTGAAATCCTGGGCTACACAATACTAAAAAGTTTACAAAAAATTATAACAAAAACTTAGAAATATTTAAGTTTTAAGTTTTTCGTGAGCTAAATAATCTTTTTCGTGACCTTTTTTAGCTTTTCGCAAACCAAATCATATTATGCCATTTATGGGTCCATTTTGAAGAAACTTTAAAGTTTCGTCTTATTTGAGCCATTGAAAATTTGTTCTAATAAACATTAACTCATGATGATAAAAGTTTTCACAGTGAAACTTCAAAAAGTTTGAATCGCGTACAAAAGAAAATGGCAAAGCTAGTTTGCGATTTTGCGACTTTTGAATTTCGACTCACAGAATGGGGAAGAGTATATGACACTTCCATCGAATGCTTTATTTTTTCTATAAGGACCTTACCAACAGCTTGAGTGTAGCCTTCAGCAAAACTCTAAATACGAAAAATAAAAAAGTTAAAATATCCAAAACATCATGGCGCTACTGAAGAATTAGTTGCTCCCAAACACCTTGGTCCCCTCTGTTGTCATTTTTGTGAAAACACATTGGTCCCCTCAACTTCATTATGGTTACGAAAATCAACAGGGGGACCAAGCTGTTTGGGAGCAACTGATTCTCTAGTAGCGCCACATCATTTTACCGGGTCTATGTATTTCTGTAGCATTTCTGGAGCCATAAATTTGTAAGTACCACACACAGAAAATGTTTTACACGCCTAATACATGAATCTATATTTTCGAATTTTAATAATAACAACGATGGGCATACCTTTTTCATTGGACGTGAAAGACCAAAGTCTGCTAACTAAATTTTTTCAAGCTATATTAGTTACGTGTTGAAATTTAAAAAAATTATTGCATTATTTTTCTTAACTATACCGTCAACAACTCAATTTTTTCATTTTTGAAAAAAGTTATATTTATAATATAATATCGAAATTGGAAATTTGTTAAACTTTTTTCCAATAGTAAATTTTAATTTATTAGAGTAAATATGGTGACCGAAACTTTTCAAGTCATTTTTCTGACTCAAAATACGCTGTAGTGTTCACCTTTTTTTTCAAAGGTAAAGCATCTCCACTTACAAGCAAATATCCGTTATCTCCAAACAAAAAGTTGGCTGGTTTCAAGTCTCGATGCACCATACTGCGCTTCTGGAGATACTGCACTGCCATCACCATGTTAGCTGCATAGAAACGTACTTGATCTTCTTGCAAAGGCTGGTATATTTTTAATAAATGGGAGAAATCACCCCCAGAGACCAGTTGAAACACCAGATATCCTGTAGTTCTCTCCTCATCCTAAAAATAATAAGAAAAAAGGTCAAAATATTTTTAGGTGGTCTTTACCCAAAAAGAGTAGTGCATCTTTACAATAAATTTAGAACTAGTACTACGATTAGTCCGAACTTCTATTTCAAAGCCTTCCCAAGTATTTTCTTCAATATCAATAGTTTTCATAGCATATAATTGGCCAGTTTTAGTGTGTCGAACCATCTCGACAACTCCAAAACTTCCACTTCCTAGTGCACGTAAGATTTGAAAGTCACTTAATGCAGCATCTGGCTAAACAAAAAAAACTATTGGGTTGAGTCATAATTATTTCGGCATTATTATTAGTTTTTTTGACTTGTTCTAACCACTTCTGAATACATGTCGATATAGTATTTGGACTATCTTTGTCTATCCATCAAAATCCATCGAAAAGAAGTTGTAACTTATCATTCAACTTAATATTCTTTATGTGTGATGGCCAGTTAGAGTAAGTGGCCGGTAGGGTAGAAAAAAAGCCTGATTGGGTAAGTAGTTAGGGTAGGCAGGTGGTTGGGTAGGATAGGTAGGTGGCCTGATAGAGTAGGTGTGTGGGAACACCTTCAGTAAACCTCCAGTAGTCATTGCCACATACCTCACCAGTCAGCACGATAACCGACAAATTTGAAAGCAACAGACTGCCCCATTATTGTCCGGCTGAAAATCCTCCTATCTCAGCTCTATTTGTAGATCGACTGACTATTGGCGATCAATTAATATTCATACGAATCGTGTCTTCGTTGTTCTTTATGATATTTTTTCCATTCGACGCGCAGCTTATCAATGTCATCTTATGGCCATGTTGTAGCGCAGTTCAAGAGCTGACAAAACCATTTCACAGAATGACTTTTAAAACATCTGAGTGTTGAGATATTGTCAATTAATACCTTTGAGATTGGACCCAAAACCCAATTTTTTAGTATCTTTAATTTTGGTCATTTTTGTAAAAAAATCTCAAAAGGCCCCATCTCAATACTCAGTTTTTAAAAGTCATTCTGTGAAATGGTTTTTGTAGCTTTCGCACTGCATACACATGCTGATAGGATGTTATTCTAACACTAAATACTCAATTCAACTTTTGACCACTCAAAATGCAAAAAACGAGTGGAAAAACGCTATTTCAGAAAAAAAAATTCTTTGACCGAAATTTGACTTTTGCCTTGGGGGACCAAGGTAAATCAATTTATATAGCCTCCCGGGTAAGGCTAAAGTTATTTCTTAATTTCTATTTAGACCTTGGGCTATAGCACAGAGAAATAGCATAGGTATTATGATTAGCATTTGGTGAAAATACACAAAAAGAGTTTCTAAGTTCTTTATTTTGTCTAGCATTTGCGTCTATGCGTTATCATAAACAAAGTTTTGACAAAAAAAATACGGTAAAAAATGATTTTCCAGTGATTTGTTTGACTGTTTATTTGTTTATCTAAAGCTTTTGTTACTTTAAAAAATTACCTCTAGATCAGTTAAGTATTTTTGGCTAAATTTCTTAGTCAGAATTTTTTCTTTTTTCGAAACTAAAATGTAGTGTTTACAATGCATAGTTATATTAAAAAACCTACTTTGTTTTTCAGCACTGCTTTAGCAATAATTTGCGAGGTGAAAAAAAAATTAAAAATAACGATAAATATTTTTAGTCAACATAGCTATGGCTAAAAATATTTGTTAAAAAATATCTATTGACACCTAAATTTCTCCGCATTATTTTAAAATAATTGTTGGCTGAATGCTATTTTAAAGAGTTCTTTGAAGAAGCATGCCTGTTGCTGATGGAAATATTTTGAAAGAGGGTACAAGTGAAATTTAAACGAAAATGAATTACATGCAATTTTTTAAAAGTCAAGATAAGTTGAGTGAAAACTACGCATTCAATAGGAATCGAACCCACGATATATTCGCACACTACGACGCTGCTTTCCCAGTAGGCCATTTGATCAGAAGAATAATTTTTGATTACTTATAATCCGTAGGGTACTCAAAAAAAATTTGAAAATACTTTTTTTTTGAATTGACCTGGTACCCGCCTTTCGAAATTTTCCTATCGCCGATAGGCATGCCCCTTCAAATCTAACAAAAATTTTAAGGGTACCTTTTGTTTTGCCCCCCCCCCCTAAATTTTCGAAAAGTGACTCAAATACATGGGAGTATTTTCGTTTAATTTTTTTTCAGGTTTAGGATTAGGCAAGGGTGGCCAGCGTATGTTAGGACAGACTTAAAGATATTTTTTTCTAGTTTTATGCTCCGAGAAACAGGTCGGAATTCGTTGTAACATAAGCTGGCCTACCCTTGCCTGAGAATAAGACAAAATGTGCTCAATCACTCAAAAATTATCTCCAAATACTCTTGTTCCGACCAATTGGGCCAGAACAAGGAATTGGTAGAGGGGGAAGGCCTGAGTGTCCTAGGAGGACTAGATTCGGACCAATAGGGCGAAATGACGCCTAGAAATTCAGCTGAATATTTTATTTAGAAAAATAGACAAATTTTAAAAGCAATAGATTAGCACAATATAAAAAAGCCGATTTTCGGCACATACAGGTCAAGACACCCCGTAGGGCCATAACCAAAAAATAGCCATCTCAGGCTGTTCGCTCGCATCTGAGCTAAGATGCGACACTCTAAACAGACCATCTATCTTTAAAAAATTGAAGCAAACTTTTTGTAAAAAAGGGAATTTTTTTATACGAAACTCTTCAGAACTGGTTTTCGTATCGTATCAAAGGAGAGGGAAAAGCCTATACACAGTCTAAGCTTACCTCAGGTAAAAGTTAAAATCGAGTTTGAAATTTTCAATTTCAATGCAAGTTTTTTATCAGCCCGTTCGAAGTATAATCGAAAAGCTCACGTAGGTTATAAATATCAGATTTTCAAGTTTTCCTTCAAAAGTTTTAGTACAAATCTGACGAAAGTCTATTAGACTTTACGTCAAAATTCGAGGCAGAAAGTCACACAAAAACTTATTTTTGCATGAAAATGCTGAAGTTTGCATATTCCCCCACTTACTTTTACAAAAAAATGTATGCCCGCATATACTCTACATAGTTGAAGCAGCTTTTTACAAATTTAAGTGACCAGTGAAAACTAGAAGTCATTTTGAGTCTAGATCTCATTTTATAGTCAAATTCCGGGAGGTTTTTCACCCGCACAAAAAAATTTCAAACTGAAAATTCACCTTTTAAAACAAGGCTCAAATCGAAAACACCCGTCAAAATCATTAAATCTCCCGTCAAAATCATTAAATCTCCCGTCAAATTTTTAAAAATTCTCCTTCTCAGTGTATACTTTTCAAATTTTCATTTTCTTGCGTGAGCATGTAGCCCTGAATCTCTAGTTTTTGATACGCTATTAACTGGCTTGATACAATTTTGAAAAACGGAAGAAAAATTGAGTTTTTCAAAACAACATTTTTTTAAATGAATTATTCTACCACTTTTTAAAATTGTATCAAGCTAGTTGATGGCTTATCAGAAACTAGAGATTCAGCACTACATGTTTATGCAAAAAAAATAATAAATGAAAAGTATACATTTAGAACGAGAAGTTTTAAAAATTTGACGGGAGATTTAATGATTTTGACGGGAGTTTTCAGGTACAGCTTTTAAACAATTTAAAAAAATAAAATAAATTCCTCTTTATATCATGTTAAGACACAAAAATCCTGAATGCGAAATGTTCATTTTTTCAACTATAGCTTTAATAGAGTGCCAGTTTATTCGTCGGGACCGCCCATAGCTTATGGAGAGGATCCTTTTGCCTTTGCTTCGTTCAGAACCGACCGAATATTTCTCAGCTGCAGCTTATAGAGAGATGTAGCTTATAAAAAAGATTGACTGTAATATTTCTTCTGTTGACAATGAGCTCAAAAGTTTGATACGAACTTTTGGTACACACGGTACTTTGTAGGCTTAGGCGCTTTTAAGTCTATTATTTGGCTTTTCAAAATTTTGAGAAGAATATATTTCGAGTAAGCGTTTAAAAGCTTATGAATGCACGAGAAACTAGATTATGCTTCTACTGAAAACGCTTTAAAAATGAATCAGAGTCATTTTTCGACTGTTTTACTATAATCTAGAGATTTGGTTATTCTTCAAAGTTGAAGAAGCGGTAAATTACCAGAAAGGGGTATGTGGATACGTGGATACCCCCAAAATATTGGATGTGAACATTTTTGAATACTGGAGTCTACCGCTTATAGAAACCGGTAGGCATGCATTTTTCATGCATGCTCCTGTAAATTTTTTGCCGTATTTCAAGGGTTAAAAAGTTTGTTATAGCTCACAGCTGATATTATTTGCACAAAAACCTCGCATATAGCGTACCCTTAATCATTTTAGTGAGCTTTTAAGTGTTCATTGTCGTTTTCTAGAATAACATTGAAACAGTACCACCCCACAGAACCGACCCTAGGGTGGTGCTGTATCCAGGCGGCTTAATGTCTTAATTTTAGTCAAAGCTGACCTTATCGGTCCATTTTCGGGTGGGGTTATATCGAGGAAGATGGTATATCGGGGTGATGTTGTATTCAATTTCGACTGAATAAACAAAAAAAATTCCTATGTTTTTATAAACTTATGTTCAAAATCTTTTCGGTTCTTATCGGTTATCCGCACCCCACTTACTTTTTCCACAAAATAGTCAAGTTACATCATAGAAAATAGAAAATAGGTGGGGTGCGGATAACCGATAAGAACCATCTTTTCTTAAAACATTGAAACATAAAGCTCATTCTGAAATATTCAAAATTAAAATATTCTATGTTAATAACATAGAAATTTCACAAAAATGACTGAAACTATGAAATAAAAAGCTATGTGCTACCACTAAAATGCAGTCTAAAAACTGGCTATTTATGTAGAAGGGGCATAGGTAGAGCTGCATTGAAAAAAAAGAGAAGAACCAATCACCACTTCAGACAATATTATATGGGCATAGAAGCCATGCTCTGATTTTAAAGACCAAACTAACATAAAAAAGCTCTTGGGGTCACAAGATAGCTAAAACACGTAGTTGAAAAAAGAAAATTTTCAATTAAAGAGGCACGAGAGAAGTCACTAGAAATGACGTCATGCGTTTGAAAGACTTCTTCTGAAATATTGAAGAAAATATTGTTACCTCAATTTTAGCCCAATTTTCTTTTGGGATCATCGTGTTCCCAACTATTACTGAACAACTTTAATTTTGGTCGACGTATTTATTCATCGAGATATTTTGAATTGACGCTCTTCATAATAATAAAAATTCCTGTTTAACTTTTTTAGAGGGGATAAAACCTAGGGTTGTGAAACGGAAAGTTATCCAGAAAACTTTCCGGAAAGTTTTCCGAAAACTTTCCGGACAGAAAAAACGCGGAAAGTTTCCATGGAAAGAAATTAGAATTGACTAGTAGCTGTAAAGTTATACAAAAAAATTGTACAGTTTCGTATATAATGTGTGTGATCACTTGCTAATTTTTGTCCATTTCTGTCCAAATTTGTCCATTTCTGTCCAGAAACTTTCCGGAAAACTTTCCGATTCTTTTCTGCCCGGACAGTTTCACAACCCTAATAAACCGAATAGCACCTAGCTTTCGTTTAAAAAAAGGAGGCCCTATCCGAGAGGAAGACAGTTTTTCTGCCTTGTTCCCCCCTGTTGTTTTTTGTCATTTTTTAAGCTATAGGCTCGGGCAGGGTAGGTACTCAAAAATATCTTAGCTTCATGTTCGAATCCATCCTAACATACGCTGGCCTAGCTTCCTTAGCCTACAATTTCAAAAAAATTAACAGGGGGACTGAGGCAAAAAAATGATCAGGCTTAGGTAAGGTAGGCAGCGTGTGTAAGGACATGAATCTAATATATGACCCTAAGATATGTTTGAGTCTGTCCTACCGGGTGTCCCAAAAATACCCGACGGATTTTTAAACGGATTTTTTAAGATGTTTCTTGCATCCAAAATTATTTCAATGATATAATTTTGTAGCTTTTTCCGTACTCTTTTGAATGGTATGTAAAGTTTCATTAGAATATTTAGAAAAGCCATTATTTGGCTACAAACCCCTTTAGGATGTTGATAGGCATTTTTATCGCTTTAACTGATCAAATTTAAATTGGAAGTTCAAGGTTACAGCAAAATAAGAGCACTATGTTGTAGCGCAGTTCAAGAGCTACAAAACCCACTTTCCAGAGAAGCTTTTAAAAACATGGGTGTTGAGATATGGCTTTTTTTGAAAAAACAATTTCTTGAAAGAGTGATTAAAATTCAGAAAAATTTGGAGAAAATTTGATTTTAGTCATTTTTTAAGAAATTGATTTTTTGGGACACCCGGCAACACACTCTGACTACCTTGCCTAAGCCTGAAGCATAAAATTTCACACAAAATCAACAGGGTGGACCAAGGCAAAAAAAGCTTAAGTTTGAAAAATTCCGCTTTTGACAAGTTTATAACCATACTTGCACACAGCGCCGGCGCACTGCCAGGTGAAATTGACCGATTTGGAGCGGCGGCGAAATTTTTTAGATGCCGGCAATGCAGCCGGCATCTGGCGGTGGCGCTTTTTTTTCGAAGAGCGTGCAAGTATGCCCAAACCATTGCAACCACTGAGAACACACATCTTATGTCGTTTTCTGAAAGAATATAGTTCTACTTTAAAGTCTACTTTTAGCTTTAGGCTTAGGCTTAGTAGTGACAATTCTCGTTGCCTTGATTGCCAAAAAATTGCCTATGATTCTAAGTTACGGTATTTTTCAATTGAAAATTTTCAAGCGCTCCAGTTTTTTTGCATCTTTTGAAACAGCAACTAATGTTTACCAAAAAAAATACTATCTTTTTAATTTTCGTGAAAACTGTTTACTAGCCAAAGTTATGTAAGACACGGAGTATCGATTTTGATGGCTCGGTTATCTTATTTTCAAAATTTCGCTTTTCTTAAAAAATATTTTTTAAAATCAATATTTCTCTTAGCATCTATCAGTCTATCGCGAATAGGCACTCTTTTCGGCCAATTTTTATATACATCTACTACTCAGTTTTGGTTCGAATTAAAGAAGAAAGACAGCAAATTTTAGTGGGAGAGGTATGTCACGATCGCTGCGTCTATTCAAGCAAAATCAAGATAAATGTTATTCAAAAAGATGCAAAAGAAGTTTGGGATAAACAAAGATAGTAAGTTGGGGTCGAAGTGGCATGGCGAGATCTGAGGATAAAAAATTGCGGATACAACTATTGCAGACTCATTTTTGCGGAATAAACATTTACGGACTTACATTTGCAACAAGACTTAGATCTCATAAGTGTTTATGTTCAAATGCTGACTTTCCAAGAGGGATCTTGCTTACTTTTATGTGTTTTTGAAGAGGAGCTACAGGGCTACAAAATAGTCTTTACAGAATTCACAAAACTTTTTAAAATAACCGAACAGCTGTTTTGAGCCAAATGATGACTACTCTTCAATATTCCAACTAAAGGCGGGAGGTTGTAAAAACCATTAGGTTTAAAAAGTGGCCTAAATTTCGCGTAAGCGTTTGCATTTTTTGACCCAAAATGGTGTTGCAGGTTCGATCCCTCGTGGTGACATGATATTTATTTTGGCTTGTTTAACCAGTTCTAGAGGTAATTTGGGTCGCTGATTCCGAATCTGGTGTCAAAAAGAATTACAGGGATTTTTCATAAGCTGGTGAATTAATTTTGGCCGCAACTTTTTTTCTATCTTTTTTTTATTCGAAACATCTGTCATTAGCAGAGAGAATGACACCAAACTTGCCGATAACACTTTATCAAAAAGACCATTGAATTGAACAAAACAAACAAACAACAATTTCAACAAATTTCAAAGGGTTTCAATCCCGGTATTTCTGGTACTTCTTCCGTTGACAGCTAGGCAGTACTCTAATCGGCGTTCGTAGGCGTTAATGGCTCTGTCAATCATGTCTGTGGCAGTTCTGTGAAGGCTTGTTCAATTCTTGTCTGAAGCACGGCCATGTTTGCGATTGGAGTCGTGAAGATGCGGCTCTTGATCCACCCCAGAGAAAGAAGTCACGAGGCGCCAGGCGATTGGAGCAGGAGCAGCAGGTGCTAATGACAGATTCATCTTCTAAATAAAAAAAGATCTCGTCAAAAGGCGGAATTTAAAAGAAGTTACGGCCAAAATTCATTTACCAGGTTATAAAAAATCACCTGTATAACAAAAAAAATTCTCTCTACATTTAGCTATGTTTTTTGCACTTTTTCATTTTATAATCTTAAAGATTTTAATTTCTCTAGTTGATTTAATTTGAAGATGATATTCGGTTCAGTAGGGTAGTGAATACCATACGCTCGATACAACGGCACTTTCAGCTTATCCTCTATCCAAAATCATGAAATATACTGAATATTGATTCGTATGGCTGTGGTAACCTAGTAGCCTTGCACAGTCATCTTTCGCTTTCTTGAAAATATATAAAATCGATATTTATCTCATAGCGTCTATCAGTGTTGAAGCATACGTGAGCTCTATATGTGTTGGTGGTGCCCCTTTCGAAAATATGCTTCTACCCCGCTTTCGGTTTTTTTCAATTTTTTTCAACTTTTTCTTACGTCAAGCAATTTAAACATCATCACAGATTTATGTTTAAATTTGGAATTTTCGGGGGTCTCGGGGGATAGAGCTCAGTATGTTAGGACGGAGAAAGAAAAATGTTTTTACTTTTACCTGGACCTGAGATATGCTTAGTCTGTCTCAACATACTCTATCTCCCAGGTTTTTTACAGAAGTGGTGCACCGACAAGAGACTATTTTACAACTTAAAGTTGTCTCAGCTACCTCCTTCAACGAGAAATGTCAGGACCAATTTGCCAGGCTATTTTTCCTATAAAAGCTCGGCTTCTAACTTACATCAAGGAACCAGAAACTTTGACTTCACTAGACAAGAAAAAGACAAAGAAAAGAAGGAGCTCAGTGAACTAAAAGGAAAATGACTCCATTCAAAGATTCAACGCACAGTCATTTGCTCATCAGGTACGACGACAAGGGAACTTCTATCATTAACAGCCAGGCTACAGCTATAAGATTTCTGACACCACACACAAACAAACACAGATTCACCAGGGTAGGAATAATATATACAAATCATATAATTTGAAAATTTCTGAAAAGTTTTGAGGGTATTTTTTTGGAAAAAATACCATTGCGGTGAAAAATCAAAAAATGCTGAAAAGGTATATTTTCTTGTTATAAAAATTCATTGTGTTCGATAACTGAGAAATTTTTCTCTTGAATAATGTAGACTATAATCAATAACTGTACGGTGCTAACTGCAGTATTTGTTGTATGGCATACTAGAAAATTTTACGATGTACGGTTACCCAATATATTATATATTATCTAAAACTCCCCGTTATCAAAATACAATTATGGATGTTGCGAAGACCGACTCTGGGTGGACCCGCTCATTTTTTTAAATCTTTTTGATTGAAATTGATGTTCAATATGAAGGCTCATTTTTTGAAATTCTAATACTGACCATATATCCATAAGGCGTATCAAAGTTGTTAGATAAGTTATTGACTGAATCAGATAGTTTAGATAATCTGTAATTTACAATTGATTCATTTTTTTCGAAATATATTGCACAATATAATAGATAAATGCTATTCATCTCATGTGTGCTTGGATGGCCGAGCGGTCTAAGGCGCCGCACTCAAGGTAACAACCTTCCACAATATGTGCAATGCGGTGGGGTAACCCCGCGTGAGTTCGAATCTCACTTCAAGCAATACCTTTTTTCGTCTGATATATTTACTATTTTTATAAATTTCAGGTTCGAGCTAATCTTAATTTTAATTATTTTTTGTTTTCATATTATTAATTAGAGTGAAAAATGTTTAAAAATTAGACAGTTAGAGGTTTGAATAGAGGAACTTAGTTTAAAAAGTTACTTCATCTAGGCACCAAAATTTTCATGTTTTCGAAATCTAAAGTACAGTATATGTCATAGCCGGAAATCTTCACAAGTCATGTTTTTTCAGCGTTTTAGCACCTTAAACATACAAAAACACGTTTCCGGCCCCGGATGGCCATTTTTTGAAAAAATTTTTTTTGATTAAAATGACCAAAACCATGATACCCTATACCCCACCCAAATTTCATTTCAAGTGTTTTCAAACACCCTATATCAACCTAAAATCATCTCAGGAGTTCAAAAAGACATTATTTTTGAATTCTGGTCAATAAAAAATTGAGTTTTAGGGTCACCTAAAAGTACCCTTTTGAGCAATTTTAAGGGAATTAGGGCTGTACTGGGGTGAAAAGGGACCAAAAAGGGGCCATTTTTGTACAAAAGAAAGATGTTAAACATAGTTTTGTTGACTGGGGCCTACCGCATAAGAAACTCTGGTATGCATACATTTTTTATGCATCCAGAGTCACTTTCGAGTGATTTGCGTCTAAGGTATGTGGGTGTGCGCGTCTCAACCCCAAGCAACCAAGCCCCTGCGCCCTTGAAGGGGGCGCAGGGGGCTTGAGAGTAAGAGGTGCCCGCACTCACTTACCTTAGACATGATTCCGAGCAAGACTCATTATCAAAAATGCATTTAGATGCTCTTTTTGCCCAGCTCCAGCGGTACGTGACAATTTCCTGCCGCGCCAATTTCCTGCCGGGGCCAATTCCCTGCCGGACAATTCCCTGCCGGACAGTTTCCTGCCGGGGACAATTCCCTGCCGCGCCAATTTCCTGCCGGGAAAATATGGAGTTCCGCTTTTTGAAAAAAAATGTCTTTGGAAATCAGGTTTTGGAACCCGAAAAAGCGAAGGAAAAAAAATTGCTCCAAGTGGAAGACCACTTGGAGCAAATTTCTGTGGCTGAATTCAATGTGGAAGTACCAGGTGGTTCTTTTATAAAACCTGAGGATAGATAGTTTATGAACGTGATTCACAAAAATGTCTCCTACCACCAGAATTCAAACCTTTACACTCACAATTTTAATAATTGATTTATCGAGGATAAATTTACCAGCAATGAATTCACTGAGGATGAATTCACTGCTATTCGGCAAGTAGGCCAGTGTGCATTAATGCTGGCTCGAAAGAGTTCTTCGAGCAAGAGGGTGTTTTTAATCCTATATTGATATACGGGGCCGAAATGAGTGGCCGCAAATGAGTAGTAACCGTGAGTGAATCGTCCCAGTGAGTAAATCGTCCGTGTCCGTCACCGAATATCCTGTCTGTTTTAATAGATTTTATTCATATTTGTACGTGGAAATGCTGTATTGTATTGCTTCCTTTAAAGTGTGCAAAGTGTTCCCCAAGTCAACTGTGTGCAGCCAGTTCCTAAAAGCAGTTCCTAGTCCTTGCAAGAAAAACTTCAATATAAATACTCCAGACTGCTGTGCAGATGAATATTATGCTAGGAAACCAATATGTATTCAACTAGGCAGTCTCCTATTTGCAAGAGCTACAAATACAGAAAAATAATTTGAAAGTTGTGAGAAACTGTTCATGATATTTTAACTAAAAACTTGTAAATTGTATTAAATTATCATTTAAGGCCTTGGAAAATATAAAAAATTTAATTAGGCGGACAAATATTGCATTTAGAAAAAAATTAAAGTAATCAACTTTTAAAGCTAATAAAAACATTGAAATATTAAAAATCGATTTGTGCAGTTTTTGTGTCAATAAGAAATTCCATGCTTATCATTATAAAAAGAGCTGTTATAAATAAAAATGTAAATCCATTGTAGTACCAATAAAATGAATCGCCCAACAGGAGTTGGAGAGAACGGAAATAGTTTTCTACTTTCCATTGCATTGTTATATATATATCATAACTTGTTGTCTATTTTTGATTGGTGAACGTGTTTTTGAAGTAAACTTGTGCGTTAGAATATTTTCAAGTTTAGAAATCTTATTTTTACCGGGTGGTCATGAAGTTCCCACTCTTTTTTTAAGCTCTTGTTTAGGTAGTTAATCTATGACGAAAAAATATTCCAAATATACCATTTTGTAGTTCTGAGTCTCCTCTTTTAAATGGCATATTGAACTTAGCTTCATTATTTCGGATAAGTCATGATTCGGCTCCAAACACCTGTCAGGTTATTTCGAGAAGTTGACCAGCGTTTTCATCACTTTAACTGGTCAAATGTTATATTGAATTTTAAGCGTCATGACAATATGCTATCAACATGTTGTAGCCAGCTCAAAAGCTACATAATTCATTTCACAGAATATTTTTTGAAAATATGAGTGTTGAGATATGGCCTTTTGAAAAAAAATCAATTTCCGAAGTCAAAAAGGCGTTACCCACACATGCCAAAAACTATAAGCATTATATTGCAATCAAAACCAAATCGAAAAATTTCGAATTCCAATCCAAAATCCGGAAAGTAGCATCGGTAGAGCTCGTGAGAATTAAAAAAATGCTAATAAAAATCTTTTTTTTTTGCAACAAAAAAAGCTTCAGTCTGAGATATACCTCATATACCTCAAAGCAGAGGGTGTCGGGTTATTAGAGAATGTCGACCTATTCGAATAAATAGTAAAACAAAAACACTTTTTTCAATTTGGTAAAGCCAGAAACTCTTTTTCTTTTCTTTCTTTCTTTTTTTCTACTATCCTACCATCGATGTCGATTTTTTCTCAGATTCAAGTTTATGTTTATTGATTGTACAGCAGCACGCTTGTCCGAAAACCTTCAGTGGTAATACAACTTCCTGTGCTCAATCTAAATCGCATATATATTTTCTAAAGTTATCTTTTGTATTTATCTAGATGAAGGATTAAAATGTAAGAAGTGTGAAAATTCAAAAATTTACCTTTACCAGTTTTTGAGATCAAGTCGACTGTTTTGGCCCTATCTAACAAAGCGGGATTTTTTCCTTGGGGCCTTAGCCAAAAAAATATCTCAAAAAGTTTAACAGGGGGATCAAGGCGAAAAAACCTCTTTTGTTATATGGGCCCACTTTTTAGGCCATACTTAAATTTAGCTTTGTCTTCAGTCGTGCACCTGAGTGAGTTAACTATCAGCCGGGTCATTTGCTCATTAAAAAAATGCTTTTTGACAACAAATTTTTAAATAATAGATATTTCAATCACAAATGTTATTTATCTAGTTTTTAGTCTGCAGTCGTTCAATAAAACCGATCTTTAACCTTTTAATGCTTCTCTTTTCCTTAATGTCCAATCAAAAAACTCTTAAATCACTGGTTAAAAAACTCCAGAAGCTAAAACCCACTATCATTTATTGATTATTGGTAAAAAAAAGTCTAGCAAAAACTATTTCCTTGTAATAAAACCACTAGAAACAAATCAATTGCATGCAGTTGTTGTTTCTTTTCTCACATTTACTATAAATTTCGTTCTCAACTTTTCATTATTTACTTTTTTATTAAGCCGACCTTACAAGTGGGCTCTATCAGCCAAGAAATCTTCAATTTAATTTAAAAGTTCGTCATTTTCTCAGCTAGTCAACTTATTTAATGGTACCAACTAGTTAACTAGTCAAACCAACTAGTCATAGCCATGATACTCACTATTTTCCTGGCATATTTTATTTGTGTGGTGACAGCCGAGCAGCCATATGTCCATTTTGACCCACAGGAACTGACAATTGTCAAAGGGCAGAGCGTCTCAATAGATTTTACTTATCAGTTTGTTTGTTTGTTGCTACTTTTTTTTGAAAATATAATTTTTTAGTGGTCATTTGAAAAATAAGATTGAACTTTTGTTACATAACTCACCCGAATTGTCTGTTAAACCAAATAAAATTGGTTTTGACTGGAACAACAATGTTTCAAAAGTCCACATCCATGGTCTAGCTGTAACAAGTCGAGCTTTTGTGGATGTTGGCAAGTGCAGAGAAGATGCTGAGCCAGGAACGGAAGTTAAATGTGATTTGAGGTAGATTTGTAAGAATTTTAAAAGAAACAGATGATAAAAATTTTGGTTTAGCACGGAAAGAGTTTTCGCAACAGTGAAAGTTGTGCACAGCAATTTTATTGCCATCCTAGTCTACATTTGTGGATTTATTTTTTCGTTGCTTGGAGCATTTCCTTCTATCCTCAGATTATTTTGAACTTTAGGCGGAAAAGGTTAGATTTGTTGTTTGTTACTTTAAAGAAGGTTTATACATTTTCGTGACTTTCGATATTATACATTACTAATATATAGTAGCATATATAGTAGCGAGCAAAAAAAATTAGCCAAGGGTCATTTTTTTGAAAAAGCTTCCGTAACGCAACCTTTAATTCTGCCTGCGATAATTCACGCATTACAGTTTCGTAGCATTTTTACTGCTCTTTGAGATGCTGTAAAGAAATCCTTTTTAGTACATCTCGTTTTTAATAATATTTGGGTTTTTGAGACGTGTGTCCCTTTTTTGGCGTGCAAAAAAAAGCCAAAAGATTTATTCAACACTCAATACTTCGTGTCGTGACCATTGGCCTTAACAACAGCTTGACAATGTAAGTTCTGAATCGTAGCTACAATTTGGTAGGTCAAACTCTTCTTTTTGATTATTTCGAGAATAGTTATGACCATCAATAAAAACGTGTCGATTTCTAGTCAAAATCAAAGTAAATCGAAGAAAAATGGTTGTTCGGTCGCATAAATACTGACTTTTCTTGAAAGTATCAATATCGAAAGTTACCAGCTAATGCACTATTTAAAATCTCAATGATTTTCTACAAAATGACATATCAGGCTTTCTTTGAGGATTGCACAGGGCTGAGAAACGGACGGTTGAAGTTGAAAAAAGTAAAAATGTCTCAAATTAAGGCAAAAATAGAGGTTTTTTACTTGTTTTAACTTCAACCGTCCGTTTCTCAGCCCTGTGCAATCCTTAAAAAAAGCCTGATATGTCATTTGGTAGAAAAAAGGTAGAAAAATTATTAAGCTTTTGAATAGTGCATTAACTGGTGACTTTCGATATTACGTTACGTTGCGTTACGGAAGCTTTTTCAAAAAAATGACCCTTGGCTAATTTTTTTTGCTCGCTACTGTAATACAATTATAAGGCAATTATTTGGGGCAATACTTTGGCCTATCTAACAAAGAGGGGTTTTCTTTGGCCTTGGCCCCTGTTGATTTTTCTTATATTTTAGGCTTCAGGCTTAGGCAAGGTAGGCTAGCGTATGTAAGGATGGACTCAAACATGTCTTAAACTCACGCTGGAGTCCATATTATCTCACGCTGGCCTACCCTTGCCTAAACCTGAGCCTAAAAATTCACTAAAAAAATTCAACAGGGGGTCCAAGGCGAAACGCTCCCTTCGTTGGATAAGGCCAATACTTTTTATTGCCCCCAAAAAAATTCTGACCCAAAAGTATTTTTTTCTGTCCCAAATGTACTTTTCTACCTCAGCACTCCATTAACCTTGACCCCCAGCATTCATACACAACAACTGGGGGGACCAAGGCATGTTTTTTACCTTTTTTTAAAACATTCAGAGTATGTCTAAATCACCCTGAACCATCCTAACTAGAAAAATTTTTGGTTCTTTTTGGTTATCGGAATACCCGACCTCAGTCGTGCTAAGACAATTTATGCGTAAGAATCGGGTATTCCCGATAACCAAAAGAAACGAATTTTTTAGTGGTTTTGGTGGTTGAATATGTTTTTTGACTGTCTAGGATGTTCTAGGGTGGTTATGGTGTTTAAGTATGTTTTTGGATATAAATGATGATTTTGGATGAATTAGGATGGTTTGGGCAGTTAAAGATGATTTTAGGGAACTTGTTTAGCTGAGGGGGCGCATTTTTACTAATTCGAAAATCATGTTTAAATGACTTCTAAGTGATTTTTATATGCTTAAAACAATAAGAAAGTTATTTTCTAACACTTTTTCATATAAAAGATTGATTTGAAAAAAAAAAATTTGACTAAAATGTGACTTTTTGCCTTGGAGGACCAAGGTGAATCACCTTGTACTAAGGTATTCTACCCCGTTTTGGTCACTGGTGCTAGGCAAAAAGAGTCTTTTATGCATGTATGATCAAGAGTCTTTAACGGAATTATGTCTAAGGTAAGTGCTGCGCGCATCTCTAACCAACCAAGCCCCTGCGCCCCCTTCGGGGCGCAAGGGGCTTGGTTGCTTGGGGTTGAGATGCGCACACACACATACCTGAGACACAATCACTCAAAAGTGACTCTGGATGCATATAACATGTATGCATACTAGATTTTCTTTATGCGGTAGGCCTCAGTTAACAAAACTATGTCAAATTTCATCTTTTTGGGGTATCCAGGTACCCTTCCAGGTTGGATTGCCTTGGGGGACCAAGGCAAAAAGTCAAATTTCGGTCAAAAAATTTTTCTTGAAAAAATCAATTTTTTATGTGAAAAAGTGTTAGAAATAACTTTCTTATCGTTTTAAGCATATAAAAATCACTTAGAAGTCATTTAAACATGATTTTCGAATTAGTAAAAAATGCAAATCATTTTTTAAAATGGGGCAATATTTGGGATGAAAGCAAATTTGGGAGAAAAAGTATATTTGAGGTAAAAAAGTATATTTGGTACAGAAAAAGGCATTGGCCTTAAAAAGACTATTTTCATTCAATTTTTAGCGTAATTGGCTTGAACTTTGACTTCCTAATACTAAATGTGATTGGATTCTCCTGCTACACTGTCTACAATTTTATGTTTTACTTCAACAAAAATGTTCAAGTTAGTCAAAGTTTAGCCGAATATAATCCTAAAAATTAAATTTTGTTCAAAACTTTTGTAGGAAAATTTTAAACCAAAATTTCCAGAGTTGTATCTTTCTACACATCCTCGCAACCTCATTCCCGTGCTCATTAATGATGTCATATTTGCTGGTCATGCTCTTTTTGTCTGCCTTGTTACTGGATTCCAGTGCTTTATTTATGAAGTAACAGTATAATCTTCTATTTGTGAATTTCCCCAATTTCCAAATTTGCAGCGAGGAAACCAGAGAGTTTCTTACATTTGCCGAGGCTGGAGCTCCCTCCTAGTCGTATTTGCCTTAGTCTCTGTGATCATAGCAGTCTTTCAGTGGATCAACTGGCTGCAGTTCATATACTATCTATCCTATGTCAAAATGGCTGTCACTCTCAGCAAATACTTGCCTCAAGCTATTCTTAACTACAAGAGGAAATCAACGGTTGGCTGGTCTATTGGCAATGTCTTGCTAGATTTTGCTGGAGGTGTTACTGACGTTTTCCAGATGGTTTTGCAAGCTTTAAATACAAGTAGGTTTCAGCTTGTATTTAAAAATGTTTACAGTAATTTTGCTTTTTTAGATGATTGGTCGGTGTTCAGCGGCAACCCAGTAAAAGTAGGAATCGGCTCAACGTCTATATTTTTCGACATTTTCTTTATTGTGCAACACTATGTGCTATACCGTCAAAGAGAAGTAGTTTTATTCGAAGGTTGTTTAAATTAATAAAAAAATTGTTTTAGGAACCACAAAAAGCATAAGTGAGGTGATCAACAACAAACGGATATATATTTAAGACATTTACCAAAGTTTGCATAAGTTGTTATATTGTAGGGTTTTTAAATATGTGAAGCGATCATTAAGTCCATAAAGCAAGGCATAAAATATATTTTAGCACACTTTGTCTTTTATTTATTTATCCAGCAAAAACCACAGAGAAAAAAACTGCATGGCACTTTGCCGCAAGACACTGTCTGCGGCAAAGTGCCATGCGGCAAAGTGCTTATGTACGGAAATAATATGGCTAAATTGCACTATAAGCCACCCACTCGATTGCACCCTACGCCACCCGAAATTCGCCTTGGTCCCCCAAGCTGATTTTTAATAGAATTTTTTATTTCGTTATTTTTTTTTCTTTTTTTAGCATTTCACAATAAAATTTATGATTTTTCAATTGAAAATGCAAATGAAAATAAATAAAAAATATGAAAAAGTGACAAAATGAAAAATTCCATAAAAAATCAGCTTGGGGGACCGAGGCAAATTTCTGGGTAGCGCAGGATGCAATCAAGTGGGTGGCGTGCAAGTGTAGTATAGTGCAAGTGCTCCAATAATATATTAAGTTACAGTCGAATCTCTGATTAAAGGACCATAGCCGTCTCCGACCACGAGAATTTCAAATGTTTGAATTCGCGCGGGACAGTTCTCTTTCGTCTCGCACTGTACTCTTTTGACTTGCTTTGAATGACTCAAAAGAGTACAATGAAAGACGAAAGAGAACTGTCCCGCGCGAATTCAATCATTTGAAATTATCGTTGTCGGAGACGGAAATGGCCTTTTTACGTCTTTCAACGGACCAGCGCTAAGGGGACTTTAATCAGAGAGGGTCGTTAATCGGTAAGACGTTAATGAGAGACACATTTTACTAATCGGAGTTTTCATATTATATTAGGCACATAATCACCATGAACAATCGTCATTTGGCGGATATCCGTCGGGAGTGCCGGATTACCTGAGTGCCGGATTACCTGAGTGCCGGATTGTCGAAAGTAAACATTGTGGGTTTTTTATCGACCTACCAAACTAAGCTCGGAGTGCCGGATCAGCGGGTGCCGGATAAGCGAGACTCGACTGTAAATAAACTTTGATAGGAATAATTTTTATTCTGAAGCTACTTGAGTGACGGACTTAAGTTTAAATAGATTAGTGGATGATATGGATGTGTTACACATATGTTTTGGTAGATTTGTGAAGAGACGTTTTTCAAAGAGTCGTTTATGAGGGTCGGACCGGCTCTAATGGGAAGTTTATCAAGGAGGAACATTAATCGGAGAGTCGTTAATCAGAGAGTCAATTATAAGTAATTTCTTTAACGACTAACCTACCAATCTTAAAGCGGTGTTAATTAGAGAGGGACGTTAATCACAGAGTCGTTAATCAAAGAGTCGACTGTATTATTATTATCATCTACAGGGGTATCTAACATCTAGCATGAACCAAATGGTCCAAAAATTTGGTTCCATTCCAGTAAAGAAGGCACCATTTCTAAAGCAACCAAGCAATGGCTCCTTCAGTCGTCGGGGTAAACGATTTTGGCAGTGTGAAGACCGTTACATTTATATTAACTCCTTACACGTACACTATCCTTTATGCCTTCACAATATGAATGTGAATGCAATTAGTTCACTTTATTAATAAATGTTCCTTTTTAACATTTTTTTCAATTTCATGATTAGTTCAGTCAAACCTCGGTTATATGCATCCCAGTTAATCGATACTCTCGGTTATCAACCAATTAAATCATATTTTCCTTACACAGAATACGAAGAGTTCATTTGTATGAAAAAAAATGCAAATCTGTTTGGTATGTGAAGACCACGGACATTTACACGGTAAAGGGGCAGTTGGCATCGGAAACAGTTGCATCGATGCCATCAGTACGGGTTTGTTTTTTGGGTTTGTTTTATTGAGAATTCCTAGTTTTAAGTAATTTTATTTATCCTAATACACTTTAATTGCCATAATTTCCTCAGCAGTTTGAATCACTGAACAGTATTTAAAAAAATAGTTGGTTGTTGAGATATGATCCAAATTAGGAAATTACTCTTTGTTTTCATAATTTAGCTTATATCTCAACAACCAAGCATTTTATCCAAATTATATTCAGTGATTTAGATTTCTGAAGGAATTTAGGCTAGAGGGATTAGAATAAAAATAATTATCAAAAATAGGAATCTTCATTGAAATAAAAGCAAGCGGACAGTTGGCATCGATGCCAACTGTCCTATGTCCCATCTACACTCGTAAACGTGCTATATGACCTGACTGCTCGTAGATCCGAAATGCAACAATGAGCTTTTTTTATTGGAGTTTGGATTACAATTCATTAATGCTGTAAATAAATAGAATTTGTGAATATTTTCAATTTTCTCAAAAAATAGGGAAACAGCTAAAAACATTTTGCCAATTCACTGCCAAAATAAATTTTTGAAAATCAATTAATGTTTTTTTTTCTTTCAAACTCAGTAGCTTAATATTTAAAAGCGAAAAGCTGTGTATCTGACTATTACTATCTGCTAACATTTGATGATATTACAGCAATGCCAATGTCTGCAACCAAAGATTCATTAGCACCAGACCTTGATATCGAAGTAAATCACTTTTGTAGATAACTATAACACATTCATTAAAATTTTAGAAACTTCACATAATAGAATGGGATCATCTGGACTTGTGGCGTTTTTACCCGATGGCTTTGGCCAGCAGCTGGACCATCAGAAGTCTCTTGTATCCAACTCAAGTCATAAAAGCTAGGTTGCAGTTGCAGCAGCAGAACACAGTGTATAGGGGCATGACCCACGCTTTTGTGGACATCTTCCGCAAAGAAGGATTCTTTGCTTTGTACAGGGTTAGTCCATTTTTCGCAATCTTTAAACAAGTATTAATGATTCTTTTCAGGATTTTGGGTCACTGTGCCTCAAATCAGCGCTACTTTTATATACTCCAGGTATATCGAATGTAATTTTTTTTGGTTTGAACTACCCTCCCCCCTCTTCCAAAAAAATACCTCCTCGGTTTTACTACCCCCTCCCAATACTTTTTAGGCTTAGCAATTAGGGCTAGTCTTTAGGCTTAGAGCCCTAGACATCAAGCTCAGGGACAGCTCGTACTAATTTCAGCATTTTTGAAAACAAGCTATGGTTTATGGGGTACCTGAACAACAATTATTGTGGAGGGGGTGGATTGGTTAAGGCCGAGTAGCTTTAAAACCGAGTAGCTTTTAGGGGGGGGGTGGATGGGTGATTAAAAAGAGTAGCGTCATCAAATTTTTCGTCTTGCTTGAACTCAGTTTTTTCAGCGTTTATGAGAGATTGAGAAAAGAGCTGGCCGATCGTGCAAATATAACATCTCCTTCTCTTGTTTCTCCCCTAGCAGGAGCCGCTGCTTCGCTATGTATCGAGCTTATCTACGTTCCAACTGATATAATTTCCCAGTATATGATGATCGACAAGAAATCAGGCTCTTTTACTGGCAGCTCTAGTGGTGCTATTATAGATTGTCTGAGAGCAGACAAGCTAGAAAACCGACTCACTCTTGGACTTAGGGTCATTCGAGCTGTCTACAAAGTGGATGGATTATCTGGCTTTTACAGGTACATATTCAAAGTTTTTTTTTCAAAAACTGAAACTATTCAGCTTAAATTAAACCACTTATTAATCAAAATTAAAATTGATCTGCCATTTTCAGTCACAAAATTGTTAAAACCCTGCTCTAAAATTTTCTGTGGCTCCCCTCATGCTCCCGCGCAACACGGGTCGCGCAACAAAATTTCATAGGGTTCTACAGGAACGATTTTTATTTTTAGTCGCAGAAATCTTATACTCAAAATGACGGCTAGAATCTAGCAAACATTTTGGTGATAAAAATTTTCAATCTGATATAAAATGTTTTCGGATTAATCACAAGTATGTGGCAAATTGGCGTGTTGCGTCACTTTCTTGCGCAACACGCCGATTTGCCACATGCTTCTGATTATTCCTAAAACATTTTATATGTCAGATTGAAAATTTTTATTACCAAAATGTTTGCTAGATTCTAGCCATCATTTTGAGTATAAGATGTCTTCGACCGAAAATAAAAATTGTTCCTGTAGAAGCCTATAAAATTTTGTTGCGCGACTCGTGTTGCGCGGGAGTATGAGGGGAGCCTGTGAAAGTATACAATTTGTTTTTGGATTTTTTTCTAAAAAAGTTATAGGCTTCATATTGAGGTCGCTAACGAAACAAATATGCATTGTTCCCGTGTTGTTTTTGCAAAAATATTGTTTTAAAAAATTTTTGGAAAAATAAATTTTGAAACAACAGGAAGGGCCAAGGCATTTTTTGGAGCAACCAAAATAAATATAGAACCATCACCACCCATCCCCCCCGCCCCCCATAATCAAGATTAAAAAAAACTCATTCTACCCCCCATAAAATTAGGGCCCAAATGCGGAAAGCCCGAATGCGATTAGCCCATACGCGTGGATACTCTTGGAAAATACCAACAAAATTCCCACTGGAATGCCAGTAAGTCCAAAATTCCAGTGAATAACCAGTAGAATTCCAGTGGTAAATTAGTGGATTTCCACCAAATCGCCACTTTATGAATAATTCTACTCGGTAATACCCACTCACCACCCCCCCCCCCCCCCCCGCCTCAATTCATTCACAAAAAGTCATAAAGGCCGCCCAAGTTTTTTTTCGTAATTTATAAATTTACGCCCTTGCCTTTTTTTAATGCTTCAAAATCTGCTGAACCAAATAGTTTATTTTTTAATAATTTCAGAGGTTTTTGGTCTTCCTGCTTTGTTTATGTGCCGAGCTCAATGGTTTTCTGGTCCACATACTATGCTTCATTAAATTTGTTGAAAAAAGCGCAAGACTTTTCATATTCTTTGTGGAACAAGAAAGCCATTCAAGACTCACCAGATCAACAAGCTTCTGTAACGCAGGGAAATGGCAATCTTCTGTTATTTCAAGCTATATCAGGGTCACTTGGTGGCATTTTCTCGGCTATTGCACTAACCCATTGGAGGTCCTGAGGATACGAATTCAGGTATGTTGACTTGAAAATAAATTATTTTAAGTTTCTAAGTAGGTAGGTTCAATCTAGTTTTTTTTGCAAATTCTTGGTCTTCTAGGTTATCTTTTTCCTTCTTAGACACACCGAAAGAGAATTTTAAAGAAACAATAGCAAGAACAAAAAATTGACTTCCTACCAGACTTCCACCTGGGAGTGCTTGAAATACCGTATTTTCTCTATTAAGGAACCCTCTCTAATAATGAACCGCCTTCCTACTTTTGACTAGGATTTTAGAGTTAAGGCAATTTTGATTGACAATTTTGAGATTTTTCGGAGGTTGAAAAATAATGAACCGAGTGCGTTGATAGAGAAAATACGGTAGTTAGATCCGGTTCTTATCTTTTATCCCGACCCCACCGAATATAAGAAAGAAAAACACAAAATTTGAGCAAGCTTTTGTTAACTGGGTCCTATTAAATAAGCAAATCTTGCATGTATACATGTTTTACGTTATCCAAAGAATGCGATTGACTTGTTTATGTCAAAATTTACAAAAAGTGCAAGCACCGAAATTTGGGTAGGGTCGGGATAAAATATAAGATCCTAGATGCTAATTACATTAAAGAAAATACGAACATATTAAAGAATCGGGCCCATTTTTCCTTGGTCCCCCTGTTCTTTTTTTGGCTTCAGGCTTAGAGAAGGGTAGGCCAGCGTATGTTAGGACGGACTCAACCCTGTGTTTTCTTACTTTTTGAAAGATCCATAAAACCTTTGGGTCCGTCCTAATATACACTGGCCTACCCCTGCCTAAGCCTTAGGCCTAAAAAACACACTAAAATCAACAGGGGGAACCAAGACTAAAACAGGCCCGGCTATTTAATAGGAAAATACGGTAAATTTGATTTAAATGTTTTTGAAAATGTTTTAAAAAATATACAATATACAATATTTTAGGTTCATAGGACGTCCTATATGGAAACCTTCAAGCGTCTGGTCAATATTGAAGGATTTCGAGTATTTACCAAAGGATTGGCTCCCAGAATCATTTCCAATTCCAT
The DNA here is from genome assembly GCA_004194705.1 of Ditylenchus dipsaci. Classification (NCBI taxonomy): domain Eukaryota; kingdom Metazoa; phylum Nematoda; class Chromadorea; order Rhabditida; family Anguinidae; genus Ditylenchus; species Ditylenchus dipsaci. The sequence continues at coordinate 138,883 of SADC01000066.1, forward strand.
CTACTCTTCATTGATCATGGTTGGATACGAAAGTGTTAAAAGGATGTCTGTTCTGCCAGAATACAAAGATTCTGTCGTTTGGTGATTTAGACTAGCTATTTCTTATACAAAAGTGTTTAGGACCCCAAATTGTTGTAATAATGGTAATAAAATCTTGTTTGTGCAGCTTAAATGACTTATCAGCACAAATGAAAGCAAAATCACAATATGATCTGCAACACACTATATGTGACTCACTCTTATCTTTTGACATATGTTCGGCCCAGCATTTGATTGGCTGATATGGCCACACAGGTACACAGATAATATAGAATATTATTCACATCTCTTTCTTTCATTCAGTTTGTTTTAACAACTGCTGCAATTTTCGCTCTTTTCGTCAGATCTGGATTAGATTTATTGGCGCTAGTATAGAATAGCCCCTACCCCCAAATTCAACCTTTAAAGAATGCTGTAACTACCCTTGCAAACAACAAGTTTAGGCTTAGCCCTTAGGCTTGAGGGTAGGCCAGCGTACGGAAGTTGTGACTAATAAGAGTTTACGCATATTTTCCGGGTCTGGGACGTAAATTTGGGTAGTCTTTACTAAAGTTTTAGAAGAAAAATTTTTAGGGGGGGGGGGAAGGTATTCTATACTAGGTCGATTTATTTATTAGGTTTCTCGGAGCTATTAGCAAATACACCCCTCCCCTTCTCTTTCCCCCTCCCAAAAAACCTGCTCATTTCAAAATCGCTGTAACTACACTTTCAAGTACTAACTTTAGGCTTAGTAGTTCAGCCTACGGAATTTGTGACTAATAAATAGTTTACGCAATTTTCGGGTTCTAGGACGTATGTTTGGGTACTCTTTTTTTTCAATGGAAACCTTAAAAGAGTGGGGATTCCGAGAATCATTTTATAATTTTTCTGGTATTCTATCCTAGGGTCAGTTTCTGAATAAGTTACAGTCAACTCTCAGCTTAGTCTAACCCAATTAAATGTGACTCTGAGATTTATTTGGTTGGCCAGATCATAGTCAGTGTCAAAGTCGCTCTCAATTTGACTTAACGCAACTTTGGACCAGACCCACTCGTACAATTGGTTCTTGATTTTGCGTAAATTCACGAAAGAGTCTTCGAAGTTCAAATTTAATGGATCCTGCAAAGAATTTTTGGTCCTAGTGTACAATAGGGATGTTATTTTGCCTAGGCCTACCCAGTTGTGTTTTTCGAGGCTCATTTTATAATTTCTCTTTTTTCTATGTCATTTTTCGAAAGATGTATGAATTAACCTAATAAAATTAAAAAAAAACCTTTCGAAAAATTCTCGAAAAAATCAACAGGGGGGATACGGCAAAAAACGTCCCGATTGTACACTAGGGCTATTTTTTTATTTCCTATTTTTTACATTTAAGTGCCATGATTCGATGTTTTATTTCCTCTTGCGTTTTATTGTAAAACATCTATTTGGCCTGAAAATACATTTCTTCACTATGTCAAGAGTTGACTGTAACATAAAACTCAATTTACCGGTATCCTGAATAGCCGTATTTTTTTTTAAATTGCTGCACGTCTCTAATTACTAACTTCTAATTTTTGAATATTGATATAAAAAAAAGAAACGCTCTTAGAATCGAGTTCTCGATATTTTGTTTCAGCTCTCAGTCTCGTTGTGACCGATGTAAATCGATACTCATTAAGTGTGGGCCAAATTTTTTCGAGGCCACCTTAAAGAAAAGGCGAAATTGTCGGTTATTGCAACCTGCAAGGCGTACGTTATAACGAGGGTACGACATGTAAGGAGTGAAGTATAGTTCGAACCAACCAAATGGTCTCAAAAGGAGTCTTATAGGAGCCTTATATGGAGTACACCGTATTCCTCTAATCGCCGCCACGGGGCGCTTTTTGGATCGACCTCGAATTAGAAGGGGACGGCGATTCGAGAAATAAAAAAGATTGTATACCTGAAATGTAGCAAATGAGATGAGCTAGAAATTGAGTGGTAGCTTTTTTTGAGCAGTGTTCCAAAGTAGGTCGAAAACGCAATTATTAATAGTAAACATATAATAAACCAAATATAATATACAGTCAACTCCCTCCATAGTGTACACCCGCCATAGTGTACACCCCCTCCATAGTGCACACCCGGTTCCGATGTGGTTGGCCACCACACAGTCAACTCCCTTCATAGTAACCCCGCGCCATAGTGCACCACCTGGATCGGTACCTTGGGTGTGCACTATGGAGGGAGTCGACTGTAGTAAATTTGCTTTATTTGCGGTGTAACGAACGGGAACTAAATAATAAAAAGATGGTAATTTTAGTAGACATCTAAAAAAATGGCTGGAAAGACCGACTATTCTGATCCGATTGTCCGCTGCTTTTGTGGAACTCTGCATGTGGAGGTATCTTCAACTTTTTCAAAAAAATAATTATTAACGGGTGGTCAAAAATTTCTGCAGGGATTTTAAAGCCTTATCTTCTATCAATTCTAAATTCATATCTGTTTTTCTTTAAATCTCATTTTGTATCCTTTCATCTCTTATTTCAGATAGCATATAAAGCTTAACTTGATTTTTTCGATAATATCTACTACTGCCTCAAAACACTTACGAAATCATTTTGAGATGTTGACGAGCGTTTTTTATCACTTCAATTAACCAAAAGTATTATTGATTCTAAGCTTCACGACATCATATTATCACTATTTTACAGCGCAGCTCCAGAGCTAAAAAATTCACCTGTAAAATTTGAGTGTTGAGATATGATATAGGAAAAGGTATATTTTTGGGGGGAAAAATGACTAAAACCCTAGTTTTTCGGATTTTAGTCATTTTTTCGAAAATTGATCTTTTCCATAAAGCCATATCTCAAAACTCAGATTTTACAAAGTCGTTTTTTGAAGTGAATTTTGTAGCGTTTGAGCTGCGCTACAACATTGTTATGAGATGTTGTCGTGAAGCTTGGAATCAATAAAACTTTCGATCACTTAGAGTGATGAAGACGCTTCTCAACGTCTCAAAACGACATCAGAAGTGTTAGGAGTCAGTAGTGATTTATCAAAAATAATCAAGTTAACTTTTATGTTTCATCTGAAAGAAAAAAAACACGGCTATAAGATGGTATTAAAAGCAAAGATAAAACCGTACAGATTTTTTTTGACCACTGTTATTATTTCAAGATGATTAGGTTCGTCAGAAAGATAGGTTAACATATTCCAATCTTGCCGGAAAGGAAAAAATTCCGCAGAGATTCACAGATAACAATCTATTTTTATTTAACAATCTGAACGTGCGAAAGCTTAATTTAAGGAACTTGTGCACTAACCCCCCCCCTTCAAACCAACAGGAGGGTCCAAGGCGAAAAAACCTCCTTATTTCGGGATATAACAATATACTTCTAGAATTTTTTGTTGAAAAATGGAGTAATGGACTACAGTCGAATTCCTCAATAACGTACACCCTCAAGTTCGTTTCCGCCTAGAATCCGACACCTCTTTACACTGATTTTCGAGGCCTTTTACCGAAACTGATCTGTCTGTCTGGTCCGAAATGTCGTGAGTATCACGATTTTGCGGGTCATTTCTGAAAAACACATAGTTTTGCTAATTAGACCCGCACATTCTTAATAACGTACACCTAATTTCTAAAAGGTTAATTTCTAAAAGGGTGTACGTTTTTGAGAATGTTGTGGGTCTAATTAGCAAAACTATTGTGTTTTTCAGAATTGACCCGCAAAATCGTGATACTCACGACATTTTGGACTAGACTGTCAGTCTGACAGATCAGTTTCGGCAAAAGACCTCTAAATTAGAGGTAAAAAAAGTTGTCGGATCCTAGGCGGGAACGAACTTGAGGGTGTACGTTATTGAGAATTCGACTGTATAAAAAACCAGGAACATTGCGTTTTCGGGCCAAAAAATGTTTTTAGAGAGAAAAACTATCAATATCCTATCAAAAACTGTGAAAAAGTAGTACTTTAAATTTCAATGGTCCTGTTGTCCATTGGCCAGATCTGGCGCTGTTCTACATTTAAGTGTTCCTTGAAATGTTGTTACTGGACAAAGGGTCCTTCTTAAACCATATTCCTGAGCTTTAAAGAACTAAAACAAAGTGAAAAAATTTGTTTGTCGGGGAGCTAATAGGGGAAATTTTAAAATTTCTTGATGAGTGCTATTGAATCCTTTTCATTTTCAGAAAATTACTTATGTGCTTTCTATATTGTTCGCTGTGTGGTCAGCATTAGAGTTGTCTTCAGCATCTTTGTTGGCAATATTTATGGGGGTGTCGGCAATGGCATCGAAGTTTTGGTGTTTGTCTTGAATATTGTTGCCCTAAAAAAGCGAAATCCTAAGTTGTACTTGCCGTCCATGATTTTCCTTGTAAGTTTACTATATTTATGAAAAATCTAAAATCTGTAGAAACAAATTTAAATGCAGGATGCAACGAGGAGTCCCCTTTTTTTAAATGGCTATAACTTTTTTCTACAGTCGACGCTCTTTACTTGATAAGCCCTGAAGTTCGTTCCCGCCCTGGGTCCGACATTTTTTTAACCTGATTTATAAAATGTTTGGCCAAATGTGATTCGTCACTCTAGTCGAAAATATCATAGAGATTCCGATTTTACAGATCGTTTTTGCAATCGACAAAAGTTTTGCCAGTAAGACCCGCGACGCTCTCTACAAAATACGCCTAAATCTTAAAAAGGTGTATCTTATAAAGAGCGTTGTGGGTCTTAATGGCAAGACTTTTGTCGACTGCAAAAACGATTGGTAAAATCGAAATCCTTGCGATGTTTCCGATTAGACTGACAAATCACAAGAATTTCGTTTATATGACAAAATTTGTTGAGCTATTCAAAAACAACAACAAAAAGCGACCTTCTAGATTTTTAGACAGGGAAAATTTGCTCCGATTTCGAAATCAATACTGCTATGGCTCTTTCAGGAGCTCACAATTAGAGTCGTATTTGTAGTAGCATTTAGTAAACAGTTCAAACTCCGACTCTGGGTTCCTAAATAAGCATTACCATTACACTAAATGAAAATGGACTAGGTCGAAATTTTGCGCGAGCAAAAATCTTTTCGAGAAAATTCTCGAGAAAATTTTCCAAAACCGAGCAAAATCGAGCAAAAGCTGAAATTATTTTTCCCTATAGTAAACTGTACGTCGATAACTGTACGTATATAATACGAAGATTTCTACTGTTACCAACGTACAGTTATCGACGAGGCACAGCTGACCCAGAATGTGTGAGATATATAAGCCTTGAATCGCCATGACCTTCTCTTCTCTATAAAAATAATTTTCCAGGTTACAAAAAATATTTTTAACGAAAAATACAATAATTCCAAAGAGAGATTTACTGGGCCCCTGACTGGCCTTTTGCTCAATTTTTAATCGAGCGAGCGAAATCCAGATTTCGATCGCGAAAAAACCGAGTAATTACTCTGGAAATTTCTCGAGAATTCTTTTATTTGCCAACCCAAGGATAGGCAGACAAAACTTCGCTATGGGGACTTTATAGCTATAGTCAAATGTGTAAATTGTAATTGTCTTTGTTCCAGATCATCAGCATTGTTTTTACTGCCATAGCTGTAATCTTCTTGTTTATCATGTTCTGTGCTCAGCCTGAGTGGTACGTGAAAATGCTTCAAGAAGCACTTAAACAGTCGGAGCCTGAGCTAAATCCTGCTTATATTCAAAATAGTAGGCTCAGTTTTTTGGCTTTGTCAACTGAAATTTGATCTTAGATTCTCACCTTATCACTGGAATCTTCTTGTTTGTGTTGATTTGGTCTCTTGCCATTTCAACTTTTACATATGCCATGATCTACCGTGCTTACGTCTACATGAAGCTGGACGGAAAGGAAAAAAATCTTTTGCCACAGTAAAAACACCATTTACTATTATTTTTTAATTAATATTTATGTTTTATTTGACAAATGACAACTCAGGAAAAATATTTTTTAATTTGTACGTAACTTTTAGAAAAATTACTTTATATTATATACCAAAAATTTCATTTTTTGATAGAATAAAACCATTTTTTTGTGAATAAACATTAAACATTAACTTCGAAACCCATCATCCATCCCCCACAGTTAGCTAATTTTTGACTCAATTAAACTAATTTTTGAATGAATCGGCTAAAATCAATTTCAAATGATGTTAATGACTTTATGATTTGTTGTTCGAATCGAACATTGTTCTAAATGTTCGAGTTTTTTTCGAACGTTCGACTTCGAAACGAACCTTTGATTCGAAAATTTCAAGCTTCGAACGTTGAAAAATTTCAAAAAAAAAACGATTCAAAAATTTCGAACGTTTGTTAACCCTAGGGTGATGGTATAATATATTACAGTAGCCCCAAAGGCCTGAATCCCAAAGTGTTACGAAACAGCTTTACGTCTGTGCACTCTTTAGCGTAAAACTACAAGTGCACCGCTCTTTTCCGAAAAGTATGAGCTCTCTAGCCGTAGATATTCAAAGACTATGAGTTTTCTGGCCATTTGAGGCTTAGGCAGCTGATATTCTTTGAGGATGAGGGTGCACTCGAGATGGTGCCATCCTTTAGATAAAATGTCAATAATATTCTTGAATTTGGAACCTCTTTTATTGAAAACCACAATAAAGCGACACGTTGGCTCGTAATAGAAAAGTCCCTTCCAATCGACACTCTAAGGAACCCTTCCTTAACGTGTCATTTTCAAGATATGAAAATATAATCGAAAATGACAAAAAAATATGAAGTTTTGTCACACTTGAAGGTATTTCTAAAAAGTGCTTTGCTTCGATCTATGAATATAGCTTTCCACAAAAATAGGTTTCTGAGATCCAACTGGTGTTTTGAGCAGAAATATTTTGGAATACATCACTGAACAGCATGCTGTCTCGAATAATGCAAGCACCATGATGATTTGGCCAGCATATACGGCTATAGTCTTTCCTGTTATCTTAAAAAATTACATAAACTTTTTTGGCGCTACTGGAATATACCCATCCCAAAAGTGCTACTTCAAGTATCGAAATATACCCCAATCAATGATTTAGGATTAGGCTTACGCTTAGGGGTACAGACTTAAGCTCAGGTCCTAGTTATTACTAACAAGGGTTCTGTACAACTTTTTTCAAGATGCTGGTTTTAGGTGCCCTACAAAAATTATTGGGCAGGGTATGTTCGAGTAGCTTTTTTGGGAGGGTACAATTAAGTAGCGTCAAAATTTTCTATGTCCGATATGACATTTTCATTAAGTTGAAGCTCAGAATTTAATTATTTAATTAACGCATTTACATCGGAGGCCAATGCCAAACTGACCTCGAAGCATATATATATAACGCGACTGCAGGCAAGGACCTCAATTAAAATTGTAGCCGAGAGACTGGGATTTTTTGACTTGTCTTGCCATCTTTAAGAAAAAGAGGTGCAAGGATCATTTGCATACAATTTTATTCAAAGTGTTCACAATTATTTCACAAACGCGCTTTGTGTTATTTTTATTCTGATATTCGGACTGTTAAAATTGTATTGTGAAATGTAATAACCATTGTATCTAAAACTTTATTTATATTGTCTGCTGAACCTTGAAAACCTTGGCTCTATTCCACAATGCGGAGCCTTTTTGTAGAATAGGGCCAAAACCTTTTAAGGGTGGACCTCGACAAAAAATTTCCTAAAATGATCAATAACTTTTAGAGACTCTGTACACTGCTAGTCAAAAGTCACTAGAAAGTGAAATCAAACATTAACAAACATTTTGTGAACTTTTTTAATTTGGATTTTGTCTAAAATACTCACGTTAGAAAATACAAAAGCAATAAAGGTTGGAATGATGTTCAGAAGGACTTCAGCCATTAAAGTCACTCTCACGGCTAAGTTTTTCTAAGCACCAAGAACATAAAAAAAATAAACAAATAGCTTTAAAAAAAACTCACAACGTTTATAACAGCGCTCTTATGGAGAACATAAAAGAAAATCAGACTACAAAGTAAATTCGCAGATCCCACCGAAAGTTTTAAAGCAAGAGAAAAAATAGTTTTGTATCTGGTTAGCAAACAAATAGAACTCGCACAGAAGTTTACTAAAAAGTGAGTACAGTCTAAACTAGATATAGCACCACCCTTAAGTTCGTTCCCGCCTAGGGTCCTACACTTTTTTCGCATCGATTTTCTGAAGTCTTTGTCAAATCTGATTCGACAATCCTATCAGAAATATCGTACAGATATTTATTTTAATGGTAGTTTCTCAAAAGTTGAAACTTTTGCCAGTAAGACACCCGAATTTCGATACAACACCGCCACTTTTGAAAATCGTTGGTGTTATACAGTCGACCTTCGATACAAGATATCCCCCTCAAGTTCGTTCCACCTTGGGTCCGACACTTTTTTAAACCTCATTTTTAAAATAGTTTGCCAAATTTGATTCGTCAGTCCAGTCGGAAATATCGCAAGGATTCTGATTTTGCCGACCGTTTCTGAAAAAGCTAAAACTTTTGCCATTAAGACCCGCGGCTCTCGATATAAGATACCACTTCTCAAGATTTAGGGTATCTTATATCGAGAGCCGCGGGTCTTGCTGGCAAAACTTTCAAGTTTTTCAAAAACGACCGGTAAAATAAATATCTGTACGATATTTCTGATAGGGCTGTCGAATCAGGTTTGACAAAAGACTTCTAAATTAGAGGTAAAAAAGTGTCGGACCCTAGACGGAACAAACTTGAGGGGGTGCCGTTATATCGAGAGTAGACTAGTAGTACAAGGGCCAAGTTTTCGCACTAAGGATGCCGCCTTTGTGCCCCATACCTATTGGACACTTTCAAGCCAATAGGTATGGGGCGAGCCTAACACCCTCCATACCTATGGCTTCTTTTTGAAAGTGTCCAATAGGTATGGGGCACAAAGGCGGCATCCTTTTAAGTGCGAAAACTTGGCCTTGTACTACTTAGACTGAATACATTTTGAAAAAGAAGTCAAGAAATTTACCTTTTGAATAGTCCAATGGCAGTTCTATCAAGTATGTGATAGTGCAATAAATAGCGGCCAAAGACATAGTCACGATACTCACAAGAAATAATAACCGTTTCATGTTTGCGTCGAACACCCACAAAGACATTAGTCGGTCTACGGTAAGAAACAAACTGTAAATGGAGCAACTCCAAAATAGATAATGACAAATATGCCAAGCCAGTACATGTAATTGACATCGTAAATATTTTGATCTAAACATCAGATACAATATTTATGAATTTGAAAAAATAAGGTCTCAAAAATCACAAGTCTTTTTCAGAAGTAAAACTATCATAGCTGTTCTATGGCCTAACATTATTTTCTGACACTTAAAAATTTCGTTCTTGCACTGTCATGTGCTCGTTGACACTTTAAGGCGTGAGAATATCTTAGAATCAAGTTTCAACTAATTAATTTTTTTTTATCAGAAAACAGCTCCGTGTAAGTTTAAATCTGAAAAATCGATTTTTCAAAGAAATTTTGGTTTTATCAACCAAAGCAACCAATTCCTATACTTTTAAGGGACAAATTTCTCTTGTTAGGGACAATTTTAGCTTCTTTCCAAAACAACAATGATTTGTTCTCAAAAAAAATTCATGCCACAAAAAAGTCAATTTGTGTCAAAAAGTATATACCGTATAACCTCTATTAATCCCCCGCCCTCTTATAATTCCCCGTCCCGAAGGGGTTTTAAAATTAGTCTCTCAAGGGGATTAAACGAGGGTATACAGTATGCTCCGAGCCGGTCTACTTCAAAAAAAATCTGTCCAAAAAAGTGAGTTTGCCCCTGAAAAGGATAATCTGAAAAAGTCTATTAAACCAGTTTAGAAAAAAAACAATTTACAAGAATCTGAAAAGTGCACCGGCAAGAGTAGCTGAAAATTAAAGCAAAATGGTTTTACTTCAGGTTCAGCGATTACTTTGCCAATGTACTAGACAATTTTTAGCAGAAACGTGACTCCCTTTTCTGTCCGAAAAATGTGACTAGCGTTTTTAACTCGCGTTTTGCCTTTTTGCTTAGAGAATAAATACTCTTTGGTCATTTCGCAGGGCAGAAACGCGGTCTTCAGGCCCTTGGGAAAAAGCTTGTTTTTTTTCATATTATGCACCTCATCAAATAATGACCTAGGACATCAGGTCAACTGAAATATTTGGTCGCCACAGGTTCCCAGGGGTTGTGAAGGGGTCTTAGAATAGCATCTATAACTAACCTGGCCTCCATTGAACCACCATATAGATATGATAAGGCAGAACCGAAATACTCAAAATGGTTTGCGTCATTATGTAAACCATCATAGCCAAAGAAATACTTTTTACTTTCAACTTTTTCGGTCGTTTAAAAGCACAAAAGCTAAATGAGAGAAAAAGTAAATAGAAACAGATTGGGCAGCGACATATTGCGCCATATCAAATTGCGCCATATCAAATTGCGCCACATTCAAATTGCGCCGCCGCAAATTGCGCCGCCGTAAATTGCGCCGCATTCAAATTGCGCCGCCGCAAATTGCGCCACCGCAAATTGCGCCGCATTCAAATTGCGCCATATTAAATTGCGCCGAATTCAAATTGCGCCACCGCAAATTGCGCCGCATTCAAATTGCGCCACCGCAAATTGCGCCGCATTCAAATTGCGCCACCGCAAATTGCGCCGCATTCAAATTGCGCCACCGCAAATTGCGCCGAATTCGAACTGCGCACCGCAAATTGCGCCAGCAAAGCCACGTTTCCTTTCAATCAAAAAAGATTTTTGTTTCACTCTCACTCTCACTTTCACCAACGTGGAGAAATTGCCTCTCAGTCTTTTTTTTCATTCTAACTTTCAGTGTACCCAATGACTTTTTTGACTCTCACTTTCAGTCTATCGTATTTCGTGGGAATTAAAATTTTTCAGTCTGAACTATCTAAACCAAGTGGTCGTCCACTTGGAGCAATTTTTTTTACTTTTTCGGGTTTAAAAACTAGTTTTCTAGACTAATTCGAGCATGCTGAAAATGGTTTGATAGTGGTAAAATACGGTTTTCTAGGTATTTTTTGAGTATTGGTAAAATCGAGTTTGTAGATCACTGGTCTTTTTTGACGGCAGAGGTTTCTGACTTAAAAAAACGAAAAAAATCTTTTCAACAACAATCACTAGTTTATTTCGTTTCAAGAAATGCATAACAATAAACCGAAAAAAGCACAACAGTGTAACATAAATATTGTGATTTAATTGCTTTGGTACTTTTCTAGATGGACACCAATTGAGACAAGGAATTCCATCCGAAGTTGCCCACCACCATCGACGTAGTTGGTAACCAGCTGCTTAATTTGATCGGAGGAATAGATTGCTTTTTTCGACCTGATTCCACCTGTCACGCGCGCCAACGGATTGTGGTGACGACTAAACATTATGATTTATATCCACGCTCAAGAAAAAATAATAGAGAAATTACAGTTCAATCTTATCTGACTGAAGTCCAAATAGACGCAAGGAAAGAAGGAGCTTGTGCCATTGAAATTCGCCGCGTTGAACCCGACCACGTACATTTGCTTATACCACATACATTGCCAGTGACGGTTTATCTGCAATAGAAACAGGCATAGAACAATAGAGCACTTCAAGCAAAGATCAATTTTTCTTAAGTACCTGAAGTAGCGAAGAAGATTGGTTGTAGTGAAGACAAGTACTCTTGGTGGCGCTGGTCCGATAAATCCTGGCTGCAACGGAAGACCAAATTGTCGTCGGCTATAATGGAATAAATGTACACAGGACTTGGGCAATTAAGATCCGCAAACCCGAATCGAAGTGAAGAAAAGTCCTCCCATCTCTGGTTTTGTGTCTCTAGTCTCACCCACAAGCCCGTTGAATGCTAAATCCGCTATGCTACACAGGTGTGTCACGATTGCTTTCTGCTGCTGAAATCGCTTTCGAGACACTCTTCCTGACCTTAAAGTATGAGATAAAAAAAACCGCTGCAAGAACGAAAAAAAACTTCAATAAGAGCTGTATCAGGGAGATGACCATGATGCATCTTCTTTTCCACCAGATGCTGTTGGTTTGTTGATATTGCTCACCTCACGAAACCTCATTGGATAGGCATTGCTGAAGCCAAAGAAATTGCCTCTTTCAGTATAAATACTCTGACCATTTGCTAAACTGATCGTTTAATGGAGATGTTTCATTACACTACACTATGGCGCAATTTGACTGCGGCGCAATTCGCGGTGGCGCAATTTGAATGCGGCGCAATTTGCGGTGGCGCAGTTCGAATGCGGCGCAATTTGCGGTGGCGCAATTTGAATGTGGCGCAATTTGCAGTGGCGCAATTTGAATACGGCGCAATTTGAATGTGGCGCAATTTACATTGGCGCAATTTACGGCGGCGCAATTTGCGGCGGCGCAATTTGAATGTGGCGCAATTTGATATGGCGCAATTTGATATGGCGCAATATGTCGCTGCCCAACAGATTGACATATTAAGGAAACTATATTTTCTCCAAAGTTCAAATATATTAAATATGTGAACGATGACATTTTAGACTAAATTTTGAGACAAAGGATTAATTTGAAGACTTACAAGTTTTTAACAAAAAAAATTTCGTGAGAAAACTTTCAAATACAAATGGTGTGCTTGGAAACAAGTGAAACAAAATTTTACTTTTTACTGGACTAGTCTATAAATTTGCAGTAACTTAAGTTGAGGCGCTAAAACTACAAATCAAGATACATTCTTTTTATTAAAAACGTATTCTGTGGTGTGGCAAGACTTAAGTAATAAAATTCGCGACAGATGATTTACAAACAACGTATCTTGCACACCGAAGATAATCACCACAATAATTGCGTCACAGAATTTACGACTGTTAGATGAGAGAATAAGATAATGGAGGTGCAAGAAATGCACCTGAAGATTTTCGCTAGATCCTTATGTGCTGCAAGTTACGCGCCTGATAGTTTTCACGCGAAAAAATGCGCCGCTAAATTGTGCCGCTGAAAAAATTTAAGACAAAATACTGTGAAGTTAGACTGCAAGATTTTGGCCCCAAGATTTATTGGTTGAGAAGAAAGGTTTAGGCCGCAGTTTTTGTACTACACGGATGTAGCGCGAACCTTATGGCTTGTTCACGTTGTTAGAGTAAGAATTCGGTAAGAGGTGTTCATGTACTCAAAATCCGAACTCTAACTCTAACTCGATGGTGTTCACGTACATCGAGTTAGAGTTCGAGGTTGAGCTTGAAAATGTTCATGTATATAGCTTAGATAGCTCAAAATCTCACCCCAAAGCCGTCTAAAGCCACTAAAAGTTAGTTTTTGGGGGATTTGCTACAAGGCAGGGTTCGACAAATGTGCCCTAAAGGGCACATTTCAGGGCACATCGTATTTTTGAAAAATTATGTGCCCTCGAAAAGGCACAATGTGCCCTTTTTAGGGCACATTTTTTTGGCCTTAATTTATGTGCCCTTTTTAGGGCACAATGTGCCCTAATTAGGGCACTTTTTTTTGGTCTCAATTTATGTGCCCTTTTTAGGGCACATTGTGCCTAGAAAGGGCACATAAATATGGCGCGAAAAAAATGTGCCTAAAAAGGGCACATTGTGCCCTTTGTAGGGCACATATTTTTTTCAACTGTGAAAATTAAAAAAAAGGGCACATTGTGCCCTGAAAGGGCACATTTGTCGAACCTGCTACAAGGGCATCCAAGTTATATACATGAATATTTTTTCTTGTATTGAACACTTTCAAATTTAACCACGAACTCTAACTCGAGGTACATGAACACCCTCGAGTTAGAGTTAGAGGTAGAGTTCGGGTTAGAGTTAGAGTTAGGATCAGAGGTGTTCACGTAACCAAAATCCCGAACTCTAACTCTAGCTCTAACAACGTGAACAAGCCATTAGGGCTCATATATTGCAGTTCAAATCTCACAATTTCTCAGATTTTATTATATAATCATATGATCTCGATTTTTTTTGCTCAAGTCTTGATAAGAATATTCTGTTACGGCTGTTTTTTTATAAACTTTGATGTTCAAGTTGAACATTCGGTCATTACGAAATTTCAGTTGCTATTTGCTAGTAGCGCCTAATTTTTATTTTGTCTATTGTATTGTCTAACTTTTTCAACAACAAAAGATATTTATAGCTAAGTATATGTTCCAAAAATTTTCAAGTGACCTTATATCGAGGATCAACACATTTTCAGGTTTTGCTAAATAATTCAGACAGGGCAAGGGATTTTAAAATTGTAAATTTAGGCATATTTGTGATCATCAGACAAATGTTGATCCTTATAGAAAGCTGAATTCTTGACAGTGTTCTCATTTTTGAATGTAGAGCTTTTTAAAACAGAGCTGACGGCAGAATTTCCTAAAACATTTTCTTGACGCCTTTTTAATTTCTTTGTTGATCACGAGGTAGACAATTGAAGTAAAACCTAAATTTGCATTGAATATTTGAAATTTATTCGCGAAAAATATATACCTGAACATATTTGCACCGAGATAGTAGCAAATTTAGTGAATCGGTTTGGGATTCTTATAAAACCAGGAAGAGCGTATAAAATAGCCACTAAAAAGAGGAAAAAGCAAATCAAAAAAGATTGCAGCATAACCTAAAAAGTGAGTTTTAAGATGGTAATACAGGGTAATCAAACTTTTTTTAGACACATTGGTTTTTTGCCATATCTTTTTTTATTCACGCCTAATTTTCTTGATCGACTATTTATTCGAAAGCTCAGAGTCTAAGATTTCGTTTAAAAAAGAGTACCTAGATTTGCCTGAGCTGGGCAGAGATATTGATGGTTTTATGAACATATGAATTTTGCGTTTTAGATGCCTTACACGATCATGAAAAAGCGAAATTCGTACTCTGGATGAATGAAGAAATAACAGTTATGCAACATTCGCTCGCCCTGTGCACCAAGAACCACCAAGGGATTGAGGAGGAATGCAGCTGGGCCAGCACGAATGATCACTGTATGGATGGATAAATTCTTGGCAAAAGGAAGTGTTCGTTGATTTTAATGGTTAGGAAGGCTGTATCTCTGCCCAGTTTAGGCAAATCTAGCCAATTTTTCAGCTTTCGAATAAATGGTCGATCAAGAATTTTGGGCGTGAACAAAAAGATATGGCCAAAACAGACGTGTCTAAAAAAGTTTGATCGTCATGTACACATGAAAAAGTTAAAACAAACATGTTTTGCATCTTCGAGCTCTTTCTTGAGTTAGCTTGATACTTTTCAGAGTTTCGCTTTAGACGATACATTAAAATAGAGTAGAGCACTAGCAGAGTGCTGATCACCCATACAGAGTTGCAAAGCAGATCCAGTCTGTTACCTAAGGGTTATTAAACAATAAGTGAAATTTTTCTATAACATGTTGTTAGAGTTAGAGTTCGGTAAGAGGTGTTCACATACTCAAAAACCGAGCTCTTACTCTAACTTGAAGGTGTTAGCATACTTCAGCCAGAGTTCGAGTTAGTGCTTGAAATCGCTTATGCATAGAGCTTAGTTAACTCAGAATCTCACCCCAGAGCCGTCTAAAGCCACTAAAAGTTAGTTTCCGGGGGGTTTACTACAAAGGAATCCAAGTTATATGCATCAACACCTTCAAACTCGAACTCGAACATGAACTCAAGGTACGGAAACACCCTAAGTTAGAGTTAGAGTTCGAGCTAAAGTTCCAGTTCGGATCAGAGATGTTCACGCAAGCAAAAACTCGAACTCGAGCGAAGTGAAAAAGCTATAAAACTTACACTCCTTTTTAATTCACAACTAGGTATGACCCATGCGTGTAACTTAGCCAGCAATTGTGATACAGTCGACCCTCAATAGTGCATCGCTATCGTGGCCGGCTCCACACCGGCCCATATCGAGCAGACACAATATCGATAGTCAATTATAAGGAAAATCCTTATTGAGCAACCAGATCGGAAATCGAGATGCACGCTATATTGAGCGGTGCATTATCGAGAGTCGACTGTATACATATATGCACTCAAAAAAATGCCCCTTCGTTATCATGGTGTCAGAGTGAATCATAGAATCCAAGTTCCAAGTCTTTTCAACAGGTCTAGCTTCCTTCACAAGGATTAGCGTATCTTGTGGCTGAATTGTGGGCCCAAGTTTATAATCGAAATGATTTTTTTTACCGTGATCTCACCTGTTGATTTTTTAATTTTTTTAAAAAGCTTCATAATGTTATTTTATAAAGTGAATTTATTCCTTTTTTGACAAGTCGTTTGAAAAAATTAGTAAAAAATTGCATCCCGATTGAACACTACTGTGTTTGAGGTGAGACTGTGCTTTTTAAACTAATAACATTTTAAATTGTTACTCAAATAATACTTACATAGTTTCTTAAACAGTCAGTTTTCAAAATTAAACTTACAAGCGGAGCTCCATCTCGAAAATCTATTTTGAAAAAGTAGACCGACCACTCAGTATTGTATATTGGAGGTAAATCTATTGTGCTTGCAAATATCAAAGCATAAATCCATGGAGGAATCATCCACAAAAACGCCTTTTTCCCAGCAAATAGTCGGTCTGCTGCCTCGACTGAGTGGATCTCAATGCACCGATTAAGGGCTAATATGACGACAGACATACAATAAGCTCCCAGCTGACTAAAATGGCTTTATGATAATATCTGGCTCAAATGGCTCATTTATGAGCTTAAAACTGACAAGGGAACATATCGAACTGTACGATTGGATTCAACAATTCTGACAAGGCTATCTTGTGGAGCATAGTCGATTTACTATATAAAGTTTCAATATGTTCAGTGAACAGACAGAAAAACTCCAGCCTAGCGACTCGGGAACATGTAAAAACAGGCCAAAATCGCCTTGGTCGCCCTGTGGATTTTCGAAACATATTTTCACAATACTACCTTGATATAGTGACACCCTAAAGTTCGATTCCCGCACGGGTCCAACATTTTTAAAACAAACCGGTTAAAGAATGTGTAGGACCCGGCTGGAGTTCGAACTTTTCAACATACCCTACAGCGAAGTTTTGACTGCAGTAAAATATGTTCTCGAAAACCAACAGGGGCGATATTTTGTGAGTCTCAAGTAGTGGTGTGCATTTGACTAAATTCAATACTCCAATAAATATTTTTTGGCTATTTTTGAACCCAATCTCAATATCCGATATTTGAAAAAAGACCCACCCAATATCCCAATATAATATTTTTGACCCAGATTAGACCCAATGGTACTGGGTAAAAAGGGGGCTGCAAAAAGGGGGCGGTAAAAAGGGGGCAGATAGTTAACTCTATTCTGTTGTCCACTTTTACTTCTTCCGTGCTACTTTTTGGTCGGTAGTTACCACTTTTGTGGCCATTAAAATTTAGATATTCGTCATGCTTCGTTTTTTTCATTTCTTACTGTTACCAGCTGACTACTAAAGTATGAAACATTTTTGTAATAGTTTTACAATTGGTCTTTTTGGTTTTGTGAAGGACTCCTGTAATCTAAAATATATTCATATAACCCATCCTTAGTTCTAGATAGTTCTGGATAGGCTACATTGATTTTAATTACTTTTAGCTTAATCCAAAATTTCGGATTCTGGAAGTGGATACCCATTAGGGGTGATACCAGGTTTTTCCCCTACCCAGCCTGAGGCTTACTGGTCCTACTGATCCGTACTGGTCTTATAAAACTAGTTTTATGATTATTATTCAAGGAGAAATAATGTCTGCGACCACCAGGATTCAACCTGTTACCTTATGATGCTTTTAAAAAATTCACTTCATTAAATTCAGTGCATACATCCATTCAGTAATTTTACGTAGCTTTATATGCAGCGATTATTTTCTGCTTTTTTTAGCACTTGATGTAATAATTTTTAGTTTCACCAAAAACGACGCGTCGAGCTGAAGTTAACAACAGTTTTTAGCATGAAAATACAATTTTTGGCGCTACTGGCTTATACCCCCCCAAAAACAGCTACTTTCTTAACCCCCAATCCTCGGACTACTGGCTTATACCCCCCCCCAAAAATCAAGATTTTGGGAGTGGTCAAAACATATTTTTAAGCAATAATCGCATAAAAGGTCCAGAAAAGCAATTAAAATAGGTTCAAGGGCTGTATTGGGAGGGGAAGGAAAAACAGGCCACTTCTATAGTGCTATAAGTACAAAGAGTATTAATTCTCTAGCGTTGAAGTCACTTTCAAACCAGCCACTTGTGGTGCCTAAAAAGTATAAGGACTCGAAATGATCGGACGATCAGCCGGTGGGGATCCGATGGTTGTCGTGTAAATTTGGACGGCTGAGCTCTGGCTCGTAGCCCAGGCCTGATGAGGGGTAAACCTTTTCGGTCGCAAAATCAAGATGTTGAACATAGTTTGAATACTGGGGCCTCTAATAATCTGGTATGCATGTTTTTTCATGCATCCAGAGTCGCTTTCGAGTGATTTGTGTCTAAGGTATGTGGGTGTGCGCATCTCAACTCCAAGCCCCAAGCCCCTGCGCCCCGAAGGGGGCGCAGGGGGCTTGAGAGTTAGAGATGCGCGCACGCACTTACCTTAGACATGATTCGAGAAGTAACTTGATCATAAAATGCATATAGAGTCTATTTTTTGCACGGCCGAGTTGAAACATGGTAAAGCTGAAAAAAAGTGGCCCCTATATTATTCCCTTCCTCCAATACAGCCATAATCCCTTTTAAACTGCTTTTCTGGTCCTTTATGGCAAAATTATTGCATAAATGGTTTTTAGACACTCCAAAAAAGTCGGTTTTGGGGGGGGGGTATATGACAGTAGGTCGATTTTTGGGGGGGGGGTATAAGAAAGTAGCTTTTTTGGGGGGGGGGGGGTATAAGCCAGTAGCGTCCAATTTTTGAATTTTACTTACATGAAGAGGCGGGGCAAAATCTAAATTTTTTGATGTCTAATATTTTTTTCTAGATTTTGATAGCGTTATAAATAATATAACAAAATAATTTAGATTTTGCCTTATTTCACTGTGTTATTAGAAATAAGTGCATAATATTTTTAACGAAATATCTGGTTGAATTTTCTAAAACTGAATCTTTTTTTTATTTTTAGTGTTTTACAGTCTTTTTTACTTCAAGTTTTTTAATAATTTTCATTCGACTCGAAATGAACATTACTTTTATTCTATGAGACTTGATTTTACACGTAATAAGAAATTTTAAAAGAATAGTTCTGGAAAAATCAACACTTTTTAGGCTCTAAAAGTGCACTACACTGGCGCTGCAACACTAAAACAAGCCATTTAGGGCAAAAAACGCGAGCGCTTACGCACTCCGCCATGAAAGCCACTTTTCAAACCAAAGTAGCTCAGCCCCCCCCCTCTCCTCTTTAACTGCCCGATTTGGACCGGACGTAGAAGGCCATTTAAAGGGGGAGGAAACTTTAATATAAGCATCGCCTAGGTTACAGGTTCGACTGCACTGGGTGCAAACCTTATTTTTGCACTCTTTTATTCACAAGTGTGGTGTCAAAATGATCTTCCATTCTTAGCTATCTAACAAGATCATCAGCGCTGTGTTTCTACCCTACTGGAGCTTATCTATAGCCTAAAAAAAGCTGAATTTCCAAAAATCGATGGGCTTGGGTTTTTCTATGACTGGATGGATTTATATTTTCTGCCTTTTTACTCCAAGTCACACGTTTTATATACCAAATTTAAGCCAATACTCTAGGCTTTCATTTGAGCTATCAAACAGAAAAAAGGATATTTAGTTAGAGTTAGAATTCAAAAAATTCAAAGATGTCTAATTCCATGCATCCTGCCAGGGCTGTAATTTGCATGAAATTCCAAAATCAGGGCATTTGCTGACAGTAAAGCAGGGCTGGAAATGATTGCAATCAACTTCTCGATAGTTTTCTACCATAAGAGTCAATGGGCTTGATAAAAAAAATCGATAAAGTGTGCACCTAGAAGGATTTGAACCTTAGACTCTGGGCGATGCGTATATAAAGTTTCCTCACCTTTTTATCGAATTTTTTATTGGCGAGTTCTTCATTGGCTAGTTTTCCCATTGGTGAGTTTCCGCTTTCGGCGAGATTCACCGTCGGCTAGATTTGACCATAGCGAGTATTTTACGTTCGCGAGTTTTCGAGTCGGCGAGTTCTGACGTTGGCGAGTTTTTGCGTTGGCGAAATTTTGTTGGTGATTTGGTTGCCTCCCGCGCATTTTTGTCAGAACAACACTGTTGGGACGTCGAGATTCTCGACATCACCATCCTCGACTAGTGGATAATTCGAAAATTTTCAACAAAATAAATGCAAATAAAAAATATTAGAAAATATTACTAACAAATTTGAGTGGTCCCGCACAAATTCAAATTCTGCAAATTGTTGTGCTTTTCATGGTTTACGGTCTTTCAAACTTAAAAACACATGTTCAGGTGTGTGAGAAAAAAAAATCGAGTGAAAATATTGTGCATTAAACAACAATTGAACAATACTATAAAATTTATTTTAAACTACAAAACCACGTGTCAAACCACGTGTCCAAATATCTTCACAGTACTATTTAAAAATAACAACGAATTTTTGATCTTTAATACTGCATAAACTGACTTTTTTATTAAAAAAACACTTTCTTATCAAATATCTTTTCATTTAAAAATAAAGTTTTTGAAAATAATACTTTGACTATGCGCATAAATTTTTAAACACTAAACATTCCACAATGGGGTTTTTTGCCTTGGTATCTACTGTTTTGTAGAATTTTCATGGCTAAAATATAAGCAAAGGTAATTGCGTAAGTTTTAGCCTAAAAACACAATAAAAAAACACGGGGCAAACTAAAAAAGGAATACAGCCGTGATAATTTACATACAGTTAACTCTTGACATAGTGTACCTCCTTGACAATCAACTCCGGATCTTGACAACTTTTTATCGTTTGACCATGAAATTTTAATTTTGTCTGTTGTTTTTTTCAGAAACGGCCAATTTGCTTGCGGTGACACCCATTGTTTTAATGAAACTTGACACAGTTTCAATGAGTCAAAAGCCGTGGTCTTAATGATAACACGAGTTTTCACTACCATTTTACTGATGAGTTCCTCGCAATGGGCCTAAGAAAAGTGTTGTTGGGGAGGGAGGTGGAGTAGCTGATGTAAGACTAGACTGTACATAAATTAACACAATTGTAAGCACTGGTGAGTCAAAGTCCTAGCCTCACTTTTAAAATCCAAAAATAATGAATGAAATAGAAAAATAAAAAATATTGCGACTAAAACAACCAGCTTCACAAAATATTTTCGGTTTAAAATATTTTTTGATGACAAAAATTTAAAAAAGTTAAGATAAAATTTCAAAGGATGATAACGGTCCACAAATATTAAAAAGACTATTTTTGTTTCACAGAAACTTTTGCTCTAGCAGTATAAATAGTGAACTTAGACATATTTGTGATCATCAGACAAATTATGATCTTTATAAGAAACTGGATTCTTAACAGTAGGCTCTTGTTTGAATAGAGAGCTTCTTGAAATAGAGCTGACAGTAGAATTTTGAAAAAAACATTCGTTTGACACCCTTTCTAATTTCTTTGTTGATCACGAGGTAGACAATTGAGGTAAAACCTGAATATAGTAAAGATTTCAAAAATAAATTTGCAAGACTTTCAAAAAAAAATTACCAGAACATATTTGCACTGCGATAGTAGCAACTTGTCAGCCGGTTTGGAATGTTAATAAACCGGCAGCAGCGTAGCAAGTAGCCACAATGAACAGAAAAAAGCAAATCAAAAATGATTGCAGCATAACCTAAACATTTTTTTTTAAAATTATTATTGAAATGGTAGTATAATTTAAAACAAACATGTTTTTGCATTTTTGAGGTTTTAGTTGAGTTAGCTTGATACTTTTTGCTGTTCTGCTTTAGACGATAGAGCAACAGCGAGTAAAGCACTAGCAAGGTGCAAACCACCCATGCACAGTTCCAGAAGCAGATCCAGTCAATTACCTGCAATTTATGAAAAAATTGGTAAATGAGAATGCGTATTACAAATGGTGTGATCGTTTTTTTTTATTTAATCCCGAGTTGCTTTAAATTGCGCACATAAAAAGAATAAAGCAAAATTTTAGCAAATTTCGGTTCTTTTCGGTTATCGGCACCCACCGTAAATGGATGAACTAATAATAGAGACAATTTGAAAGATTTTAATAACAAAAGAATAGTGGGGTGCCGATAACCGAAAAGAACCAATTTTTTTTCTGGAAGTGAGAAAATCAACAGAAATAAGCACTTTTTTATCGCACAAAGTATATTTGATAATACAGCACTTCAAGTGCACTACCGAGATCATCCTCCCATCCCCCCTCCTGCGAAGAGTATTTTTCTCTAAATTAACTTTTTTTATCTAAGACTAAGGGCTAAGGCTAAGCCTAAACCTAAGCCTAAATAGCGCGCTCCACATTGCAAAAAAGAAAACTTTTTTCGGAATGCATGCAGCAGCCTGGATTTTAACAAACATTGAAATAATTGAAAATTGAGAAATTATAGAAGCCAAAGTACTTTTCTGCTATAAAAAAACAAAAATGTTTTTTCGTTACCGTTTTGTCTTTTTTGTATTCCTCCTGACCTACTTTTTCAGTTGCTTAAAAAAATACTTACAGGTGGAGCTCCATCACGGAAATCTATTTTGAACATGTAGACCGACCACACAGTATTATAAATTGGAGGTATGTCAATGGTGCTTGCAAATATAAAAGCATAATCCAGGGTGGGATCATCCACAAATAGGCTTTTTTCCCAGCAAAAAGTCGGTCCGCCACCTCGACTGAGTGGATCTCAATGCACCGATTGAGGGCTAATATGACGACAGACATACCGTAGACTCCCCAGCTGACTAAAAATTGCTATATAATAGTTTCTGGGTAAAACTACTTAAACGGCTAATTTCCTAGTCAAAACTCACTGTGTGTAATATGACCGACGACAATTAAAAGCCAATTGTTGTCACAGTAATTAGCCCCCATTATGGACAATACACCTGCCATAAAGCTGAACATAAAGCCCACATAGTTTTCGATAATCCCGATGGCAAACATTAGTTTATAGCAAGCGTAGTGAAAAAGTTTCGGTCGACTAATCACAATTAGAGATGGAATATAGAGGGATAGAAAAAAATAAGTACTCCAGAATGTAAAAAATACCGGCGACACACATTTCTCGCCACGAATTGTTGAGCCATTAGTACAGTATTGGTCATATAAAGTTGGGTAGTTGAACGACGGCCAATCGTGGAAATTGTTGACAGGTGGTGGAATTCGGGACGGATCCATCTGAATATGTTGAATACTAAAAATTTATTTTTTAAATCTGCCAGAGGAATCTAAAAAATCTTTTACAAAGGACTGCTTATTTAAACATTGCAAATCTAGCAAGGTGGGAAGAAAAGAGGGCTGTTTTTTCATTGGGTCGCTCAAACTTTAGTAGCGTCGAATGAAAACTGGCTCAACATCGTTAAAATTCGAAGTCCTTTTTTAAAAAAAACATTGACTAAAGTAAACTATACCCGTAGCCCAAAAATGCCAAAAATCAACTTTTTTCGACGTTATAGCTGGTACTTATTTAGAACAGACCACACCTTTCATTGTTTTGAAAAGTGACCTTAACTACTTTTTTTTCAGTTGATACGATGAAAGAAACATACCTGAATGCTTTTTGTGTAAAAAATTTCAGTTTTATTGAACGAAATAACCTACCATCCCTTCTACCATCCCTTAAAACATGTTTTGGCGGTCGACACTTTCTCGAAAAAAATTTTCGCCCAAAATTTGACTTTTTCGTTGGTCGCCCAAGGAAATTCCCCAAACCATAGGCGTGCCCAGGATTTTCTGACTCGGGCGGGGGGGGGGGGCTGAATAGGCTAAAAAACCTAACATGGGGGGAGGTTTATAGCCCGTTTAGCACCCCTCCCTCCTGGATACGCCTATGCCCCCAACCACTATAAAAGTACCCGAGTAGGAGGGTGGGCGGTAAGTTTCTAGGCATGAGGGACGTGGGGGGAGGTGGTTACCCAGGAAGGAGCATTCAAGGGGAATGTGATGGATTAACACATAAATACCAATAAAATTAAAAAATGCGATTTATGCGCCGATGGGCGCCTATGGTCCCTAGAATAAAACATCCAATCACCAGCTGATTTTCTGAGCATACCCAGGTTCCATTTGATGCCTTTCAAATTTTTATTAAAAAATCTCGAGCCAAACTAGCTTTTTCGAAAAACGGTTTGCACATGCTGATTTTCCATGAAATTCCGTACCAGAACAAACCGGTTTCCTAGTAAAGCCTTGGCGTGTTAATTCTTAAATTGAGGTGGAATTACGTTTAATACGCTGATCAGTCATCCGAAAACTGTAGTTTTGCCTAATGAACCAGAAGGTCGGTCGGCTGTCTTCGCTGAGTGGACATCAATGGACCCATGAAGGACTGATATGAGGACAGTCATATCTCAGACTTTTAAGCTGACTAAAAGTCGCTTATGATAGTTTCTGAGTAATTTGTTGATTAACGAGTCCAAAACTCACTATGCGAAATTAATACTTTTTGCTTCTTTTTTGCCCATTAAGATCTTGGCTCTATACGCATTTGCACGCAGCAAATGTGCGCAAGGGTGGGAAAGGGGTTGACACGTGCACCTTCCGTCAGATTTTTTCCTTATTGGTGCCCCGTCAGACTTTTTCCAAAAGCATGAAAGTAAAATGGCCAAAAATGGTCTGGTGCCCAGCCCCTGTCATAAATTTCTGGCTACACCTCTGCCCCTGTTGGTTTTTTTTTAAATTTTTTTGTGCTGAGTCTATTTTTAAACTTTTTTTTGTATTATGTTGTATCCCGAGTGTTTCACGATGTAATTTACTGACAATGATGGGCGATACTTGATTTGAATTCATTCTTCTAGGACAGACAACGCCTATTGTGTACAAACAAATCAATAAATAAATAGTATTTCGTACATTTATTGCATCAGAAATTTTTTTGTGTAAAATTAGTTTATAAATTTAAAAATTTGGGTGAATGAAAAATTAGAAAAAAAATTCAATAACAGGGGGGCATGAAAAAACGGAAAAAAATCAACGGGGGAACAAGGCACATTTATTTTGGGGCAATGGGGCCAAGATCTTCACTTGGACCAAATTGAATTTTTTTAAAAACAATGAGCTTTTGCAAGACAGCAGAAGAACACAAACAAAAATAAACATCAGCTCGGTGCTTCACGAGTTCATATTTATAGTAGTGAAGACTGCCACTTCAAAGCAATACTTAATCAGTTTTGTGGTTGTCAAAAGCTGTCCAAACTAAACACAAAGCTTTTAGGGTAATTATGTACTGAAATAGTTCTTAAGTGGCACAAGGTCTTGAAGTTTGCATTCTTGGACCCAAAAAGCTAACAGTTTTTAATATGTGTGTTTTTAATAGCTTTAAATTAATAGCTTAAAAAGTTAATCCGTCTGTCTTTTTTGCATGTATTTTTCTTTGCGTGAACATCGAAAAAGTCACAAACCACAAAAAATTATGAACTAAATGCCGAGTGACCAAAAGTTTTAACCTCTTTAAATTCTCGGTAAAAGTTCTCCATTGTAAAGAAAAGGAGTTGTTTTTGAAGGCAGAATTACACTATTTGGTTAGAAGTACGTTCAAATTTTTCCTAATCGTTGGATTTACGAACGAATTTTTTTTATTGAGTTTTCAACAGAACTAAACCTGCAACAAGATCAGGTCTTGTTTTGTTTAAAAACAAGCTAGAATCTGTACAGAAGTTCAGTGGTGAGAAAAAAAATTTAGTTCGCGGGCACCACCAGACTACCGTGAACATGGTCCTTCAACGAAACTCGATACAACTAATATTTGAGGTCGAAAGTCCGTTAACACCTAGGGTCCAACACTTTTTCAATTTGGGTTTTCAAAACTTTTACCAGTTCTGTTTCGACAGTCTTGTCCCAAATATCGCAAGTATTCCGATTTTACCGATTATAAAATAGCGAAAACTGGATTTAAGGAATCTCGATTTGACAAAAAAAACCTGTTTTTCACCGAGTTTTTGCTTTATTAGAGAAATTTTTATGTGGTCAACCAAAATCTGAAAAGTAGAATCGATAGAGCTAGAGCCTTTAAAAAATTAATTATACAGCTTAGCGAATTATTCAATCTGCTGCAAAATAAAAGTTCTCAAAGTCGAAAGGGGCCAATTACAGGGTGTCCCAAGAAATATGCCACTTTCAAACGCCCGTAACTTTTTTTCTAGATCAAATTTACAAAATCTGTAAACGCAGATCGTCTCAGTTTTTGATGGCAATATGTTTGGTATATAAAGTCAAAAACACGATTTTCGCTTGGTCCGCCCTGTGGTTTGGGACTTGGTCTATGGATGGCTCTGTATGGGTAAGGCCCAAACCACAGGGGCCCACAGTCTCGAATATATATTTTTGGGTACAAGCAAAAATGTGTTTTTGACTTTATATACCAAAAATATTGCCATCGAAAACTGAGTCGATCTGCATTTACAAATTTTCGAAATTCGATCTAGAAAAAAAAAGTTGCGTACGTTTGGAAGTGGACATATTTCTTGGGACACCCTGTATTTAAAGGGTCATGGTTTTTGCGCGCAGTGGTATAAGCGAAATTGGAATTGGACGGAGACACTTCTCTTTAATCTTAAACTTTACTTTTTTGAGTCGTTCGCCATAACTTCAAAGAGTACAATGCGAGACGAAAAAGAAGTGTACACCGCCAATTCAAATTTTGCAAATGCCACTGCGCGCAAAAACCATGGTCCTTCAAGACTGGCTAGTTAATACAGAAAATACGATTGTTATAACCAGTGCAGGGAATTTTCATTTTTCTCGTCCTCGTCCTCGTACTTCGTACCAAAAATATTGGAGACTCGTACTTCATACTCGTCCTCGTACCGACCTTTAAAATCGCTCTTACTCGTCTTCGTTATCGTAGTACGAGGCTAAAAATATCTCGTACTCGTCTTTTTCTCGTCTTTTGTGTTTTTGTTCGTACTTTGCTCGTAATTTGTTTAAGAAAGCAAAAAAATAGTCATTTTTTTATTAAAAATTCATACACATTTGCTTGAATGCTTATATATCTCTAATTTGCTTGTAAACTCTGCTGGTTTTACGGCCAGACTTTGCAACGGGAGCTGGCTGAAAATTCTTTCAACAGAAGATATTGTCATTCTGATTGCAAAATTGATGACAAAATTCGATAAATAGTAGGAAATCTCTATATTTATATATTGGCAATTCTATTGCCGCTGATCAAACAGCTTATGCTTTTTCAAAGATTACGATATGATTGCCTCAAGAGACTAATCAAAGAATCAGCAAATAAAAATGAATCTTATAGAAATCATTGAATAAGCAAATCAAAACTGTTGCTTAAATGATGTTCCGATACTTTTTTTGTAAAAAAAAACTAATTTAATAAAGAAAATTGAGCTGGGACGAGTCGTCTTTACTCTTAATCTTCCGTCCTCGTCCTACCCCCTTCATCGTGCTCCTTGTCCCCGTACTTGTAATTTTTGAGACTCGTACTTCGTCTTTGTCCTCGTACCTAATTTTTGGAGCTGCTCGTACTTCGTCCTCGTCCTCGTAGTAAAAGGGTACAAGTACGATGACGAAAGACGAGGACGAGTTCCCTGCACTGGTTATAACTGCCATGAAATTTTTTTAAAGAATAAAAATCAGGCTTGAGTATAGAATCCTTCTACCCAGGGCTGTATAGGAAGGGGAAGGGAATAAAAGGGGGCCACTAATGACTCAGGCCCACTAACAAGAAGATGTTGAACATAGTTTTGAATACTGGGGCCTACCGCATAAATAAACTTTGGTATGCATGCTTTTTCATGCATCCAGAGTTTTATGCATCCCCTTCGGGGGCTTAGGGGCTTGAGAGTTAGAGGTGCGCGCACTCACTTACCTTAGACATGATTCCGAGAAGTACTCTTGACCATAAAATGCATATAGAGTATCTTTTTGCCACGGCCCAGTTGAAAAACATG
The DNA here is from genome assembly GCA_004194705.1 of Ditylenchus dipsaci. Lineage (NCBI taxonomy): Eukaryota > Metazoa > Nematoda > Chromadorea > Rhabditida > Anguinidae > Ditylenchus > Ditylenchus dipsaci. The sequence goes on from SADC01000066.1 coordinate 166,844, forward strand.
GTGAGGCAGTCGAAGAATACAGATATTGAAATTTATAATGTTCTGCCATAAAAGTGGCCCATTTTATTTTCTTCCTCTCCCAATACAGCCCTTAATCCGTTTAAAATTCAAAAGGCGCCAATTCAAAATTTTTAAATTTTGACTAAAAAACATGATACATCCCCCCCCGTGAATCGAAAATTTTTTTTTTCTCAAATTTAAAAAACAGCCGGCTTTTTCATGAAATCGGGTCGAGAAACACGAATACGATGTTATCTCCTCGATCTAATCACTCCCCGTGGGGGGGGGGATTTTATACTGCAACCAAAAATCAGCCAACAATGCGTTTAAAATAACATCGAAATATAATTTTTATGCTTGGAGAAAAAAATTTAGAGCGCTCCCAGACTGAAATTTTTTCACTTTTTTTACACAAACGTTTGATTTTCTCTAATTTGCACTGGTCTTTCGTACACCTAAGGTTTTGCTTAAGCAAAATAGTTGATTATAAATAAGGACAGGATCGGGCTGAACAACGCCAAAACCTCTTCCACCAGAATGGGCCTTAAGCTCCTGGGTACTCCTCAAATATCAGAAAAGTTCCCGAATAAGATGTTGGAGAGAAGTTTGTAGTCAGGAGCAACTAGGAAGAGCATAGCCAGAAGAAGGTCTAAGAAAGAGGTACGAGATGTACAGAGTGTCCCAAAATTACGCGCACATTTTTCTTGCTGTCTTAATTTTTATGTGTTATAAATTTTAATTTGATTTATGCTGTCCGCATGATGTATCTCTTCGTTTTATGGTATTCTACGTTTAAAAAATGGCTGATATCAAGAATCAAGAGCAGGCAAAACGACTTTCTGTGAAGCAGTTCAAACTTGGTCCAGAAAGGGAGATGTTCCGAATAATCGACAGTAGGTGTTCCAAAAGGTTTTAACTTTTGTTCAATTTATCATTTTTTATTGTTGTTGATTATTGTTTAATCTTGTACTAATAAAGAGGAATGAGAAGTTTGTGTCATTGATTGTTGAAACCCCGTAATTCTAGAGATTTCCCGAAAACGGAAATCGACCGGGCAACTGGCTACCTGCATAAATTTTTTTTGGTGTGCGCGTAATTTTTAGACACGCTGTATGTGATAGATTGATATTAATTAAAATTTCAAAATACCATACACCGTATTTTCTCTAACTAGCCGACATGTCGGTTTATTTTTCGACCCTTCAAAAATTGTAAAAAAAATTTTGCGTCGATCTCGGCATTTTCGGGTGAAGATCCCAAATTAAATAAGCGGAATGGGTAGTGCTCATGGGAGCTGAAAAACGCAATAAATTGCGATCTAAATTTTTTTCTTACTAACATACGAACCCTCAAAGTAGGGGGTGTCGTTATTAGAGGGTGTCGGCTAATTACAGAAAATACGGTAGGAGTCGATAGGCGCCTGTTGTCTCTTGTTATAAATATTAGGATTAAAAAATTCCATCAAAAATGCCTAAAATTTGAAATGGAAAATATTGTAACCTGTGTTTGAATCGCTATTTGTCTCGTAGCGATTCAACGCTATTCGTTGTCCTTGTTAGTATATAAGGTTCTGAACGTCTGTGTTCAGATCATTTGTTGGTGGAATAAATAATAAGCTAGTCGTGTGCTTTTTCTCTCTTTCCCTGTGTCCAACCTTGCTTCTTCCTTTCCGCTAAGACTCAACAGAAATGAATAAACCACTTGAAAAGTTTGATTAGCTTTCTATTACATTTCAAATTTTAGGCATTCTTTGTAGAATATGTGCGATTCTGATATTAATAATATCAATTTAATTTTTAATTCTGCACAAGTTTCTTCCACATTACAACAGCGAGTTGTCAACAAAATATAGCTAAAAGACGTTTTTGAAAATAAAACACACAGTTCGGTAACTTAAACTAGAGCAAGACCAATACACAAAAAAAAATTTAGAATGTAAGCAAAATATTGTTTTTCAAAACGCCTCAATTGTGCCATTTAACCATAAATATTAGCTTGTGCGAGTGACTGAGCATCTGCTTCTTGTTGCATTCTAGCTATCTCCCTTTGAACATATTGGTTAGCGTAGTTCCTGACCAATACTCGGCCTTCTGGGGTGCTGAGTCTAGCAATATTGGCTTTTTTGAGCACTATTTCCAGCTGTTTTTCCAACGTTCCATTTCCCTTTCTGCCTTTTCTCGAGTCTGTCGTATTTTGTAGCTCCTTCTTGAGTTTTAAACCTTTTAGTCATGACCTCTGACTCGGTTTTGGTTTTATCTTTACAAAAGTTTTCACTTCTCCATCATTTGTTTCAACTGTGGTAATAGCTGATGATACAGCTAATTTAGCTTTATCAATTTCACCATTTGCCGCTACGGCTGATTTCTGTGCCTTTTCAAGCTCTGTAACAGCACCTTCTGCACCCTTCTTAGCATCATCTGCCTCCTTCAATATTTGACTATCTGTCTTGACTTTCAGATTTTGAACTCTTTTAAACTCCTCTTCCGCTTTTTTATGGCTAAATTGGTTTACGCCCTCAAAAAACTGATTTACGCCCTCAGAATACTGGTTTACGCCCTCAAATCTATATATTGCCATTTTTTGTCAAATTTTGTTGCCACTTTTTCAATATTTTACACCAGCATGTAGCCCTGAATCTTGGCTTTCTAACAAGCTATTGACTGATTTTATGAGATTTCAAAAAGTTGGAGAAAGAAGTCTTTGTATGGAGCAAATTTTTCGGAAAATTTGCTCCATACAGAGACTTCTTTCTCCAACTTTTTGAAATCTCAGAAAATCAGTCAATAGCTTGTTAGAAAGCCAAGATTCAGGGCTACATGCTGGTGTAAAAATATTGAAAAAGGCAACAAAAATTTGACAAAAATGGCAATATATAGATTTGAGGGCGTAAACCAGTATTTTGAGGGCGTAAATCAGTTTTTTGAGGGCGTAAACTACTTATAGCCCTTTTTTATTATTTAAGCAGCCGTACTAGCAATTCTGGTGACTTCTTGAACATCAATCTGAGCTTGAGTCAAAGCCTTAGCAGAAAGATCTGCTTCGCTTTCTTTACTTGCTAAATTCTTTAATATTTAGCGAAACACCAACAAAGTATCAGGTCGTCCAAAAAATTCGTGTGTCTTTTCAAAAAATACTTTTTGTGGCATTGTGTTTTTTCTATTGAACTTTTGACTATTTCTTTGAAAGTTGACTATTTTTTGCAGCTCAAAGTCTGAGTTACAAAATGAGTGGTCAACTTTCAGAAAACTGTTAAACTATTAACAGAAAAACGAATAGCTACAAAAAAAATTCGAAAGAAAACACATACTTTTTAGACGAAATAATGTTAAAAATTACCATCAGTTTTGATTAAAACACAGAAGAGAACATCGAAAACAATCAATAAATGGAAGAAATCTAGAGTGTGAATTTTCTGAAACATTTCGCAAAAAAAATATTAGCTTAGTTTGAAAACGTCTCTTTGGTTTGAAATTTTAAGGATTTGCTAGCCTTTTTAAGGAGATATTATTAGTATTTGCCTACCCATTCTTTTTTTTATCAAGTGCCAGACAGGAGCCGTTAGTTTGCGATGAGTCACGATAGCTTAAAATTTCTATGCTTGAAATTTGCAAAAAAAAATATTATTGCAAAGTTTTAGTAATTGAAAAGTATACTCTGAGTCGAACGCAAAGCCCCTGGAAAATTTTTTAAATTTAATTTTTTCAAAGACCTTATCAAAACCATTAAAAATTACATAAATATATGTGAAAGGCCACAGATGTTCGTTAGACTTTTTTCAGTCCCAGCTACATACGCTGGTCTATTCCAGTTTCTAAGAAAGGAACTGGAATATAGCAACCTCATCAAATCCACCCCCTCCCCCCCCCCCCCAAATTTCAAGCTGATGCCCGTTGGTCTTACACGGGAAAGGCACGACCACCCCGTGCGCTATCAAAAAACCTTATATACCAAAAGATAGCCCTAACTGAGCTTGGTATCATCTTGCAATCAAAATTTCCTATGGAGCAGTCTAGGCCGAGATATTCCACTTTTAAAGTTGTAAAATGATCAGCTGGAATATACCAACAATAAATGCCAGTAATAAACATGTGAGTATGGCACAGTGGATCGTTGCGAACGCTCTTTTTTCATGTCGCAGGTTCGACTCCCACTCGAATTATTCCTTTTTTCATATTTTTTTTTGCTGATTCAAATAATTTTGGACAACTATCAACAAAACTCAATCTCACAATCAATTTAATTTTTTGTTTAATTAATTTAATTTTGAAGATAAGCAAAATTCACCAGCGAGACAATATTCTTCGAGTGCTTGAAGTGGTTTACTGCCAATTTCGCAATCCAATATTCCGTGACTTTCTGCAGTATTCCTGGCGCACTTGTGTTACATTGATGGCCAAGTACGATTCCTCACACCAATTGAAGTTTGCTTTCCTCCAAATTTGTCACGAAATTGTTGGGAACCAAATTGTGCAAACATAAGCTTCATTTGTTGCTCCTATTGTGATCAGTATATCTGTTTCGACCATTTTGTTGTGGACAAGCATTGCCATTGATTATTTGTTAATCGCCAATAAAAAAATGCGTCAAAAAATTAAATGATTGTGAGATTGAGTTTTGTTGATAGTTGTCCAAAATTATTTGAATCAGCGAAAAAAATATGAAAAAAAGGAATGATTCGAGTGGGAGTCGAACCTGCGACATGAAAAAAGAGCGTTCGCAACAGTGTTTTTAAAAATGAGAATGAGAATCACCAGAATGAGAAGGATTTCACAGTGACAATGAGAATGAGAATGAGAAGCAGAAATTTTCAAAATGAGAATGAGAAGCATAATGGCTATAAGTAGTTTACGCCCTCAAAAAACTGATTTACGCCCTCAAAATACTGGTTTACGCCCTCAAATCTATATATTGCCATTTTTTGTCAAATTTTTGTTGCCACTTTATCAATATTTTTACACCAGCATGTAGCCCTGAATCTTGGCTTTCTAACAAGCTATCGACTGATTTTCTGAGATTTCAAAAAGTTGGAGAAAAAAGTCTTTGTATAGACCAAATTTTTCAAAAAATTTGCTCCATACAAAGACTTTTTTCTCCAGCTTTTTGAAATCTCAGAAAATCAGTCAATAGCTTTTTAGAAAGCCAAGATTCAGGGCTACATGCTGGTGTGAAAATATTGAAAAGTGGCAACAAAAATTTGACAAAAATGGCAATATATAGATTTGAGGGCGTAAACCAGTATTTTGAGGGCGTAAATCAATTTTAGCCGAAGCATAATGAGAATGAGAAAAGAGAATGAGAAACATTATACTTCTCATTCTCATGTTGACTATTTTCTCATTCTTATTCTCATGTTACTTTCGTTTCTGCTTCTCATTCTCATTCTCATGTTACTCTCATTTATGCTTCTCATTCTTCTCATTCTCATTTATGCTTCTCATTATTGAAAACACTGGTTCGCAACGATCCCACTGCGCCATACTGACATGTTTATTACTGCCATTTATTGTTGGTATATTCCAGCTGATCAATTTTACAACTTTAAAAGTGGAATATCTCGGCCTAGACTGCTCCATAGGAAATTTTGATTGCAAGATGATAACAAGCTCAGTTAGGGCTATCTTTTGGTATATAAGGTTTTTTGATAGCGCACGGGGTGGTCGTGCCTTTCCCGCGTTAGGTTAAGGCTCAGCGACCGGCCAGTACTAACACCAGATTTTTTCAAAAAATCTCCGATTCCCCCCAAAAACTGCTCCTCGGGAATACACTAACCCTCCCTCCCGCAATAATTTTAGGGTACAGTCGAATTTCGATATAACTCCAACCCTGGGAACCTCTATTTGGTGGCGTTAAATCGGGGTTCATTTGAGTTAATTTAAGTCAAAGCTGACCAAATTGGTGCGTTTTGGGTGGCGTTATATCGAGGGGGGGGGGGTTGGCATTATATCGGAATGGCGTTATATCGGAGTTCGACTGTACTCCTATCGTTTACACCACGCCTCGAGCTTTTTGAATTTCCTCAAATTTTTTGAAAATTCTTCATTACATCATATACAAACATACAGTTCATTAATCTGAGACCATAAATAAAAGAGAATATCTTGAACCGAAAATTTCCTTCTGCAAACGAAATCTGAGACATAACTGCAAATAACTGATCGGCGTGTACCAATATCTTGTTTGTGCCTGCGCTTGAACTTCTGCCAAGTTGATTCGAAGAAAAAAATGACGAAAAATTAGGAAGGACTGGCAGATGGGAAAAATGAAAACAGGGAAAAAATTAGAAGAAATTCGAAAATTTCGAGGTGTGGTGTAAACGAGAGAAGTACCATTTTTTGGCTTAGCAGTTTTATTACAGTAAAATGGCAGAATTGCATGCTGATGATAATCTGGATGAGGGGCCATTACCTCGTTGTATCGCCGCAGGTCTAATAAATTACTTACTACAGCCTAGCAGCCGATATTTTCGTCGGAAGACCTGGTGATATTTTATTTAAAAAAAATTTACACTTAAAATTGTGGATTTCGTGTCAAGAATCAAATTTGTGAGAGAAAAGAAGAAATCTGTGACAGAAAAATGTAGAGTTGTAGAAATTCCCGGAAATATAGAAAACCCGGAAATATTCCCGGGAATATTCCGGGAACATTGGGAATATTCCGGGAATATTCCCAATATAGGGGAAAATACCGGGAAGCCCGGGAATATTCCCAATGTTCCCGGGAATATTCCCGGAAATATTCCGGGAATATTCCCATTGTACAACCTAGAAAAAAGTGAATCTGTGACAAAAAAAAGTTTCGCCCTTATTTAAGTAAGCCTTCATTCGGGTTTTTACATTTTTTGTTAGACTTAAACAAATTGAACATGCACTTAAAAGGCTAATGACAGACTTTTTGCCATTGTTTTGGATAAAGAGATAAATTCAAGGTTTTACCTTAATGATGCTTTTAAAAAATTCACTTCATTAAATTCAGTGCATACATCCATCTCAGTAATTATTACGTAGCTTTATATGCAGCGATTATTTTCTGCTTTTTTTAGCACTTGATGTAATAACTTTTTAGTTTCACCAAAAAACGACGCGTCGAGCTGAAGTTAACAACAGTTTTTAGCATGAAAAATACAATTTTTGGCGCTACTGGCTTTATACCCCCCCCCCAAAAACAGCTACTTTCTTATACCCCCCCCCAATCCTCGGACCTACTGGCTTATACCCCCCCCCCAAAAATCAAGATTTTTGGGAGTGGTCAAAACATATTTTAAGCAATAATTTCGCCATAAAAGGTCCAGAAAAGCAATTAAAATAGGGTTCAAGGGCTGTATTGGGAGGGGAAGGGACAAAACAGGCCACTTCTATAGTGCCTATAAGTACCAAAGAGTATTAATTCTCTTAGCGTTGAAGTCACTTTCAAACCCAGCCACTTGTGGTGCACGTAAAAGTATAAGGACTCGAAATGATCGGACCGATCAGCCGGGTGGATCCCGATGGTTGTCGTGTAAATTTTGGACGGCTGAGCCTCTGGCTCGTAGCCCCAGGCCTGATGAGGGGGTAAAACCTTTTCGGTCGCAAAATCAAAGATGTTGAACATAGTTTTGAATACTGGGGCCTACCGCATAAATAACTCTGGTATGCATGTTTTTCATGCATCCAGAGTCGCTTTCGAGTGATTTGTGTCTAAGGTATGTGGGTGTGCGCATCTCAACTCCAAGCCCCAAGCCCCCTGCGCCCCGAAGGGGGCGCAGGGGGCTTGAGAGTTAGAGATGCGCGCACGCACTTACCTTAGACATGATTCCGAGAAGTACACTTGATCATAAAATGCATATAGAGTCTATTTTTGCCACGGCCCGAGTTGAAAAACATGGTAAAGCAGCTGAAAAAAAGTGGCCCCTATATTATTCCCTTCCCCTCCCAATACAGCCCATAATCCCTTTTTAACTGCTTTTCTGGTCCCTTTATGGCAAAATTATTGCATAAAAATGGTTTTTAGACACTCCCAAAAAAGTCGGTTTTTGGGGGGGGGTATATGACAGTAGGTCCGATTTTTGGGGGGGGGGTATAAGAAAGTAGCTTTTTTTGGGGGGGGGGGTATAAGCCAGTAGCGTCCAATTTTTGAATTTTACTTACATGAAGAGGCGGGGCAAAATCTAAATTTTTTGATGTCTATATTTTTTTCTAGAATTTTGATAGCGTTATAAAATAATATAACCAAAATAATTTAGATTTTGCCTTATTTCACTGTGTTATTAGAAATAAGTGCATAATAATTTTTAACGAAAATATCTGGTTGAATTTTCTAAAAACTGAATCTTTTTTTTATTTTTAGTGTTTTACAGTCTTTTTTTACTTCAAGTTTTTTAATAATTTTCATTCGACTCGAAATGAACATTACTTTTATTCTATGAGACTTGATTTTACACGTAATACAGAAATTTTAAAAGAATAGTTCTGGAAAAATTCAACACTTTTTAGGCTCTAAAAGTGCACTACACTGGCGCTGCAACACTAAAACAACGCCATTTAGGGCCAAAAAACGCGAGCGCTTACGCACTCCGCCATGAAAGCCACTTTTTCAAACCAAAGTAGCTCAGCCCCCCCCCCCTCTCCTCTTTAACTGCCCCGATTTGGACCGGACGTAGAAGGCCATTTAAAGGGGGAGGAAACTTTAATATAAGCATCGCCTAGGTTACAGGTTCGACTGCCACTGGGTGCAAACCTTATTTTTGCACTCTTTTATTCACAAGTGTGGTGTCAAAATGATCTTCACATTCTTAGCTATCTAACAAGATCATCAGCGCTGTGTTTCTACCCTACTGGAGCTTATCTATAGCCTAAAAAAAGCTGAATTTCCAAAAATCGATGGGCTTGGGGTTTCTATGACTGGATGGATTTATATTTTCTGCCTTTTTACTCCAAGTCACACGTTTTATATACCAAATTTAAGCCAATACTCTAGGCTTTCATTTGAGCTATCAAACAGAAAAAAGGATATTTAGTTAGAGTTAGAATTCAAAAAAATTCAAAGATGTCTAATTCCATGCCATCCTGCACAGGGCTGTAATTTGCATGAAATTCCAAAATCAGGGCATTTGCTGACAGTAAAGCAGGGCTGGAAATGATTGCAATCAACTTCTCGATAGTTTTCTACCATAAGAGTCAATGGGCTTGATAAAAAAATCGATAAAGTGTGCACCTAGAAGGATTTGAACCTTAGACTCTGGGCGATGCGTATATAAAGTTTCCTCACCTTTTTATCGAATTTTTATTGGCGAGTTCTTCATTGGCTAGTTTCCCATTGGTGAGTTTCCGCTTTCGGCGAGATTCACCGTCGGCTAGATTTGACCATAGCGAGTATTTTACGTTCGCGAGTTTTCGAGTCGGCGAGTTCTGACGTTGGCGAGTCTTTTGCGTTGGCGAAATTTTGTTGGTGATTTGGTTGCCTCCCGCGCATTTTTGTCAGAACAACACTGTTGGGACGTCGAGATTCTCGACATCACCATCCTCGACTAGTGGATAATTCGAAAATTTTCAACAAAATAAATGCAAATAAAAATATTAGAAAATATTACTAACAAAATTTGAGTGGTCCCGCACAAATTCAAATTCTGCAAATTGTTGTGCTTTTCATGGTTTACGGTCTTTCAAACTTAAAAACACATGTTCAGGTGTGTGAGAAAAAAAAATCGAGTGAAAATATTGTGCATTAAACAACAATTGAACAATACTATAAAATTTATTTTAAACTACAAAACCACGTGTCAAAACCACGTGTCCAAATATCTTCACAGTACTATTTAAAAATAACAACGAATTTTTGATCTTTAATACTGCATAAACTGACTTTTTTATTAAAAAAACACTTTCTTATCAAATATCTTTTCATTTAAAAATAAAGTTTTTGAAAATAATACTTTGACTATGCGCATAAATTTTTAAACACTAAACATTCCACAATGGGGGTTTTTTGCCTTGGTATCTACTGTTTTGTAGAATTTTCATGGCTAAAAATATAAGCAAAGGTAATTGCGTAAGTTTTAGCCTAAAAACACAATAAAAAAAACACGGGGCAAACTAAAAAAGGAATACAGCCGTGATAATTTACATACAGTTAACTCTTGACATAGTGTACCTCCTTGACAATCAACTCCGGATCTTGACAACTTTTTATCGTTTGACCATGAAATTTTAATTTTGTCTGTTGTTTTTTTCAGAAACGGCCAATTTTGCTTGCGGTGACACCCATTGTTTTAATGAAACTTGACACAGTTTCAATGAGTCAAAAGCCGTGGGTCTTAATGATAACACGAGTTTTCACTACCATTTTACTGATGAGTTCCTCGCAATGGGCCTAAGAAAAGTGTTGTTGGGGAAGGGAGGTGGAGTAGCTGATGTAAGACTAGACTGTACATAAATTAACACAATTGTAAGCACTGGTGAGTCAAAGTCCTAGCCTCACTTTTAAAATCCAAAAATAATGAATGAAATAGAAAAATAAAAAATATTGCGACTAAAACAACCAGCTTCACAAAATATTTTTCGGTTTAAAATATTTTTTTGATGACAAAAAATTTAAAAAAAGTTAAGATAAAATTTCAAAGGATGATAACGGTCCACAAATATTAAAAAGACTATTTTTTGTTTCACAGAAACTTTTGCTCTAGCAGTATAAATAGTGAACTTAGACATATTTGTGATCATCAGACAAATTATGATCTTTATAAGAAACTGGATTCTTAACAGTAGGCTCTTGTTTGAATAGAGAGCTTCTTGAAATAGAGCTGACAGTAGAATTTTGAAAAAACATTCGTTTGACACCCTTTCTAATTTCTTTGTTGATCACGAGGTAGACAATTGAGGTAAAACCTGAATATAGTAAAGATTTCAAAAATAAATTTGCAAGACTTTCAAAAAAAAAATTACCAGAACATATTTGCACTGCGATAGTAGCAAACTTGGTCAGCCGGTTTGGAATGTTAATAAAACCGGCAGCAGCGTAGCAAGTAGCCACAATGAACAGAAAAAAGCAAATCAAAAATGATTGCAGCATAACCTAAACATTTTTTTTAAAATTATTATTGAAATGGTAGTATAATTTAAAAACAAACATGTTTTTGCATTTTTGAGGTTTTAGTTGAGTTAGCTTGATACTTTTTGCTGTTCTGCTTTAGACGATAGAGCAACAGCGAGTAAAGCACTAGCAAGGTGCAAACCACCCATGCACAGTTCCAGAAGCAGATCCAGTCAATTACCTGCAATTTATGAAAAAATTGGTAAATTGAGAATGCGTATTACAAATGGGTGTGATCGTTTTTTTTTATTTAATCCCGAGTTGCTTTAAATTGCGCACATAAAAAGAATAAAGCAAAATTTTAGCAAAATTTCGGTTCTTTTCGGTTATCGGCACCCCACCGTAAATGGATGAACTAATAATAGAGACAATTTGAAAGATTTTAATAACAAAAGAATAGTGGGGTGCCGATAACCGAAAAGAACCAATTTTTTTTCTGGAAGTGAGAAAATCAACAGAAATAAGCACTTTTTTATCGCACAAAGTATATTTGATAATACAGCACTTCAAGTGCACTACCGAGATCATCCTCCCACTCCCCCTCCTGCGAAGAGTATTTTCTCTAAATTAACTTTTTTTTATCTAAGACTAAGGGCTAAGGCTAAGCCTAAACCTAAGCCTAAAATAGCGCGCTCCACATTGCAAAAAGAAAACTTTTTTCGGAATGCATGCAGCAGCCTGGATTTTAACAAACATTGAAATAATTTGAAAATTGAGAAATTATAGAAGCCAAAGTACTTTCTGCTATAAAAAAACAAAAATGTTTTTTCGTTACCGTTTTGTCTTTTTTGTATTCCTCCTGACCTACTTTTTCAGTTGCTTAAAAAAATACTTACAGGTGGAGCTCCATCACGGAAATCTATTTTGAACATGTAGACCGACCACACAGTATTATAAATTGGAGGTATGTCAATGGTGCTTGCAAATATAAAAGCATAAATCCAGGGTGGGATCATCCACAAATAGGCTTTTTTCCCAGCAAAAAGTCGGTCCGCCACCTCGACTGAGTGGATCTCAATGCACCGATTGAGGGCTAATATGACGACAGACATACCGTAGACTCCCCAGCTGACTAAAAATTGCTATATAATAGTTTCTGGGTAAAACTACTTAAACGGCTAATTTCCTAGTCCAAAACTCACTGTGTGTAATATGACCGACGACAATTAAAAGCCAATTGTTGTCACAGTAATTAGCCCCCATTATGGACAATACACCTGCCATAAAGCTGAACATAAAGCCCACAAAGTTTTCGATAATCCCAATGGCAAACATCAGTTTGTAGCATGCGTGGTGAAAAAGTCTTGGTTGGGTGACCACAATTAATGACGGAATATAGAGGGATAGAAAAAATAAGTACTCCATGATGTAAAAAATACCGGCCACCACATTTTTCTCGCCAGGAATGTAGGAGCCATTAGTACAGTATTGGTCATACAGCGTGGGGTAATTAAAAGAAGGCCAGTCATGAAAGTTGTTTACTGGTGGTGGTATTTGAGATGGGTCCATTTTTGAATAATTGAGTTCTTGAGAATGTAACAAAAATACTGTAACAAAAATAAGAAAAGTGAGCAGGAATATTTAAAAGCTTAACAAAAAACCACATAGAATGCATTGTAATTAGTATACCGTATATAAGCGTAACAACAAGCAATACATTGTAAGACAAAGCATCGTGAAAAAAGATAATTAAGGGCTGTATCTACTATTTGTAATCCATCTAGAAGGTCCAATAAGCCAGTTTTGAATAGATTGCATTGTCTCGAAGAATGCTGAACCCATCCAGCGTCTGGCGTCAGTAGCGTTGAAGTTGTAGAGCGTCTGACCTGATCCTATTTTGGGTACTCCAAGTTTCTCAGAGCCAAAGTTACTGGACGTCCTAATGCATTTGCTGTTGGACAGGTTTCTGGAGAGTGTGCCACAGTGCAATCTATCATGTCTGGAAAGAAAATTTTTTATTTATGTCAATTAAAATATCGAAACTGACTCTTGGAGTAACAGACACCAAATTCAAAATGGCGAACTGCTTCTTCAGACGCATTTTGCAGCACTGGAACAAACCTAGCTGTTGGCAGTCATCAAAAAGATGTTGATTCATGTGATTTCTTTGTCGCTCTTTCATTGTTTCGAAGGTAATTCCAACGTAAATAATGATAATTTCGTCTGGAAGTTCGCCTTTCTTTAAAATCACGTAGCTTATACCACTTCCTCGACCCTAAATAAATTTCTTCAGTCAACTAAACAATCACATCCAGCTTACAGGAAAAAGTGTGCGCAAAGAATTTTCAGCCTGTTGCCTAGACATGACATAGAGAGTGTCTGGGTGATACGGCATTGCATGGTAAGATGTCATCAGTCTCTCAACCCACCATTGTATACGTGGTAAATGTTGGTAAGTTTCCACGATGCGCAGGGGGAAGCCTTGACATGCCGGTCTGTGTTGGTGATAATGTACTCCATTCTTCAATTGTGGAACAGTGAATTGTGAACGTTCGGGATCGAAAGAATTGCGCTTGTATGAACAACAAGTCCAGCAATAGTAAATGTCATATGCCGAATGTTTTTTCGAATAGAGTCTCCATCTGTCCAGCCTTGCAGTTGCTCGAATTGCACATTTCACGGCAGTTAAGTCTTTCCTTGTTTCTAAAATTTTAAAGTATGTAAAAATTGTGTCCACTTTCTGGCATTCACCTTCTGGCTCATCATGAGGATCAATATCCAAAATTCGAACACCTGCAAGCTCGATAGAAAAATTGGAGCGGCGAGATTGTGCAGAAGAGGAAGTCGACGAACGAGAAGACGAACTGGTCATATACAAGGGTACATAATCGCTGTCCTTACTGCTGCCAGTGACTGAAAATATAAGTGACGTAAATATTATTACATCGTCATCACATACCATATTCAGAATCGGCAGGAGACGTAGGTTCTGCGATATCATCCTCATCAAGAAAGTAAGGTTGTTCATTTCTAGCAATTCATGATGTTCATACACTGTTTGGCTTAACCAATCCATGAACGCATTTAGCTTCTGTGTTGCCTGTCCCGGTTCGCTGACGGGACTCCATAAAATCGCACAGCTGGTTGACGTCCGATCTGCCGAAAAGCTATTATATGTCCATTATCATGCAGGTAGCTAATTTCAGCATTTTGACAATCTTCTCTCAATTAAAAGGCAATTCTGGGATCTCTGCTGCTACATATATATCAAATTTAGGTCGATCGTCATCAAAGTCTATGGTTCCTTGCAATTCATCGTCTCGATTGAGCGCTGAAAAGTTAGATTAAAACAGTTTTGATATACTAAATAATAAACATCTTACATTTAAAATTAAAAAAAACTAATTTGAAAAGTTTGTTGTGAAACTTTCATTTTTTTCCTGTTTTTTTTCGCTAAGGTGTCCAAAATCAGCTCAAATACATATTATAACCATGAACCCCAAGCCTTTTTGTCTGTGTTATTGTTGTATGTTCTCAAGTTGTTTTGTTTGCATAATAATTAATTATTATTAATTATTAATTACAGTAACTAAATTGTTGTTGTTGTGAAAAAATAAAGATATTTTACATAGTTAATCAATTCACATAGTTATCGAAAATTTTCATAGTCAACTTTGATAGTTAAATTTCCGGGCTTTACTGGGCCGGTCCTTACTTTGACTTTTTGGGCTGTTCCGAGACTCCTGTTCCAGCGCTGGCGAATTTCGGAAATCACGTCCGGAGGCGTGATTTGGGCAGGCCCGTGCACATTCCTGGGCAGCGTAGAACAATACGGAGTCAAAAAATAAACATTTCAGTCTTTTTGACAGTATATCGGTCTATCCTGCTCACAACCAAAGTCGTTTTTTTCGGAAAAAGAAGCTTAGCTACTGAAGTACAGTGCTGCACATATAGAGGAAAGTATTGTAGGGTACCGAAAAACTAAAAATTGTTTTAGTGAATGTTTTAAGTGAAAAGTGCCAACGAATAAGTGGTTATTTGTTTTAAAAAAAGATTTGTAAACACGGTTAGCAATTTAAAACTTACTTAAGCACTCGAATCAAAATTTGTATTTAGAATAAATATTATATAAGCTTTTTTATTTACTTCGCAGAAAAGAAAAATTGGCGCTACTGTAATATACCCCCCCCCCCCCCAAAAAACGCTACTGTAATATACCCCCCCAAAAATCGACCTACTGTAATATACCCCCCCCCCAAAAATCGACTTTTTAGGAGTGGTCAAAACCCATTTTTAAGCAATAATTTCGCCATAAAGGACCAGAAAAGCAATTTAAATAGGGTTCAAGGGCTGTATTGGGAGGGGAAGGGACAAAACAGGGCCACTTTTATAGTGCCTATAAGTCCAAAGAGTATTAATTCTCTAAGCGTTGAAGTCACTTTCAAACCCAGCCACTTGTGGTGCACGTAAAAGGATAAGGACTCGAACTGATCGGACCGATCAGCCGGGTGGATCCTGATGGTTGTCGTTTAACTTTGGATGGCTGAGCCTCTGGCTCGTAGCCTCAGGCTGGAAAAATGGGAGACCTTTTCGGCCGAAAAATCAAAGATGTTGAACATAGTTTTGAAACTGGGGCCTACCGCATAAATAACTCTGGTATGCATGTTTTTTCATGCATCCAGAGTCACTTTCGAGTGATTTGTGTCTAAGGTATGTGGGTGTGCGCATCTCAACTCCAAGCCCCCAAGCCCCCTGCGCCCCCGAAGGGGGCGCAGGGGGCTTGAGAGTTAGAGATGCGCGCACGCACTTACCTTAGACATGATTCCGAGAAGTACACTTGATCATAAAATGCATATAGAGTCTATTTTTGCCACGGCCCGAGTTGAAAACATGGTAAAGCAGCTAAAAAAAAGTGGCCCCTGTATTATTCCTTCCCTCCCAATACAGCCCATAATCCCTTTGAAATTGCTTTTCTGGTTCTGTTATGGCAAATTTTGACTTAAAAATGGTTTTTGGACACTCCTAAAAAAGTCGATTTTTGGGGGGGGTATATGACAGTAGGTCCGATTTTTGGGGGGGGGGTATATTACAGTAGCTTTTTTGGGGGGGTATATGACAGTAGCGTCGAAAATTAGTCAATGTGTGGGAAAAATTGCTAAAATGCTTCAAACCAAAAGCACCATAATTTGTAAAATTGGATTGTATATTAGAAACTTTTTATAAAAAAGTGTATAGTTTTATCAAAACCACGAGTTTCGTAAAATTAAAATACTACAAAACTTGTAATTTTGGCAAAAATACAAATATTGAAATATAATTTAGATTCTGAACAAGTTATTTTTATTTACTAGCAATTTTTTTACTTTACTTTAACAAAACAAGGGCAATAGTTTTTGGATCAAGTGGTGCAATCAACTCTCGCTATAGTGCAGTCGCAAAAAACGGTTTTATCCCACTATATGTCGCCAAAAATATGGCTTTGTAGTCACTGTTGTGTTATCTTGAAAATGCCTTGGTCCCCCTGTTGTTTTAAATACGTTATGAAAAATTTCGAAAAAAAGGACATTTGGGTAAAAAAATATTTTATTTTATCCAGTGCTTATTGCTATTTTGGAGCGAAAAAAGATTATGGTCATGTTAACGATAATCACCCTGATCAGCATAATCACAGTGTCACCATGACCATAATGAACAGGGGAGCAAGGCATTTTTTTAAATAAAAAAACAACAGGGGGGACCAAGGCATATTTTGGCAACAGATAGTGTGATAGAACCATAGCTATAGTGCAAAAACAGCACTTTATCGATAGTCGCACTATAGCGAGAGTAGACTATACAGCGATAGTTGACTGTATAGCTGGGGTTGTTGACTGTGTGGCAAGAGTTGACTGTGTACCAAACAAATTGCAGTGAAATACAAGAGTACATTTTATCGGTAGCGACAGCACACTATATCGAGAGTTGACTGTCTAACTTTTTTGACTAACATTCTAAAGCATTATTCAAATTTTTACGACTCTAAATTTTAAAAGCTTGACTACTACTTTATTGGTTTCTTTGTTGCAGTAGTAATTTTTTTTCAACTTTTGGCTTTGCACAGCAAAAGAATAGTAAATTTTTCTCATGCGCTGGTAAGGCATACGTAAAAGCTAACTTGTGTGTATCTACTGCGATAAAGTTAAATTTTCTAAAATTACGTTAGTCTTCCCTACGCAATGGCAGAAGCCACAAAATAGTATCATATAGTAGTCCATGGCCATAAGTTCAATACACAACAAAAATTGCAAAAAAAATTAACTAGAACAGAAAAGTAAGGCAAAGTACCGAATGCTTCAAAATCTTGTTTTTTAGATTCAGACTTCACGTTTGACAAACTTAAAAATCGGTAATAAATAAAAGACTTTTTACAAAACAATGGAAAAATAAACACAAAACAAAAGTAAACATCAGCTCGGTGCTTAACCAGTTCATATTTTAGCAGTGAGAACTGACGCTTGAAGGCGATAATTATTACATTTTATAGCTGTCGAAAGCCGTCAAAGGAAATCACACACCATTTTGGGTAATTATAGTCTTAAAGTGGCACAAGTGGAGCAAAATCTAAAAGTTATTATTTCGGACTCCGAAATTAAAACTTTTTAATCTTTGTTACCTTTTTCAACAGCTTATTCAAAAAATAATAATCTGTCTAACTTTTTCTAAAATGTATTTTTGTTTGCGCAAAAATCATAAAATACATGACATTTAAAAAAATTATTGTCAAAAGCACTTTTAAAGCTATAATTAAAAAGAATTACAAAAAATAACTGCATGCCACTCCATAATTAGGAGAGAATAGGTGTTTAAAACCTTAAATTTTTCAGCAAGTATTCTTTTTTACTATATACTTGTCTAATTAGATGCTTTAACAATATTGCCCTTTAAAATCAGAGAGCGCTCTCTTGTCTGGTTTTTATTTTAAACAAAAGGTTTTAGTAAAACAATGTCAATGACGAGTTAAGCTGTTTAGACTAAAAATATATTTTATTATCTATACGGAAAATGTCTTTTTGCAAAAAAAAGATTGAAAAACTACGAATAGCACAATGAGACTACGTATTTGAAAGACATTTTCTGTGATTTTCATAAAGTCTATAAAGAAATTTGTGCGTTACTTGGATATACGCCAACGCATACATTTTATGCATTCATTTTTTATGCATCCAGAGTCACTTTCGAGTAATTTGCGTCTAAGGTATGTGGGTGTGCGCATCTCAACCCCAAGCAAACAAGCTCCTTTGGGGGCGCAGGGGCTTGGTTGGTTAAAGAGGCGCGCACTCACTTACCTTTGACATAATTCCGAGCAAGACACTTGAACAAAAATGCATTTAGAGACTATTTTTGCCCAGCTTCAGTGACCAAAACATGATAAAACAGGTAAAAAGTTAAATTTAAAAATGCTCAAAACTCAGTTTTTTATCGACCAGAACTTAAAAGTAATGTCTTTTTGAGCCTCTGAGGCGATTTTAGGTCGATATAGGGTGTTTGGAAACACTTTTAAAAAAAGTTGATTGGGAGGGGGGTTGGCGTATAACCAAGTAGGGTCAAAATTTGTTACCTTTTTTTGGCCTACTTTTTCTTTTCGGATGATATTGTTTCCTCACTATTTCTGTACAGCTTTAATTCTTGTCGACCTACTTTTTTACCAATTTTTTTTGAATAGGCGCGATTTGAAAAAAGTCTTAACACCAGCAAGACGGATTGTAACCAGGGTGGTGTCTTTAGCCGGCTGAGGTTAAGCTCAGCCGTAAGCCGGCGGAGGCTGACGGCTGAGTTAACATTTTGAGCCCAGCTGACGGATGAGGCTGAGGAAATTTCCAGACCCCAGCCGGCTGAGGCTGATGGCTGACCACCCTGATTGCAACATTGGTATCTTTCAGATCGGCATTTTCATGCTGAACACTATGCTACCGATTTAAAACTCGTAGATGTGGGACAGTGTGGTCATGTGTGGTCAGAATTATTCTGAGTCAATCTGGGTTGACTCAGAATTTTAAGAAACCGTCTATTAAAAAGTTATGGGCGTTTAAACGTGTCTAAAAGTGTCTGCATTTCTTAAATTTCTTGTCTGACAATGGATGGATCCTGACTGTCACCTGGGGTTTTTCGATAAATTTTTCTAAGTCCATATTTTTAGGGCGTGCCTAACCCGCATGTAAAGGCCGGGCAAAGGGCTACCTACACAAAATTTTCAAAAATACCTAATGATTTTGAGACACCCTGTATTATTGAGAGTCGTAAAAGCCAAATTGCACCCCCTTTCCCAATGAGTATAAGCTCTCTAAGGATAGAACACCAAAGAGTGTGAGTTCTCTGACCAATCTTCGGTTAGAGAAAATTATACTCTTTGGAAGTGGGTGCACTTGGGGTGCTGTCCTCGAGAGTCACTCTGTATCAAGAATGCACTATATCGAGAGTAACTGCATATAAATAGAAAATGTGCATCTAAAAAAAGAGCACCAGATTTGTGCATGAAAACCTGAAAAAATATCTTAAATTTGTACGCAAATTTTTAATGTAAACAGCACAAAGAGTGCTTGAACATCGACAAAAATTTATAATTGCTAAATATTGTATGGTGAAGCCTACAAAAAGTTTAATAAATCCAAAGTGATATAAGTTGTATCGAAGCAGCACAATTGTCCAAAGTGTTTTTAAGCTGCTTCAAGTAAGTAACAAGTCAGACAAATAATCCCAAAATCAGCAAAAAAGTTTCAAAGAACAGTGAAAAAAAAGTTAGTAATAAATATTTAAGCAATTCATAATTAAAGTTCTGGTAGAAATTATTTCCTGTCTGCATCTTAAATGTACTTATTGTCTCAAAAAACACAAAAATAGTTTAGATAATGAGACAGTCTAAAACGGAAAGTTAAAAAATATTTTATGGAAGAAAGAACAGTTGTCTGAAAAGGTTGACATTTTTCAATAAAAGTATTAAAACAACACTAACGGTAAATCAAAGTTCACCTTTTTAAGGAAATTTCAACTTTTGTGCTAAGCTTTGCCCTTTTAAAATCAGAAAAGAAATAAGGTAGCTCCCTATAGTGTTTTGTTTCCGTTTTGTTAGAAAACAGGATATTCATGATATTCAGGATATTGTCTTGACGTCAATTTGTTACTCTTTTTTGGTTCTTTAGCTTTTTTTCTATTTTGACTTTTTTCTTATTTTCTTGCTTGTTGCTAAATGATAACCTTAGTTTCTTTTAGGCATAACACCTATTTGAAAACAATTGTTCAGGTAGGTTCATACGACACTATGGTTCTGGGGGTGGTTACCGTATTTCTTCTAATTGCCGCCCCCAGTCTAATTGCCGCCCTCTCCGAACTTCAAGTGGTCTAAAATTTATGTTTTCATTCACTGTTCGAGCTGTCTAAAAGTGCCTGCGAGGGATTTCAAAAATCTAACAGGCACTTTTTACACAGCTCAAACAGCGAATTAAAACATGAGTTTGAACCACTTGAAGTTTGAAAAAATTGCATGCTTCTAATTGCCGTCCCAGGGCGGCAATTAGAGGAACTACGGTATATGGGGCAGTGGTCATATGACACTACAGGGTGTTCAGAAAAAGCTCCTACACTTCAAGAAAGCCGCTGGACCATTTTTATATTACAAATTTTTTTGCACTTTATGTCTTTTGTAGTGCTGCAAATTCTCCATCGAATGGTATAAAAGACTTCATTGCTGAAAAAATTAATAAATAGACAAAACAAAATAAATTTCAAATCCCTGAATTTCCAATTGTTGTTTATCACTCGAACGGTGGTGTGTTACGAATAGAAATACGGACGCAGAGTTTTACGCTGTAAATTGCGGCCGGAAAAATATCTGAAACAGGTGGGTTTCCAACAGATAAAACAGCCTCTGAAATCGAACCTTCAACTTATTCATTTTTCTTGAATTTTTTGGCTAACACGGGGCCGTAGTAACAATAGTAGTAACAACTGCCGTAGCTAAAAGTGGAATATCTCGGAGTTCAGTCCGAAAAGCAGTTTTTTGCAAACAAAAATAGACAAAACAAAATTTATTAGAATCATATGAATCGCTCATCTGTAACCAGAGCTAGCATTAAATGAAAAAATATCCGCAGCTACGGATATTTTTTGAACTTGTGAGTCTAAAATTTTAAAATTTATCGTACAGGTTTAAGCTGATTGTGATGATGTTTCACTAGGTTTGTAGCCTAGATTATAAGGAACATTTTGGTAGTTTGAAAAGTTATTTTGGCTTTACCAAACTTAAAATATGACTAAAAGTGTCTCTAAATATTGAGTTTCAAAAATTAGCTTGGTCTATCGTCGGATAGTTTTTCAAATTTAATATTTAGAGACACTTTTGGTCATATTTAATTTTTGGACTCACAAGTTTAAAAATATCCGCAGCTGCGGATACTTTTTTGCATTTAGTGCTAGTTCTGGTTACCGATGAGCGATTCATATGATTGTAATAAAATCTGAATATAAAACTTGTATATTTTTGTTTGCAAAAAACTGCTTTTCAAAAAGTGGACTGAACTCCGAGATATTCCACTTTTAGCCACGGAAGTTGTTACTACTATTGTTACTACGGCCCGGATTCGGGCTTAGCGTAGTCGACTTACTTGTGAAACTGCTTTGAAAGTATTTAAGTCACTATCGAATTTCAAATTCCGCTCAAGACAAATAACATTCAAATAGCGAATTTCGAGTTTTTTGAAAGTCAAATGATTTTTGTTTTGAGTGGAATTCGAAAATTGCCAGTGACTTTAATATTTTGAAAGCAATTTCACAAGTAAATTGACCACGCTGAGCACGAATCCGGTGTCCGAATTGAGTATTGGCCAAAAGCTTAAGAAAAAGGAAGAAGTTGATGATACAATTCAGAGGCTGTTTACCCGTTGGAAATTCTTCAGGTCCCAATTTTCAGCGTGAAACTTTGAGTCTGTAGTTCTATTTGTAACACACTACCATTGCAGTGTTAAGTACATTCATACCTCGATATAGCGACACTCCAATACAGCGACACGTTGGTGTTGGTCAGTTTGGTCTTGGTTATATCACGTTATATCAAATTTTCATACGTTATATGAAATTTTGACTGTAATATAAAATGGTCTCTTCTTGAAGTGTGTGGATTTTTTAGGACACCCTGTAATACTAATTTTTTATTCGTTGTGAACTCTATTGTGAATTGAACTCTATCCGTTTGATATAACACCACTCTAAGATAAGGTGATGTTTTCAATTTTTAAAATTTTTTTTCAGTCTATTTTCGTTCGCCGGACAAATTCCAACGCCGAAATGCCAACAGAATTTTTTGCTGTTTTTGTACTTTTCGGTACCGTATGTTAGGACGGGCTCAAACGTGTATCTTCAACTGAAAAAAATAGCAAAAATATGGAAAAACAGCAAGAAATTTGAATTCCCGTAAAAAGTTCTGTCGGCGTTTTGGTCGTTGGCATTTTGTCCTACGACCCTTTTTCCGTCTTTTTATAAATTAGGAAATGTAACTTTTGTGGGGTTTCTTTGTCGACCAAAATTCATGTGGTTTTCTATTAAGGTTTCACTGATCAAGAGTCTTACTCAGAGTCATCTCATATGTAAGTTTGTGCGTATCTGTAAGGCTTTAAGTAGTATATAGGGCTAAAAGGCTTGTGGTTGAGATGTGCAAATAAATATATCTCAAACACAAATCACTCGAAATTGACTCTGGATGCCTGAAAAAATAATTTTAGAGCCCTACAAGTGGTTAACTTCGAACAGTTAAAAGCCAACGAGTACAATAAATCTTTTGAAAATCTCAACCTTCTAATAAAGCTCTATATCAGATTACAAATATCAAAAACTATTGTCTTTTCGAATCCTCTAAGTACTATAGAAGGGCCTGTTAGAGTTTCCGAAAATCTATCAAGTATTTTTTCAAATATCGAAGAGAAAAACAATAACAATTTTCATACGCTAAAAAAAGTTGTTTTTACCGAAAAAATACCTTTACTGAAAAGTAGAGTTTAAAAAAATTGTTACAAAAGTTTGAATTTTTTAGGAGACATTAAAACAGTAAATATAATAATGTTGCCAATGTTGAGCATGTTTTGGGATACTAAGGTCTGCCGCAAATGGCAACTCTGGTTTTACAAAAAAAATGCGTGTTATAATGTTTCAGGGATGATTTTTGCACAATACAGTCAAACCTCGATTTGGTATTTACGGTTCTATTAAAGAAGGAGGGGAGATAAATGATTGGTACGCCACCGCCGCCTTCCCACTTCGCCACTCTGCAGCCGGCGTCACCGGATTTTTTCACCGCGCCGGCGGCTGCGACGATCCAACTAGGTCTGGTCACAAATATCGTGAACGTTGCACTTCCGCAGATCGTTTTTCGAAAACCTTTATTGCTCATTGAAGATTTCTTAAGCTCATAATTTTTTTAATATCAAAATATCAAAACCTCGATTAAACGACCCTCTAATTTTTAAACGGGGGGGTCGTTAAATCAAGGTTTTTTAAAGCAAAAACAAAGGGGTAAAGCAACTTATGTTTGTAAAAGGAACCTTCATGACGTAGTGCGTTTTTTGCAAAAAATGTTGTTACAGGCTCGATCCCACTTGGTAGCATGCTATTTATTTTAGCTTGTTTGACCAGTTCTAGGTGTAATTTGGGTCGCTGATTCCGAATATGGCGTCAAAAAGTCCAATTACCTCTTAAACTGGTCAAACAAAACAAAATAAATAGCATGCCACCACGTGGGATCGAACCTGCAACACCACTCGAGCCGAAAAACGCAAACGCACCAGTGTTTTCAAAAATGACAATGACATTCGCGATGACCTGACTTTCTAGGTGACTTTTAAAATGACTTGACACTGACAATGACAATGACTTTTTTAGCAGATTGACAATGACCTGACATGTCATTGTCATTTTGCAAAAAAGTCATTGTCATTCTGACAAAAAAGTCATTGTCATTCTGCGAAAAAGTCATTGTCATTCTGCGAAAAAGTCATTGTCATTCTGACAAGAGAAGTCGTCGATTGAGAGAAGTCGTCGATTCTGATTGTGACATCGCTGGAGAAACCTGAAGGAAATAAATTACTTGTGATAGATGGCTCTGGCTTCGACGGAATCACGATGACAAGTCAAAATGACTTTTTTGTCAGAATGACAATGACAATGACTCTTTTAGCAGAATGACAATGACCTGACATGTCATTGTCATTGTCATTCTGCTAAAAAGTCATTGTCATTGTCAGTGTCATTGTCAGGTCATAATGTCATGTCATTGTGGCGATGTCAGTGTCATTTTTGGAAACACTGTTACGCACTGCGCCATGGCGCCATCACTGCGCCATCACCCTTTTTTTAAAGTTTAAAAAAAAATAAATGCAACACATTTACTTTAAAACATATTATACATATCAGAAATAAACATACTGTTTTATTGTAAAATCAAATAAAAAATTAGATAAACCTTATCATGCATTTCTTAAATAACTAGATCTCGTTTAATTTCTGAGTCTTGTTTCAAATTGCCAGTGTTAATCGAAGTAACAGCCATTGAAGTTTTGGTCAGAGAACTAACGCCAGAATTTCCAAAAAACATGCGTTTGACACCTTTTCTAATCTCTTTGTTGATGACCAGGTTATACTATTGAGGTGAATCCTAAAATTAAATCTTTTGTTTTGCTATACAATTTTAGTATTCAAACCAACCAGAACATATTTGTACAGAGATGGTTGCCAGCTTAAGCATATTATTTGGAATGTAAATAAAGCCAGCTACAGCATAAGAAAAAGCTACAACAAATAGGAAAAAGCAGATTAAGAAAGACTGCAGCATTACCTAAAATAAAAATGTATTGAAACGCTTAACACTCGGAAAGCCATGCGTAGTAATTGCTGCGTCGGAAGCAGAATTTCACGCTCTACACGATGGTACTTTTTATTTTTTTATTTAGACATAAATGTGCCGAGATATTAATGATTTAAAATTGGTCGAAAACGGCCTCCAAAAACAACAATTCGGTTGATTCATTCATGTGGTACTCACCCAAATTTATACTTTTTCTAGACGTTTAGCATCTTAAAGTGATGGGCATGAACAGGGCTATCGAATAGGTGCAAGCATCCAAGGCAGTAGTGGTGAAATCCTGGACATATATGCATTTATAGGCTAAAATCCAGATTTCTGAAAATCACAATCCACTCACTAAAATTCTCATAACTTTTCTCAGTGACCACTTCCAACCATTTTCTCAGGCCTATCAGATAGCACAGCTTCAGGGCTACACAATGAGCACTAATAAGCCGTATGGTGAAGAAAAAAATATTGCCAAAAGTCGATTTCCACTTCAGGGATACATTATCTTACTATACATTATCTTCGTTACAGCTACAAACCGCCTGTCAATCGTTGGCCTCTGCGTATCTTCATGAGCTTCTTGGTGGATGGAGGTGCAGCTAACGCCTATGTTCTTTTTGGAAAAACTTCAACAAGACGGGAATTCATCCACAAGCTGGCAGACCAATTGATGACTGGACAAAAAGCAGAAAGAGCAAAATCGGAACACTGGATTGCAAAAACTTTTTCGCAGATATCAGGCCACTACGACAGGTTTGAGAAGAAATGCAAACGTATTTATTATCATTGAATTTAGTCTTCACAACAAAATGAATGCGACCACGAAAGAATCTCCAAAGTGGTGCCATATCTGCAATAAGGTGGGAAGGGGTGACCGCGTACGCAGCTGCAGCAAATGTGAGAAACTTGCTTGTGAAGACCACATCGTGATGCTAGTGCTTTGCACCAAGTGCAGCCGTGTGGGAGAAGATGAGCATCTACATCTGCCGAAGCCTGTCGCTGCCACTGGTTATTGCCAAGTCTGCCAAGCAATGAGTCGAAAACGCTGTAGCAGGTGTCAGAAACATTACTGCAGAAAGCATCAGCACAAAACAAACGAAGAAAAATGCGATCAGTGCAGATAAGTTGTGTTGTTTTGTGACGTTGCATATGTATTTGGCTGGAAAAATGATATTCGGTTTTGTCGTTGTTTTGCCTTTACATTCCTTCATGTTTGGTTGAAATCTAGCATTCCGAACGATAGCAATCCCTGAAGTGGAAATCGACTTTTGGCAATATTTTTTTCTTCACCATACGGCTTATTAGTGCTCATTGTGTAGCCCTGAAGCTGTGCTATCTGATAGGCCTGAGAAAATGGTTGGAAGTGGTCACTGAGAAAAGTTATGAGAATTTTAGTGAGTGGATTGTGATTTTCAGAAATCTGGATTTTAGCCTATAAATGCATATATGTCCAGGATTTCACCACTACTGCCTTGGATGCTTGCACCTATTCGATAGCCCTGTTCATGCCCATCACTTTAAGATGCTAAACGTCTAGAAAAAGTATAATTTGGTGAGTACCACATGAATGAATCAACCGAATTGTTGTTTTTGGAGGGCCGTTTTCGACCAATTTTAAATCATTAATATCTCGGCACATTTATGTCTAAATAAAAAAATAAAAGTACCATCGTGTAGAGCGTGAAATTCTACTTCCGACGCAGCAATTACTACGCATGGCTTTCCGAGTGTTAATTAAAAGTTATATTAGTAACCAACATGTTTTTGCATTTGAGCAGCCTTTTTGTTATCACTTGTATATTTTCCACTTTTTTGTTTGAGCCGATAGAGTAAAAGGGTGTAGAGAATCATCAAAATTACAATAACCCATGCACAATTCCAGAAGCAAATCCAATCAATCACCTGAAATTTCAATTTACTCGATCAAAGTTAAAAAGTAATTGTAAAAACAGTTGCAAAAATATTTTTTTAATTTTTTCAAATAGAATAACCTAGGTTAATCTGCGATCCTCTGTGTTTAAAGTTGTGTGCTGTGAGATTGACTATGTTTTTTCGACCAACTTTTCGAAGCCTGCTATCAAGCAAGTTTTTACCCGTATTTTTCAGCTGATAAAATAACCTGGCAATTGAAGGGTAACTTGTCTATGAGCATTCTTCAAAAACATATGTTTAATTGACTTAAAGCTGGCGCGTAAATTTCTGATTACCGTTTTTACTCTAATAGTAGTCCCCCTAGGAGGAAGGTTGAGAAATAGTAGTCCTCCCTGAAAACGGCCTATTGAGGCCGTTGTCACCGCCCTCTAATAGTAGCCAAATCAACTCAAACCAAAAGAGGCAGATTTGAAAAAAGGGGACCAAAAATTTATTTCATTTTTTTCTTACAAAGGGATCACCCAATATAAAAACTCTTAAAGTTGAAAGGGTTTTCGTAAAAAATTGATTACAGTCGACTATCGATTTAAAGACACCCAAAAAGTTCGTTCCCACCTAGGGTCCGACACTTTTTTAGCCCGATTTTTGAACTTTTTTACCAGTTTTGTTTTTACAGTCTGGTTGCAAGAATTCCGTATCGCAAGAATTCCGATTTTGCAGATCATTTTTTTAAAACAATGCACTTTCATCATTAAAAAAGCAAAACCTCGATTTAAGGACAGGCTTTTCGAAAACCCCTGTCCTAAAATCGAGGGTCTGCTTTTTTAATTATAAAAGTGCATGATTTTTTTAAAACGATCGACAAAATCGGAATCTTTGAGATATTTGCAACCAGAGTGTAAAAACAAAACTGGTGAAAAAATTCAAAAAATCGGGCTAAAAAAATTGTCGGACCCTAGGTGGGAACGAACTTTTGGGGTGTCCTTAAATCGAGAGTCGACTTTATATAAACTGAATAAGCATTATCATTTTTTCTATTTAAAAATACTTACAGGTGGAGCTCCATCTCTAAAGTCAATCTTAAACATGTAGACCGACCACACAGTGTTATAAATCGGAGGCATGTCTATTGTGCTCGAGAAAAACAATAAAGCATAAATCCATGGTGGTATCATCCACAAAAATGCTTTACGTCCAGCAAACAGCGCATCAGCCAACTCAAGCGAGTGGATTTCAATGCATCTATTCAGAGCCAAGATCACAACCGACATACTGTACAGGCCCCAGCTTACTTAAAACAAATTTTAAATATGAACCGCTTCCAGACAAACTTTTATTGTTATATATCTGTCATTTGAATTTTTTTCATTTTTCTTTTAATGTTTTTTTCTTGACTCGGCAAAAACACCTACCGCAAAACCTGCAATATCAGCCCTCCCCCTCGTTCTAAATCGTCTTTGTGGCATTACGTTTTTAACCAACTTTTTGAAGATGGCTTTCATGCAAGTTACTGCTCATTTTGTAGCCAGTGAGATAAACTAAAAAAAAGTCGTAACTTGCCCAACACATATTTTAAAAAAGTGGGTCTAAAACACAGTGCCAAAAACACGATTTTGAATCAGGGCGAGGCTGTAATCAGAGGTCTTTTTGTGAGTCATATTTTGCCTTATCGTTGTAGAATTTTCTTTATTATATGAATAATTCTACAGTTATTCATTTACAAGTTTCGATAATGCAAAATGTGACTTGGGAGTGGGTAGTGTGTTAGCCCCGCTAATTTTTCCTTTCAAAATAACTGAGAATGACCACCAACTCATTCGGACTCAGAATAAGACCCGCCAAATCAACTGTGAAATTTCTTGAGTAATATACGAGAAATAACGGGTGGTCCAAAAGTTCTGTTACAAACTTTGAGACCAATTATTTATTGTGTTATCTTATCGTTTTGATAAGATTTTGATACCATCTTGTAGCCCTGAATCTCTTCTTTCAAATGGCATATTGCTTTTAGCTTGACTATTTGGATAAGTCACCATTTGGCTCCAAACACTTGCCTGGTCATTTTGAGAAGGTTACCAACGTTTTCATCACTTTAACTGGTCAAATGTTTTGTTGAATTTGAAGCGTCACTACAAAATTTTGTCACCATGTTGTAGCGCAGCTCAAGAGCTACAAAACCCATATTACAGAATAATTTTTGAAAATGAAAGTGTTGAGATATGGCCTTTCGGAAAAAATCAATTTCTTGAAAAAATGACGAAAACGCAAGTTTTTGCCAATTTTTCTGATTTTGGTCATTTTTTCAAGAAATTGATTTTTTCCAAAAGGCCATATCTCAACACTTTCATTTTCAAAAATTATTCTGTAATATGGGTTTTGTAGCTCTTGAGCTGCGCTACAACATGGTGACAAAATTTTGTAGTGACGCTTCAAATTCAACAAAACATTTGACCAGTTAAAGTGATGAAAACGTTGGTAACCTTCTCAAAATGACCAGGCAAGTGTTTGGAGCCAAATGGTGACTTATCCAAAATAGTCAAGCTAAAAGCAATATGCCATTTGAAAGAAGAGATTCAGGGCTACAAGATGGTATCAAAATCTTATCAAAACGATAAGATAACACAATAAATAATTGGTCTCAAAGTTTGTAACAGAACTTTTGGACCACCCGTTATTACAGTTTATTCATTGGGTCTCATTCTGAGTAAAAATTAGTGGGTGTTTATTCTGATCCAAACAATAATTGAGGGACGAAAATATGCCCAACCCTTCTAAAGTCAGAAAAAGGTATATATTGTTGGCAAAGTAAAAAAAAGTCACCGTGCACAAGATGCCCCACTACAATCAACAGCATATTATGGTCACAGTAATTAGCGCCCATAATAGACAAAACTCCCGCCATGAAAGTGTGCATAAATCCAACGTAGTTTTCAATAATCCCGATGGCAAACATCAGCTTATAGCAAGCGTGTTGAAAAAGTCGCGGCTGTGTGATCACAATCAAAGACGGGATATATAGACACAAGAAAAATAGGTATTCTACAATATACATTATGCCAGCAATCACATTTTTCTCTCCAGGAACAGTCACACCATTAGTGCAGTATTGGTCATAGAGAGTTGGATAGTTCCAAGAGGGTAGATCGTGAAAATTATTTTTAGGCGGGGAATCAAAGCTGGATCCATAGCTAAAGATGAGTTCATCTGAAATGTAAAGTAAAATTATTTCTATTTGCGGCTGTATTACTGCTTAAGTTGTGCATAAAAAGTTGTCTACTTCAATAATTATGCCTTTGATTTTGTTTATACCTTGAACAAGTGTGTCATTTAAAGTCGTGAAATTTTTCTATCTTAGATAGGAATTAGCTTTTTTAGTGAGCCTAGTTTGCTTTAAATATTTTTTCTTGTTTTTAAACAAATAAACAGGCAAAACTTTAAAACTAAAAATTGTCTACTATTAGTTAGAATTCTGTGTGTTTAGACATGTGTGTGTTTAAAATTGTTTTCTTGTCGAAAAATAAGAAGTTCCACCTGAAAATCGGAAATAACTCGATGTACCGTATTTTCTATAGGGTGGTATTTAATTTTGGCCATAAAATACTGAAAATTGGCCATAAAATATTTAATTTGGGCCATAAACTCGACGTGGCCATAAAATACTGAATTTTGGCCATAAACTTTTGAATTTTGGCCATGAACTTTTGAATTTTGGCCATAAACTTTTGAATTTTGGCCATGAACTTTTGAATTTTGGCCATGAACTTTTGAATTTTGGCCATAAACTTTTGAATTTTGGCCTTAGGTATCTTCTCTGTTTTGTTCCTTTTTTCAGCCCTCGGTTTAAAGCCATAAACTCGAATTTGGCCATAAAATGCTGAATTTTGGCCATAAATTATTAGGTATTGGCCATAAACTCGGGTTGGCTCTAGTTCGATTGAATTCCGTCACCAGTTTTGCTGCGTTATATAACTGTCTTACACTTTTAATCCTTGCAAATTTGCATGTCTTCCGCATCAATATTAGAATTCTGTGTGTTTAGAATTATCAAGCTCAACGAATGACAATGAAGTTCACCGTGATGTCGGCTCTCCTGATGCCTTTTTCAGTGGTTGCTTGCGCTTCGGCACTTGGACTCGCTATTCTAGATGAGTGTCTTTGATTGACTGGTGATTCATCTTCTGACTAGGTCTATTTTTCAGTTGGCTAACAACATGTGCTCTACGCTCCGATAGCATCAACTCCAGTGCTTTTCAAAGTAAGTTTATTCAATTACAGGCAATTACTTCAACTATCTTAATGGCTGTGGTTATGGTCGTGCGTTCAGACTAAGCTTTCCGTTGACCAGTGAGTGTTTAAGTGACGAACTTGTTCTATTAACCCATTCTGTATTACAGTGTGCTCCTTCGAAAAAGTCTTCAGCCGAATTGACCTCCAGCAGAAGCAGCAGCAATTAAAATGGAGTATTGTTTCCCTATCACAAGTGTATTTCGATGTGATGTAATGATCTGAATAAAATTGTTTTTAGTACATCAGGTTTTTTGAGCATACCGTGTTTGTTGTTCCTTCCCGGGATAATGTTATAATTGTGCAAGGTCAACAGGAGTGGCAAGCTATTGGTTTGTTAGTAAATGATTGAAAAAATTGGACGGTTACCGCCTGCTACAGTCAAGTCTCGATTTAACGAACCCCTGGGGACCGCCAAAAATGTTCGTTAAATCGAAGGTTTCGTTAAATCGAGAGCTTATTTTAGTCATTTTATTTAATCGGTGGCCAAATAGCCACTAAAAAAAGGTTCGTTAAATCAAGAGTTTCGTTAAATCGGGGTTTCGTTAAATCGAGACTTGACTGTATTCCTGCGCTTGTGGTCGGTCGTCTACCGTACCTTTCTTTGTTATAAATTTTCGAACGGGTGTTTAGGTCTTTTTTGCACTGCACCAGCTGTGTTCCAACCCTGGCTAAATGACGTGGTTAATGTGTCTGCGGGAGTGAATTTATTAGAGTTTTTTTCCTGGAGTGGTGAAGAATAGGTGAATTTCACAGAAAAGGGACCAGACTGTGATTCGGGGAACTTCGATAAAAAATGCGTTATAAAAATGCTTAAGGAAAGCTTCTGGGACTTTTTTCAAATAAAAAAATCTCTGAAAGATTTCCAGTGCCGAAAAACCAACCCACGATTGTTGGCATCCTCCGAATGGCTCTTGAGATCTACTTACTTAAATTCGTGATATTTACCTGAGAAACAAGAAACTAGGTGTAAAAAAAGTTTGTAAAGAACAAAATCTGGTTTCAACTTATCAACACCTGAGAAACTGAGGTGGTCTATAATTTGGGGTCGACCACCTCGGAGTGGATATCTACCCAAGTACTAATTAGATATTGAGATTATGAATAGTAAAACATCATTTTGATCATAACAAACCAAATTTCAGTACAACATTTTAAGTTTAATACTAGGGTGGTGCGGTTACGGTTAATTTGGCCCTACCCGGTTTTCGGTTAACCGGTTTTTGGGGTACCCGGTTTTCGGTTACGGTTTTTCAGTTTTTTTTCGGTCGGTTAACCGGCTTGTACCCGGTTTTCGGTTTATTTTTTGTCGTAAATTAACCGAAATTTTGCTTTACCCGGTTTTCGGTTAACCGCGTTTTTTCGTACCCGGTTTTCGGTTCCGGTTAATTGGTCCAAAACCGGTCCGGTTCGGTTAACCGACCGGGTCGGTTAACCGACCGTGCACCACCCTATTTAATACTATAGTTTGTGCGACATTTGGAGGTGATAATACTTTGGTGGGCCGATTGACTTGTAGACCAATGACGTAGAGCCAACTCGAGTTCAATATTTTATGGCCAAAATCTGATAATTTACGGTCAAAATTCGGTATATCAAGGCCAAATTTAAGTTTATGGCCAGAATTCAAAAGTTTATGGCCAAAATTCAATAATTCATGACCAAAATTCAGTATTTTATGGCCATGTCAAGTTTATGGACAAAATTAAATATTTTATGGCCAATTTTCAGTATTTATGGCCAGTTTTAAATATTATCGTTTTCTATAATGGAGCCTCTCGCCTAAATTCAAAAAACGTGTTTGTGGCATTGTGTTATTACCCACCTTTCGATAACTTTCCTCAGGTATGTTACCACTCATTTTGTAGCTCATCTCATAGAATACAAAATGAGTATTAACTTTTCTGAGAGTAGTCTTCAAAAAGTGGGCCAAAAATACAATGCCAAAACACGGCTTTGAATGAAAGGGGAGTGGCTCTATTAGTCGCCCCGGGGTAATTATTTTTCAACCCTGAAAAATCAAAAAAACTTTTTTTGATTTGAGATTTTCGGGTGCTTAACGAAAATCTGAAAAGTGGAATCAACTAATGTTGAGGTAACTAAGAAACGCAAAAAACAGAGCTGAGATATATGCTGCCCATCGGGGTAGCAATTAGAGAGGGGGTAATTGATAGAGAAAATACGGTATCTTAATTCCAAGAAATGCTGTCTTTATCAATTACCATAATTCCAAATTCTATTTTTGGAATTTTGAACTTTTTTCACTTTGTGAGTATTGAGTGTCAATTAAACTGATTAAAATGCGTTTTCGCACCTTATGAAGCACTTAAACCTACACCCAGTACGCAGTTATACGCTGCCCCTAGCAGTCAATCAGCTTGGGGGACCAAGGCAATTTTTCAAAAAATTTTCAACTTGGGTTTATTTGCATGAAAAAAAAGATGTAGAAATTGAAAATGTTTTAAAGACTTTCAAAAGCACTTTTCATGCAAATTAAATTAAGTGCATGGAGGTCTGTTCGCTAGAATAAGAAATTTTACATAGCAGCTTAATAAAACTAAATCATGTTCAAATTTTTTTCATCAAAGGCTTTCGCGGACCGGTGAAACCCTTATAAATAAAGGATTGGTTAAAACTAAAAAGGAAATGCGAAAGCCGGGAAATCAAACAAACAAGAGATATCCCCGAACTGTAAAATCGAATTTTAATATTCTGTTTCTCTTATCATGTGGAGCATAGTCGATATACTATATAGTATTTCAATATTTTTCCCCACAGAAAGAAAATATAATTTCTCGAGACTTGAGAAACATGTCAAAATAGACCAAATTTGCCTTGGTACTCCCTGTGGATTTCAGAAACATATTTTACAGTCAAGATTCAATAAAGTAAAACGCCAAAGGCTCGATTCCCAACTGGGTCTAACACTTTTTTTTTCCACATGTGGGTGTATTAATAAAATAGTGGGTGTATTAATAAAAATAAAATATAATAAAATAGTGTCGAACACTGCTGAGGATCGAGCTTTTGTGGGTGTCACCATATCAAGGGCAGATTGTAAATAAATACGTTTTGAAAAATCCACAGAGGGGACCAAGGCAGTTTGTGTGCCAGATTTGATTTTTTCTGCTGGGACAAAATATTGAGATCCCATATAGCAAATCGACTATGCTCTACATGATAAGAAAACAGAATATGTGAATTCGATCTAACAGTTCAGGGATGTCTCTTGTAAGTTGAAAAATGCGGCGCAACTTGAATGCAGGGTGACCTGAAATTACTGCACTACTTTTTGTACTAACTTAATTTTCAATTTTCGAATTTAAATTTTTGAAGGTAACTTTGATTTTGTCTACCCCTCTGCAATTTTCATAGCAAAATGATATTCGCGGTGTGTTTGAAATTTAATATGAGTTCGGGTATAGTAAAGAGTGTACCGTATATTCTCTATTAATCAGGATTATTTTTCAACCCTCGAAAAATCCGGAAATTGTAAATCAAAAATGGCCTTAACTCTAAAATCTTAGTTAAAAAAAAGGGGGGTGGTGGATTATTAGAGAGCAGGAGATTAATAGAGAATATACGGTAAACACTTTAATCATAGAAACTGTTAGAAGAGCAGAAAAACGTAAATAGCGCGAGTGAAATGAATTATGGTTAGATGCGATAAATCGAACACTATGGAGATTTTTGAAAAATTAAAAAATCTGCCAGGCAAGGAGTCGCGTAAACAAATTTTCAAAATGGTTCAGTAATGTTGTGTCCCTCTGCACAACCATCAACCCACCCTGCCCAATCATTTTCAGGATTAGTTCCAGGCTTTAGGCTTAAGCTTTTACTTTGGCTTAGGCTCTGCCAGAAATCGAAAACTGCACTAATTTCAGCTTTTTCAAAAAAGTGTGGTTTCAGGTACTCCTACAAAATTATTCGAGGGGGGGGGTATTTCAGTAGCATCGCAAATACTTTATTTTTTTGGGTAACCTTCTGCATTAAGGTTTCATATGGTTAAGGAAGTAAATTGTGAGCTAAATGATAATTCTGTTCAGACTGAATCATTTTGCTTAGGCTCACTTGTTGAGACTTAAGACAGAATGCAAAGATAACTGAAAATTCAGGTAAAGCTCAGGTATTTTATACTCGTTAAGCCGCGAAAACAGGTATTTTAATTGGGAGAACTTAATTTAAGTTCCTTTTACAAAGAAGTTAATTACAGAAAGAGGATTTCCTAGTGCGTATTGTTCTCAGAGCTAAATTAAGTGATCATTGTTTTCTGTATTGTTATGATTGCTGCTAATCTCTTATGATGATTAAAGATGAATTACGGAAGCAATATCAACACTAAAATTTTTATTTTTAGTGCGAATAAATGATCTCAGTGTCCCAAATCTTAGGTCTCACGACATTTTTTAACTGAATTGACAAAAAAAATTAATCATAGCAACCTTTTGTTTGCAAGATTCAGGATATCCTCAAACCATTTCTAAGCCTGATGTAATGGCTGTTTAAATAAAACCGCAGATTATTGTTTTTTGATTTGTTTTATTAATTTCCGATACGCAAAGAGAACATTTTTCTCAAATCCTTAAGGTAGCTTTGGCTTAGAGGTTTGAAATTCAAACTTTGCAGGCTCGAATATGTCTTTTGCCTTAGGGGACTAAGGCAAAAAAATATTTCATCAAATTCCGGTCAATTTTTTCAGAAATCGATTTTTATGAGCGTAAAAAATGGCTTAGAAAACGTTTGAACAATTTTTCAACTCAATATAAAATTTCTGTGACCTGTGTGAGGCTTTAGAATAATAATTAATATAGCCCGAAATCCGGCTCAGGGCCTTGCGGTGCTCACCTCCGAAATTTTTTTACGAATTATTGAACTACTGTACGGATTTTTCAACTTGGTTTCTAAGAAAACTTGACCCAAAATAAAGTTCTAGACCTTTTTTTGTTAGAAACCAAGCTGAAAAATCTGTACAGAAATTAAATATTTCGGAAAAATTTTGGGACAAATTCAAAACAAAGTGCCAGGTTGCACTTTTTCGGCATTTTCCAATTTTTTTCGTACCCGACTTTTGTAATTTGTTTTTACGGTTTGTTTTTGCAATTTTTTTTCCGAAAGAAAACTAGTTTTGTGTCTGTGATTATCGAAAAGGAATTTTTGACCCTAGTAGCGAATACCCGCCCCCAACGATTTTCACCTTTTTTTAGTTAAGTAAAAAGTACCAAATTTATGTCCCAGACCCCGGAAAATATGCGTAAACTCTTTATTAGTCACAACTTCCGTACGCTGGCCTACCCCAAGCCTATGGGCCAAGCCTAAATTTGTTGTTTGCAAGGTAGTTACAGCATTTTTAAAAGGTCGGATTCTTGGGGGTGGGCGGTCGGTATTCGCTACTAGCGCCGAATTTTTTCATTTGGCTCCAAGTTATGTCATTGAATCGCCGCTTGCGCTCACGTGACTATGGTTATGAAGGTATTATGGGCGTGGCATAGTAGTGAATCGAGAGCTCATTAAAATAATTTATAAATGGCGCCTGTAATGGCGCATGGCGCCTGGCTCCATCACAATTGTAATGGTAAGTGTTAATGTAAGTCTAAATGTAAGGGGTGTTCACAATACCAAATAGATTTACACTTACACTTACATTTACACTCACATTTTCACAATACGAATGTGAATGTAGATGAAAATTTTCGAATTATCCCTTATTTCATTTCTAAAATTCGGATTTTTTAACAGAAATACCAACTTTTTAAGTTTTTATAACTAGCATTGAACTCTTCGTCATCAATAAAGCACTTTTAGTATTCTCGAAAAATACTTGCGTTTATTTTTCATTTACATTGACATTCGTATTGTGAAGGGGTGAGTGTAAATGTAGGGGTCAATGTAAGTCAGAGTACGTAACTCGAAATTTTGAAAAAAGTACACTTGGCTGAAAAAAGTACAATTTGGTCATTTTTCGTCAAAAGTGCCATTTTATACAGTACTTATCGATTTTCGAGCACCGAAAAAAAGAATTTTGATTAAAAACTTCAAAAATAAAAAATATTTTAGGTCCCAAAAAAAGTACAAATCTTTTTTAAAACTATAGTTACAGGAACGTTCCTGATGTAAGTGTAAATGCATGGGGTGTTCACAATACCAAAAAAAATTACACTTACATTTACACTTACAGTTAGAATTGTGATAGAGGCATAAGTTGCCTAACCACCTTGTATTCCAGTAGCGTCATAAAGTTGATATAATTTTAGTGAACTGAACACTATACAATGTAACTTTTTGGCCGACTCCTTGCATAACGTTGCATATAGTTTTGACTTACCGTATTTATTTTAGCAAAACGGCCGCCTCTTATAAGCGGCCCTCATGAGGTGGTTGAAAATTTTTCCGTAAAACGTGGTTTTTATGTTTGTTTCGATAGCGTGATTTTTTTCTTTTATAGCTTTCCCAAAATCGAATCATATGAGTACATAAAAATTTATTCTGAAATATAACAAAACACATTTGAAATATTTTTTCATCTATGCATATCTTTTTAAATCAGGCGAGCTTTTGGTGCTAATAGCCATTGTACTATTAGCTACAGAGCTGACCACACTATTATCTCCCAGAATCATTCTTGTAACTCCTTTTCTTATTTCTTGATTGATCACCAAATAGACAATGGAAGTAGAGCCTGCAATAAAATTTTAATTTTTGTTACGAAAAACACTGTTCAACAAACCAGAACATATTTGCACCGAGATAGTTGCAAACTTGAGCATGTGATTGGGTAGTTGAATAAAGCCAGCTACCGCATACAAAGAAGATGCAAGAAACAAGAAGAAACAAATAAGAAAAGACTGCAGCATAGCCTGAAAGCAATAAAAATAATTTCTTTTCAAGATTTTACTAAAATCTCACGTGTTTTTGCAGTTTCGAAGCTTTTTTGGTGTCCAGTTTATATATTCCACTTTTCTTTTTCAGTCGATATATCAGAAGAGCGTAGAGAACAAGTAAAATAAATATGACAAAAACACAGTTTAGGAAGCAGACCCAATCAATCACCTGAAAATTATTTTTTTTATTATGGTCGACTCTTGATATAGCGAACACTCAAAAAGTTCGTTCCCGCCTAGGGTTCGACACTTTTTTACTCTTGATTTCGAAGCTTACTTACCAGTTGTATTTGGCTAGTTTATATCCAAAGAAAGCATCGCAAAAAGTCAATTTTACTGTTTTAAACAGCAACCTTTTTGCCAAAAGACTCGCGGCTTCCGACTTTTAATAAAAGAATTCGTTGTGTAGATAGTCAAAAGTCTTGGTAAATTCCTTGGTACTTGTTCACTTGGGAGGGCGAATTTTATAATATTTTGCAAATTCTCTTAAAAACTTGTTCTAAGTAATTTTATATGCTGAAAAAAAGAAAGCAGATATTTTCTAACTCTTACTTACATTAAAAATGGCTTTTTTGGGAAAAAAGTTTTTGACCTTCTTTATAATGTTCCTTTTTTTTAACTTTTTTATAATGTTCAGCATATAAAATTGCTCATAAGACGTTTGAACATAATTTATAAAGTGAGTCCTTAAAGGACCATAGCCGTCGCGACAGCGAGAATTTCAAATGTTTGAATTCGCGGGACAGTTCTCTTTCGTCTTTCATTGTACTCTTTTGAGTCTTTTAAAGCAAGTCAAAAGAGTACAGTGCGAGACGAAAGAGAACTGTCCCGCGCGAATTCAAACATTTGAAATTCTCGTTGTCGGCGACGGCTATGGTCCTTTAAGTGAACAAGTGATACTTCGTTTTCAAAAAAAATGACCGTCAAAATTGAAATCCTTGCTATATTTCGTACAAACATAAACAACTGGCTGTATTAAAAATATGTGCTAAAAAAAGTGTCGGTTTCTACGTGGGAACAAACATCAATAGTCAACTGTATATCACAACATTTTTATTCGACTTACCGGTGGAGCTCCGTCCCGGAAATCAATTCTGAACATGTAGACTGACCACACAGTATTATAAATAGGAGGCATGTCTATTGTGCTCGAGAACATAATGAGTGAATATATCCACGGAGGTATCATCCACAAGTAAGCCTTACGACCACCAAACAATCTATCAGCCAAGTCGATGGAATGAATTTCTATGCATCGATTGAGTGCCAATGTCACAACTGAGATGCTGTACAAGCCCCAAGCCACTGAAAAAATTCTTGTGATGTCAAAAATTTGGGCAAAAAACAAGCAGCCCTACCATGAGTAATATGACCATTAATAATTAAAAGCCAGTTGTTGTCACAGTAATTAGCACCCATAATAGAAAAGACGCCAGCCATAAATGTGTTCATAAATCCCACATAATTTTCGATAATCCGATGGCGAACATCAGTTTGTAGCAGGCGTGTTGAAAAAGCTTGGTCGACTCATCACAATTAGAGATGGAATATAGAGGGACAGG
The DNA here is from genome assembly GCA_004194705.1 of Ditylenchus dipsaci. Taxonomy (NCBI): domain Eukaryota; kingdom Metazoa; phylum Nematoda; class Chromadorea; order Rhabditida; family Anguinidae; genus Ditylenchus; species Ditylenchus dipsaci. Next base: position 206,317 of record SADC01000066.1, read on the forward strand.
AAGAATAAGAATTCCGCTATGTATATTACTCCAGTAATGACATTGCTTTCTCCAGGAACAGTTACACCATTAGTGCAGTATCGGTCATAAAGAGTTGGATAGTTCCAGGTGGGAAAGTCATGAAAGTTATTTTGAGGGGGAGGTATTTTGGATGGATCCATTTCTAGCAGCTCACTTTAGCTAGAAAATTAAAATTTATAATTGAAAAATAATTTTTCGGTTCTTCCACTCTCGTTAAACCGGCACCCATCCCAATTGACTACCCGCCAATTTTTATGGTGAATTTTGAAATACGCATTTAAAAATTTTAGGATACAACTCCGGTGGTACTTGTGCTGTTTAAGCCCCCCTTATTTTTGTTTGATTTTATATATTGTTAAATTTTTTTTATCGTTTTGGTCTATTATTTGTGAAGTATATGCTGTTGAGTGTAAAAAATTGTATTATATGTAAATATAAGTCGTTAAAAATCACTTTTTGCAACAACCCTAGTAAGAATGCTGATAGTAAAAGCTAACCGTCGAAAGAAATCTATCGTAGCCTAAACAGACATGTGCACGGGTCGCCTGGAACTTTTTTTTGAAAATCCCACTGGTTAAGCCTCGAGAAAACTCAGAGAATTTGTTGACTACAGTCAACTCTCGATAATCCGTCACCCCTTGGGACCGGCCGTGGGGTGACGGATAATCAAGAGTGACGGATTAGCGAGTGACGGATTAGCCTTATTTATTTAAGGCAAAACCAAACAAAGTGTCACGAAGGTGACGGATTAGCGAGTGACGGATTATCGAGAGTTAACTGTATTACAAATTTGGTTGACTATAAAAGATTTGTTGACTATGAAAACATCTTTACTATGTAAAATGCGTAAATTTTATGAAAGAGGAGCGAAAATTTTTCTAGGCTTCTGACTTCTAGGCTTTTTGACTAGGCCTAGGCCAACGCGAGCCGGACAGACAAATTATTTTGGCCGCCGAACTACCAGCCCGTGTACAAGTCTGAGTTTGAGACTAATCGTGAACTTGATCCGTTTGGCAAAAAATATAAAACAGAATAGAAAATTATCTTACCCTATCCCTCAATGCGAGGTGGGGTTGCCCCCTTAGAGAATTTAGTATAAAATAAAAAAATTACCCGCTGTTGCTATTTTTTTTGTAAGTTTTTAGGCTAAGGCAAAAGTAGGCCTATCCTCCTCTTGTCCTTCAATTTTAAATTATTCATATCAGCGACTAAAATATCACATGACACAAAATTCACAGAATATTTCAAAATTTTTCAAAAAAATTAACAGGGGACCAAGGCAAAAAAATGTTCTCTGCTAGTATAGGCTAAAAATACTTACCGTATATTCTCGATTAGAAGGCCCTCTCTAATAGAAGGCCCCTCTCTAATAGAAGGCCCCCCTTGAGGACCTATATATCAGCCTAGAGAAAGAAATTCGCAAATCTGTTTTTCGCGTTTTCTTAGTTAACACGAGCTTACCTGATTCCACTTTTAAAATTTTGGTTGAGCACGCAAAAATCTCAAATCGACCCAAATTTTTTCCGACTTTTTTAGGGTTGAAAAATAGAAGGCCCGGCCTTCTAATAGAGAATATACGGTAGGTGGTTTGGATAAAGGACAACCCAGTTGAACTTTTTTAGAGGTTTTCTTAAATGATCAAAATGATTACTACCAATTATATTAATTTTTTGACATTTGTTTTTGCAGCCTGGTCCACTGATCCTTTTCTTGAGCCTTCTGAGAGTCAAGCCTTCTTTGAGAAACTATTGTGCAAGATCAACCAGCAATATGACGCTCCACAGACAGCCTTTCAGCTGCTCGCCCACAAACTACTGAGTCCCGACCAGGTGGAGACGCTGCAGACACTTCAGGTATGTAACTTTTTTGTTTTTTAATCTGAGTGAGTGGATCAAAAGGAATCAAAAACTTTTTTATTTGCACTGGCGTGTAGCCCATTGTTAGCGAGCTTTCATACTTCATTGGATTCATCGTATGCCAAGACGAACTTAATCATAAGTCTAAATACGTTTGAGTCCGTCCTAACATACGCTAGCCAACCCTCGCCTAAGCCTAAAGACTAAAAAATCACAAAAAGAACAACAGGGGGGACCAAGGCAAAAACACCCCCATTAATGGATAGGGCCAAATATTTTTTAGCTTATTACCGAAGTGAAAATTAGAAATGATTAACGTGATATTTGAAATTTCCAAAATACAAAAAATGAGTTTGATGGTTAGAAACTTACTTTTCCTAATGCAGCACGCTTTTTTACTCAAGACTGACTTAGAGAATTTAGTATAAAATAGAAAAATCACAGTAAATATTCGGCTACTAAAATAACTAAAAGCTTTTGCGAAAGCAGCTGCTTCACAGCGGTTGAAAATTAAATTTTAGCAGAATGGTATCTGTTTTATACATTTTAACGTCAGACTATGTTCAAGTTTCCAAGTAAATTACACACAAAAAAATTATATGAAAAAATAATTTCCCATTAGTTATTGTCTTAAGCATCGTGTGAATAATTCATTGTTTATTGAGTAATTATAATTTGTCTGAGATTAAAATTTGACAAAAGACGAATCCAGGAAGATGTTTTAATTACGAAAAAGACGTATTTTTTAGCCGAACAAGTCAGTACTGGGAAACATGTTGTTTGATCTTTTAATTTTTATGGCTAGGATACATTTGGCAAAAACGAAACTTGGCAAACGTGGGTTTTGTCAAACGAATATTGGCAAAACGAAACTTGTCAAAACGAAACTTGGCAAAACGAAACTTGGCAAAACGAAAGTTGGCAGAACGAAATTTGGCAAAACGAAACTTAGCAAAACGAAAGCTGTATGGCAAAAAACCTTCAAATGCGTCGAAATAGATCGTTTTGAGAGAAGAGAAAAAATTTCGATTTTTAGACATTTTTGGACAACAGGGGGACCAAGGCGATTTTTGCCAACTTTCGTTTTTGCCAAGTTTCGTTTTGCCAAGTTTCGTTTTGCTAACTTTCGTTTTGCCAAGTTTCGTTTCGACAAGTTTCGTTTCGCCGACTTTCGTTTTTGCCAAGTTTCGTTTTTGCCAAATGTATCCTAGCTATTTTTATCGCATATATTTCCTCTCTTTTTCAACTAAAATAGCTAGTTTTATTTTTTTTTTGAAATTTCAGACCACACATTGTTACTTGTTACTTTGACACATTTTACTTTGATTTTGGATTCTTAGGTTGTTGAGCTTATCGTATGGAAACGGTTGTCCATCGTATTCTTTCTAAGGGGTAACTAATAAGCCCCTTTACTTTGAGAACCTATGTCTCAGCCCAGAGTGAATATTTTGCATACCGTATTTTTTCTATTAAACGGGCCGGCCCGTTTATTTTCAACCCCTCAAAAATCGGAAAATTTTGAGATCAATTTCAAGATTTTGTGTGCTCAACCAAAATCTAAAAAGTGGAAGCAGTAGAGCTCGTGAGAGTTAAGAAAACGCAAAAAACAGTTTTCAAAATGTTTACTCTGGACTCAGATATAATCCTCAAAGTCGAGGGGCCCGTTTATTAGAGAGGGCCCGTTTAATAGAGAAAATACGGTAACTGTTTATTGCATTTTCTTAACTCTAACGAGCTCCACCGATTCCACTTTTTCCCACTGGTTGAACAACCGAAAATCTCGAAATCGATCTAAAATTCTCCCACTTTTAAAATATAATTATTAGAGAGAATGCGGTAGCGTGGTTTTATAGAAAAGGCGAAAAAAGTACGGCTTTAAAAAAAGAACTGCTTTTTGGCTATAAGAGCAAAGTGGCAAAATTAGTGGCAAAACTAAGTGGCAAAACTAAATTTTTTGTCTATTTTACAGCAATTCACGAAATTCCTAGTTTATATGAAATACGATATGTGTTTCAATGCCGGAAAACAAGCTCTTTCATACTGTTACCGTATTTCCTGCGATTTCTCCCAGGGGAGTAATTAGAGTCATGCATTTTTCAAAGTTCAGGTGATCTAAAACTGCTTTTTTCATTTAATGTTTGAGCTCAGTAAAAAGTGCATGTGAATTTTTAAAATCCCTCTCAGACATTTTTACACAGCTGGAACAGCAAATGAAAACAGAAATTTTAGATCACTTGAAGTAAGTGGGTGAGTATTTAGAGGGAGGGGAGAAATTAAGGGAAACACGGTATATGAGATTTAAAAAAAAATTCAGGAAAAAAGATTGTGGGAAACTTTCATTTTTTGAATGGTTAAAAAGGACATGTTTTTCATGATCATCTCCGTTACACACAGAAACACCGTGCGCCACAATTTTCACAGGGTTGTAATTTTTACTCAAATTTTTAAAGTAGTTCCTTATATAACCAAACGTGCATTGTCCAAATTCAGCTGATGACAGAAAATACTTGAAGGTATTGAAGTGGTGCAACCTCACTGTCATAATATCTTTAAAATTTTTTTCTGTGGCGCCTTTATTTTCATAAAATTTTCGAAATATTCTGCAACCTGACACGGATATATTAATCAAACTTTTATTTAAAAAAAAATCGACCCCAATGCCGGATTGGGTAAAAAATATGTCAAACATTTTTGTTATTTTTGGCTAGTGATATAAATAGAGTAAAAACGACATACTTCAATGTTCACAAAATAATAAAAAAATTAAAATTAATTGTTGGGAAGTCCAATTCTATTAGAAGATTACTACGACAGTAATGTAGGCGTGAGAATGTTAATGAATTAGAATTGTGCGTGTGGTTTAATTTACAGAATGCTAGCTTTTCTAAACTTTGGTGGTACTGCTGGTAGACCTTCATTATTTTGAAACTTTGCACAGAAAAATTGGCGCTAGTTTAATTTCAAGGCTGCTAACTCTCATTTTCAAAAATAAGACAAATTTAGAGAAAAATCGGATTTTGGGAATCAAAATGATTTGTAATTAATTTTGTCCAAAGAAAAATGGTGTTGGCTGGAATCGAACTAGCTCTTTTGAATTACCGCCCAACGTGCTTCCACCTCTGCACAAAATTCTTTGGGAGGGACGAAGACACAAGGAACACATCGAAAAATCAGATTTTGGAGAATTCCTAGTGTCTAAAATCAACCAAATTTTAAAATGATTGAGATTTTGGGAATAAAAATTAGATTAAAGGAGGAAAAAGCCATTCGTTTGCGCTTTTTGGCTCAAAGTAATGTTGCAGGTTCGATCCCACATGGTGAGATGCTATTTTATGGCTTGTTTGGCCAGTTCTATGGGTGATTAGACTTTTTCAACGCCAGATTCGGAATCAGCGACCCAAATTACCCCTACAAATAGTGTAACAAGCTTAAATAAATAGCATGTCACCACGTGGGATCGAACCCGCAACAGTATTTTGGGCCACGCTTACGCACGGAGCATGAAAGCCACTTCTAAATGTATTAACAATAAGTTGAAGACATCACTGAAATAATCTGGGGCTCCCGCGCAAATCCAAATTTTGCAAGCAGGACAGCCAAGATACCAAAACTTAGTTTATACCAGGGTTTTGTTTTATTGCAAGGTTTCCATCGGGTTTCTTGAATATGCCTGGCTCTTATTTTTTGTTTTCACGCATTTTATTTTATTTTTGTGGATTTTACTAATATTTAGGGAGTTTCTCAACGTGCCCAGAGTACTTTATTCCAAACTTTTTTTTATCATTTATTTATAACTATATTTGGTAGAACAACAATTTTGATCACCACTCGTTTTCAGATAACATCATACATTCGGCTGTAAATCCTGCGTTTTTCGAGTCACAAACTTCGAGATCGATGCCTTGGCACAAAAGCAGCCTGGGTAGGTAGCCGCCTAGTGTGCTAATATTTTTTTGAACAACAATCACTATCATGGCCATAAAATCTTGACCGGCTCTGTTCTGAAAATTTTAAATTTTATTATAGAAAATACTGTTCGGCCTTAAATTCACCTTGGACAGCAGAGAGTTTCATCAAATGCCGAAATGTTAATTTGCTCTATAGCTTGTGTCTCTGCTGGCAAAATTGCCTAAATTTTTTGTAAAAAATAAATTTAAAAATCAATAATAAAAATGTAAAATTTTAGAAATTACTTTTTTATAGCCAACTTTTTTCTATTCGAGCTTTTCCCTGTTTTTTTAAAAAGCCCTGAATAATTTTAATGCTCTGTAAAGACTTGATCGAAAAAAAGCTTTCAGTTTGCCGCATCTTTTAAATTATTTATTTTAAACAACTTTAGCTTAATACGATGACCTTTGACACAGTCTTTTTTTCGCATTGTCTTTTATGCAAAAATGAAAGGTTAATGCACGATTAAACGGACTAATATTTAGGTCCTGTATGGTAAATGAGCGGGGGGGGGGGGGGTGGACGGTGTTTGCCTTGGTCTCCCTGTTGTTTTGGAGGGACTAGAACATTCGAAAAGTTACCCTGATTGTCAGACTTTTTAGGCTTCAGGCTCACGCTAAGCAGGACAGACTCAAACTATTTCAGATTCATGTTTGAGTTCGTCCTAACATACGCTGGCTTACCCTTGCCTAAGCTTAAGCCTAAAGAACCACAATAAAAAACAAGAGATGAGACCAAGGCGACCCCTTTCCCTCCCCCTACTGAGGAATAGGGCCAAAAAATTTGAAAATTTTCAAGCCATTCTCGCGTTTTTGTCTAGTTATTTTTTAAAAGAATTCTCTAAAACACAAAAAATACCTGCAAAAAGTTCCACAAGTAAAGCAAAATAACATATGCTTCCTGGTTGCTTATCTGAAGTAACACTTCAAACACAATTTCAAGTGTTTTGGAACAAACTTTGCCTGCAAGATAAAGGTAACACCAATTAAATAGTCAATATGGTTTTAAAAGGTTAGGCTTACAGCGATCAAAACAGCAAACACTTTAGCAATTCTGTCCAGAGCTTGTGGCAAAACTTTGCTATCTTTTAGTGGTGTGGTCTCTAGTTGGATCAATGCACAGGCAAATTGAGCTCTGAGTGTAGGCAGTGCAAAACATATTCCAGGCAGGCCTACCTCACTTAGCATTAGAAGCAAGTCAAAGCAAAATGGAACCTCTTCCTCTATTTGCCGGTTGATTTCCACATATTTAGGAGTCAGTTCTCGTTCAACCTCCCAGGTCGACCAACCAAATGCTGATGTTGTCCCGTCTGGACATAGGTGCTCAGTTAAGGCTTCACCCTGAATTGGAAAATATAATTAGTAAAATAGTGATGTAAAGTTTTTAGTCTGTTTCGAATGTCCGCCAAGTACATAGCCAGCTTCCAAACTTTTGTTCTTGACCTATTTTGTTCAAGCATGTCTTAGTTTATCCAATCACAAAAAAGCGGCCCTATTCAACAAAGAAAGAGCGTTTTGTCTTTCATAAACCGTCCCTATCCCTATCTCCCCCCCGGTTGATTTTTATGATTTTAGGATTTAGACTTAGGCAAGGGTAGGCTAGCGCATGTTGGGACAGACTCAAACATATCTTAGACTCATATTTGAGTCCGTCACATATTTGAGTCCGAGACCTTGCCTAAGCCAAAAAATACCAAACGAAATTCAATACAGGGACCGAGGCAAAAAACTAACCCTTCCCTTTGTTAGGGCCGAAAAAACCTTGCAATTAGGGTTTTTCTCAAAAAAATGCTACATTCGCGTCTTGATATATGAGCTCTCCCTACAAGAGACACACCCAGCTAATAAGTCTAATTTTACATCTTTGAATTACTAATTACCCTTATCAACCATCTTTCGGTGTTTTCTATTCCATCAGAAAAATTTTTGCCCGGAACTTTCAGTTTTGAAATTGGACTTATTGGCGTGAGCAGGTCACTTTAAGTACGAACCCATTGAGTCCGACACTTTTTAATGAATTTTCGAAATCGCTTCGCAGATCTGATTTGTTGGTCTGGTTATGAAAACTATAAGGGTCTGCTTTTGCCGAGTGTTTTTGTATACAAAAATTTTTGCCGTTCAAGAAAGAAAGACTTCGTAAAAAAACTCACAAGATATCTACAAGTATTAGGATCATAATTTTCTCCATCCCCAGCTAAGCACAATCTGTCAATCATGTTGATGAACAAAAGTACTCTAAGCTTTTCAGTTTCATTGCCCGACTCTGTGCTAGCCAACTTTCTTCTGTGTCGACTAGAAATGGTGCCTGAGTGTGCCATATAAGCAGCTGTTTTTGGTCCGAACGGGGTTGATCTCAACTCTTTAAGGCATGAATATTCATTTGCTGAGCTCAAACCAAAGTTGAGCAAATGAGGCGGTGAGATTTGGGAAAAATTGATTTCATTCTCTATTCTAGTCAAATTTTTCGAGGTTCCAAACAGTTTTGCGGAATTCTGTAAATGTTTCATAATATTTACATCTTTTTTCCAAAAATACCTCAAAAGCCTCATTCAAAAGAGAAGAAATCAGTAGATCTTTGCTGGCGCCTACTTGAGAAGAAAAGAATACTCCAGTGATGGCAAAGCAACGACACACAAAGTCTACTCCATCGAATGGTGTCCAAATTTATCTATAATTGACATTTGCGTAATTGTTATTTTTCGAAAAATACCTTTATTAATAAAAGTAAGCAGAGTAACTATCATTCCACTGAATTGAACCAGCAGGCGGTTGGGGTCCTATAAATATATAAAAAATAAATACTTGAAATGGAATGGTTTAAGCTCCGGTTCAGTTTGGTGCATAATGTCAAAACGCGATTTGCGTTTGGTCCCGCCTGTGATAAGAGTGTTGGACTGTGGATGGCCTCTGGGTAGGACCGAAACCACTCGAGCATATTGCTTATATTAAATGACCGTTAACTGTAAAGCTGTATACACCTACCTACAAAGTTAACTCCACAGTTTAGACTACCCTTTTCAGTTGATTTATCGAAAAAATACTATCGAACCTGGATACAACACTACCCCGATATAATACCACCCGAAAATGAACCGATTTGGTCAGCTTTGACTGAAATTACCCTCGATTCAACACCACCCTAGGGTCAGCCCCTTGGGTGGTGTTCTATCCAGGTTCAACAATATATCATTTAGTTTTGAAAAATTAAAAAAATGGAAAATTCTTCAAATCTAATTTTTTTAAAATTTTTCCAAAAATTTGAAAATAACAAAACTTATCGAATATTTGAAAAACTAATAAAAAATTTCTACGAAATTTTGACAATAACCTCACTTTTAATTGAAGCTGCACTCTTGGAACTACGGCTTTCATTAAGTTGAAAAAAGTATCCAGAACCTCAACAGAAGTTTCATCCAGTTCTTTTATGCTGAAAACATATTTCAGACCCCATTCCATCAAACTAATTTGTAGTTCGCCTCTTAGGTCAGTCATTGATAACCTTAAATTTTTCACAATTAAACAAATTGCCTAAGCAAGAAAAGCGAACCCCAAATATTTTAAAGAATCCTCATCTTTAGCCGTGTTTTGCCATTGAATCAAAGTCAACAAATTGTTTACAAATCGTGTCCTCCTCAGTTCAGATTTGTGAGACTCGGACCTATCCACCTGTTTATCAGTGTTTTTGAGCAGCTCTCTGACTCCAAGACTCATTATTTCTGGATAGAATGGAGTTACAGTTAGAGCAAATTCCACAAATGAAGCCAGCTATAAAACTTTCAGTCCTACATGAGAATCGTCCCCACTTTCGTCTTGGTTCCACTGCCTTTTTTTGTCATTTTTCGTGCATAGGCGTGGGCTTAGGCAAGAATAGGTCAGCGTATTTTAGGTCGGACTCAGCACATCTTGGGCTCATGTAAAATACATTTATGACCTATGCTAGCAGAAACTTGACTATGCTTAAGTCAAAACCTGAATGGCCCGCCTTGTAGTTGGGGCCCTTGCCTAGAGCCATCCGCGGACCAAATTACAAAAAAGACTGAATTACAAAAAAAAACGACAGGAGAAACCAATGCAAAAAAGAGCCGATCCTCATATAGGGAAAACTTTAATTATCATTAAAAAACAATCGAATTACCTGTTTTTCATCTTCAGCTGAGTAAATCAGCAGAGAAAATAGCTCGGCTGCCTTCTGCACACCATAATGTAAGCAAACGATATTGAGAATCTTTGCATTGAATTTGCCACTAAATTTTTAGATTGAAAAGTGTTTTCAAAAGTTAAATAAATTACATTTCATCCCCTTCCAACAGAGATTCTACGGATTTTCGTTTAAGTTGGTCATCATTTGAATATCGCTCCAAAAATGTCAAGTCAATTTTTTTTAGATATCGTTCACAGTGAATTATGGTGAGTAGTCTGCTGAGTATTTCATCCTAGAATTTTTAGTCATTAATTAGATTAGGTTTTGAAATTGAAAAATTTACGATCATTTTCAAAGCGACGTCTTTAACTTCTGTTTGGAGGGACGCTGGCAAGGTCTTAATGTCTAAAATACTTATTCAGTATACTTCATTTTAGTTCAAAGCTGTAAAGTCACAGATTGGCAAAATTGGAATTTTTTTGTTAAAAATAAGTAAATAATATAGCCAGTTAATAAACCAGTAAATTTTGGTAACGTAACTTTGACTAACTGATTTCAACATATCGACTCAGCTAGATTTTTTTTCGGGTGTATAATTCTGAAAATGCGATCTTTGATTTGGCCCACCCTTTGATGCAGGCAAAATCATCTGTTCTTCTACGTAGGCAAGAATCTATACTACAGAGAAACTCAGGCGAAATTATCTTTTATTCTTGGTTAGTGTGCTGTTTGGGACCGACCCTGATTGACATAGTCTAATTTTCTGAAATCAGCTTGGTGTACCAAGGCGAAAAATTGACGCTCCCTTCAAAAGACCTCTCCTAAAAAAGCTACTGGAATATACCCTCCATAGGGTACCTAAACTACAAATTTTTAAGTAAAAATTGTACAAAAGCCCTTGTTAGTGATGTTCAGGCCCTAAGCCTAAACCTTGGCCTAATGCTATGGGGGCTAAGCCAAAGCCTTAGACTAAATTATTGGGTGGGATATATTCCAGTAGCGTCAAAAAAAAATTCAATAAATTTTAATTTTCGTAAAAATAGTTTAAAAAAGTGTGAATAAGTATTTGTAAAAACTTCTTGAAAGAAGGTTTTTGCAACAAAAATCAACTTGGGAAACCTAGTAAACATTTTTTTCAAAAATGCAAGGTCGGCTCTAAACAGCACAAGAGCACATGTCTGTTATATGAGTTTGATTTTTCAGAAGAAAATGGTGGTGGGTGGAATCGTACCAGTTCTTTTAGATTGCATGCCTCTAGACAAATCCTGGGGAAAGACTGAGAGAAAGAAGACACAACAATGTCTTTACAACTTTAAATGCTGTCTTTGTTGAGATACAGTCGAACCTGGATAAACGGACACACCACGGGACCAACGAAGGTGTCCGTTGCCCCTATACTAGAAGCGGGTGCGTTTTTTGCCTTGGTCCCCCTGTTGTTTTTTTTTCTTCATTTTCGCCTTGGTCTCACCAGTCGTTTTTGCCAAAGTTTTTATTTCAATTTTCACGTTCAACAACAAAGAATGTTCACGAACCACATTCAACATACTAGGCATATAAATTGAAAGTGATGTTACAAACAAAAGGGGGACCAAGCCAAAAAAACGCACCCGGTTCTAGTATAGAGTCGGTGTCCGTTTATCAGGGGTACGTTTTTCAATAAATGTCGTTTACTCGATCATATCGGGTGACCGAAAGGTGTTCGTTCATGGGGGATGTCCGTTTATCGGAGTGTCCGTTTACCTAGCTTTGATTGTACATGAAATGTGACCCTCACAGAAAGGATATGTATTTATGAATCATTTAACTTTTTTGTCAGGATTTTCAATTTTTTTACTTTTAAAAATTACAAACTCACCTCTGACAAGCTCCTTGTCACCCATCACAATTGGCACTAATTGCTCAGTTAGCCCAAATAATATACTTAAATCCACATTCATGGCCATTTTAATTAAAAAGTCGTGCAAAAATGGACGAGGTAGAATAGTGATGAGCATAGCTGGATGGTTGCCCAGCGAAATCAAGCTGATAAGTGATCGAGTAGAAACTAAAAGTTTAAAGCCATGATAGTTCATATACTAAAACTAATATCAAAATTACTGTAGGACTTCAAATCTTCGATCATAAAAATGAATATGACTGGAGAAATGAGGAATAATTTAATCACGAAAAGAAGACCGATGGGATCACTGCTTTCTTTGATAAAGTAGTCCTTAAGATATAATGGTTACAAATGATAAGGTAGTCGTAATATGACGAAATTTAGAAATGGAGGGATTTTAAACTGGATTTGTGTAAGTTTACCAGAGTGGAATTACAGCAGGTCGAAAAAACTGGAATCCACCCGAATAACTGTACGTTGAAAACTGAAGAATTTTCTTCGCAATATACGAAAAATTTTACATACTGACTTTATTAGATTTTTTGCTCTTAATAACTGTACGTGAAACACTGTAGAATTTTCGTAAAATACAGTCAAACCTCTCATTAGGGTCCGCGACAATTCGCCTCCGGGACAATTCGCCTCCGGGCCGATTCGCCTCCGGGAAAATTCGCCTCCCGGACAATTCGCCTCCGGGCCGATTCGCCTCCGGGAAAATTCGCCTCCCGGGACAATTTGCCTCCGGTACAAAAAAGTAGTAGAAGTAATCTTTGAAAAGTCACAGTCATTATACCACATTCAAACCCTTATTTTCGACGTGAAATTGTGTGGTAAATCCTGTTTGATAGGACCGAAACCGCGATTTCACCCATCCGAACCCCAAAACCCAGGGTAGATACCTTCTGGTCAGGTGTATGTTCATGTGGATGGCCTGAAAATTTGAAAAAAAATTAAATCGAAAACCAACCATGCTATCAAATCTAAAATCATGTGGTGAATCAGGTTTGATAATATCAAAATTTTGAGTTCACTGAACCGATCCCCACAATTAGAGGTAGGTATCCCTCGTCCAGGTGTATATTCATTTACGGGCGTTAAGCGAATCGATCCGCACCAAACTGATCCATACCGAATTGGTCCACACACAAAATGGTCCACACTTTTCAAATTTGTACATTTTGAAAAATTTTGTAGTCTGAACCGACCAAACCAAGTGGTCGTCCACTTGGAGATTTTTTTTTTACTTTTTTGGGTTCCAAAACCTATTTTCTGGACTAACTCGGGAATGCTGAAGATGGTTTGATAGTGGTGAAATGCCGTTTTGTAAGCTATTTTCTAGTTTGGCAAATTCAATCATTTCCCAATAATTTAAAAATACCATACAAAACCTTCTTTTACTATTATCGAACCATATTCAGCATGCCCAAATTGGTCCAGAAAACAGGTTTCGGAATATGAAAAACGTAAAAAAAAATTTGCACCAAATTGACGACCACTTGATTTTGTTGTACTCAGGTAATGTAGTGGTACCCGGATAGTAATATTTTCGTCTTGTAAAGAACTTTTAAAATTTATGATCCATCTTTAATTCTACTGGACAATCCATGGACTAACTAAACCATGTGGTCGTCCACTTGGATCAAAAGAAAGGCAGCTAAAGTTGGTAATAGCCTGATCAATTTTGAAGTCAAATAATTGTTGTTTTTATTATCTGAGCAGGGTAAGAATGCCTTTATGAACAGGGAGCAATTGTCCATTTTATACAGGTTGGACCTGTATACCTGTACAGGTTGGACCACCTAAATAAACCAGGTGGACAACAACATGAGAAAATAAGGGTGATTAGGTGATAAATTGACAAAAATGTTATAAAATTAATGCAATACAACTACAATATTACCCTTTCTGCAAAAATACAAACTAAGGATAAGCTTATTGTTCATGGAGTGAATGGAGTGAATGGACAGACTGAACAGGAAAAAAAAATGTAATTGGAGGCGAATTGTCCCGGAGGCGAATTGTCCCGGGAGGCGAATTGTCCGGAGGCGAATTGTCCCTGGAGGCGAATTGTCCCGGGAGGCGAATTGTCCTGGAGGCGAATTGTCCGTGTCCCCTCTCATTAACATACATCCTTGGGATCGGGACTTGCCGTATGTTAATGAGAGGTGTATGTTAATGGGGAGTATGTTAATGAGAGAGTCAGATTCCATAATTAAGCTTAGTGTATGCTAATAGGAGAGTCCGTTCAATTTTAAGGCCAAATTTCAGAACACACCCCATAGTCAATTTCCGAACACACCTCTCAGACGATTTCGGAACACACCCTCAGTTAAATCAGCTAATTTTTTATAACAAATTTAGAACGGCTTGGGGACCGAGGTAATTTTTTTTATGAAAATTAAAAAAAATATGCCTTGGTCCCGCAAGCTTTTTCGAAATTTTCATAAAAAATTGAGATTTTGAATTTTTTTAGAAACAGGTTTTATTGGAAAAAATTCGAAAAAAGCTTTGACTGTATGTTAATGGATTAATGTTAATGGGAGGGCCAATTGTCAGAACCGGACCGGGCCCGGCCGTATGGTGATGAGAGGTGTATGTTAATGGAGTGTATGTTAATGAGGGAGGTTATTTTGCCTTGATTTCATAAAAAAAAACTAAAGCTTAGCCAGCCGTATGTTAATGGGAGAGCGTATGTTAATGGGGGAGTATGTTAATGAGAGTTCGACTGTATAGGATTTTATCGGTAACTGTACGTTAATAACTGTAGAATTTGTTGTATAATGTACGTAAGTGCTACAATTTTTAATGTTAGTGGAATGGACCGGAATCCAGCTGCACTTTTTTCGTCAACAGGAAGGATACCGGACCGGATTTATAGTGTTGGAACTGGAACACGAAACCGGTTGCCGTACTGATACCGGTCAGATTTTCAGGTGATGTCGTTACATCGAGCCTCGACTTTAGATTAAAATTAAAGGTTGGCCTACCTCAATAACTTCCCTGATTTTGAGCTTTAAAACAGTATTTTTCTTTTTCTCTGCCAAATAGGTAAAGAACTCGCTGAATGATCGGAACATATAATTGCACTCCTCTTGGATTTGAATTAAGCGAATTTTGGATATCTTAATTTGCTATATATTTTTTAGAAAAAATTGCTTTCTCACATTTTGTTTGCCTAATTCATTGCAATATCCTCTAAAATCTTCGATTCCAATGGAGATTAAATGGGGCACAACTTCACTGGGAAAAGTATTTCTACAAAAAAATTATTGTGCATGGAAATTCCTAGAAATGTAAAAAATCTCACGCTATATGCAACCAGATCCAGTCAGCTTTGTCGCCTTGCCTAGCCGACTCGATCAACACAGAAATAGCTTCTTCAGGAGCTTTCATGAGACTGAATAAAAAAGCTTAGTTTAAAACTAAAATTAATTTTACAATTACATAAATGAAAAAGTCTTGTTCAGCAAGTGTATTAAGTCAGCAATGCAGGGGCAATTCAGAAACACATCTAGCAGAACAGGGGGTGCTTTTGAACCCTTCATCACTGGTCTTTGACTATTTTGCATTCCTAGTTCAGCAAGTAAGGTGAAAAGCCACTAAATTAAAAAAAACCGCTCAAAAAAATTTAAGGTTTGATAAAATATTATTTCAAAAGTTTACATCAAGTTTATATTCGCACCTTATCAGTTCACTTTTCAAAAATAGTTAGTCATTGTTCCAGCCTATATTTTTTTAAACTGCAGTCCTTCAAAAGTTTGTTTTGCCGGTTTTCGAACTTTATAAAACATTGGCCCTATCCAACAAAGAACAGCCCCCCCCCTGTTAATTTTTTTGTTATTTTGGCTTGGGCTTAGGCAAGGGTACATATCCAAGACTCATGTTTGAGTCCGTCCTTACATACGCTGGCCGACCCTCGTCGAAGCGTAAAAAATAAAAAAGGCGGAGCCTCCCTCTTTTTGTTATATATTGCCAAAAACTGTTAAAGGATATGCCCAAGCGCGACATGGAGAAAAGGCAGTGACCAGCCTATCTTTTCTTTCTCGACAAACTTTTACATTTGTTTTAGTCTAGATTTTTAAGTTTTCTGTCCTGTTTTTAAAAGTGCCATAAGGTCATCAAGATCAGATTTGACGCAAAACCAGTGAAAAATGGAACGATTCAATAAAAATTGCTGGTCCCCGCTTTAACTTTTTGAAACGAACGGGCATGCCCCTTTAAGGAGACAAATTTCGAATAAGGAATACGGACTTGGCATCCACGGACAAATTATCCAGTTAAGCTAAGTCGCTAAAGTTCAAAATTGTAAATAAGCAACCTCTATCTTTACGAGACTTTTGCCCATTTTCCCTGGGATCTTATTAAAATTCGAAAAATACACTCACGTTTAATAGTTCAATAGCATAAGACTCTTTTTCAGCTCTTCCAATATAGAATTCAGCTTTTTAGTCAAAGCTCTATTGCTTTTTTCCAGGTTGTCGTAGTCGATACTCAAATTGGACTTTTCTTTGCGCAGAAAGTAGAGATGAGCATTTTCATGAATCATGTTGCCCAGAAAATGTAAAGCAGCTCCTCTGGCAGCTGGAGATTCTAATAATAAATTCTCCACGGATGATGTGAGCTCATCAGACGAAAAACCGGTCCAAATGGCTCCATGCCTTTGACGATAGGCCATTGTGGCATCTCCAAGTGAGGCCAATTCAAAAAATTTTTTGATTTTAGCTTGGAGTTGGGCAATTCTCTGTAAAAATCAATTTAGTAAACAAATTTTTAATTTGATATAATAAATAACCTCAGTAATTGGTGGCATGGACGCAGATGTACTAGCTTTCATATCGTCGACTTCCATTTCTATTAACTACTTTACGAAATAATTTGTATAAATTTAAACATAAAATTATGAAAAATGTCTTTTGAACATAGTTAAAATGTAGATTAGATGAAAATAGGCAAATCGTTGCAAGACTCCATCTATTCAACTCTCCGGAATCTAAGAATGTGAAGACTATATTTTAAGGAAATTTCTGGTCCTCTAAATTTTACAATCAAACTAATCGGCGGCAGAGGCGGGAAAGAAAGGCAAGGATATCAAGATGGCGGAGGAGAAGGAGGCGGCACAGGCTTTTGCAAATTACACAACATTAGCTTGAAAAAATTTGAAAATGTAAACTAAAAAAATTGAGAAATTTAACCCAAGGCCCATAACGGCGCTAACTAGCACAATACACTTAGAGAAGAGTTGAGTGCTGGCATTTCTGCTAGCTAACTTTTCATCACTTAGAAACTGTCCCGTTTATATGATAGCAGAGAAAATTACTACAATAACCATAGAGATGGTTGCGGAACCAATAAGCGAACACCGTATTTCCTCTAATAAGCGCTCTCCCAAAATCCGGTATTTCTTAAATTCATTCTTCTCCTTTTATAAATATGTTATATACAAAATGTAGCGCAGATTCCCAGCTACATTTTGGTGTATAACGTATGTGGCGTTTAAAAACAAAAAACCCGGTATAAAAGGAGGAGAATGAATTTAAGAAATACCGGATTTTGGGAGGGCGCTTATTAGAGAAAATACGGTAGATTCTTTAAAAAATATTTTGTGGTTCTATTCATATTCGTCGTTTTTTTAGTAATGTAATTTTGAAATAGGTGAGGCGCAACTGTATTTAAAGGAGGGTGAAAGCTGTTAAGGAGATTATCTTGACATGAAAGGATTTATCCAAGTGTTTGTTTTTTAACTATGGTTTTGAGCCATATTTTGTGGACAATTTGGTGCTGCGGTATCAGACAAACTTGTGCAAAATTAAAGGTTGGATTAGCAACATCAATATAAAAAATTCTAAATTCCTTCAAAAAATGCCCTAAAATTAAAAATTTAATGACAAATGAATCAACTATTTTCAGATGGGCTTTTTCTTTTTTCATTTCCGTTTTTAGGCCATGTTTTGAACGAATTTAGAAATTTTGATATTGATGATGTTTACCCAGTTTTTAATTTTGCACAAGTTGGTCTGATATTGCAACATCGAAATGTCGAAAAATATGGCTCAAAAAGCGTAGTTAAAAGAACGAAAAACTTGGATATATCCTTTCGCGTCGAGACTATCTCCTTAATAGCATTCACCATCCCTTTAAAGGAGCATGTTCGCCGCCGATGGAAATATTTTGAAAGGCGGTACCAGATAAATTTAAAAAATAATTATTTTAAAATAAATTTTAGTTAAGTGCCCTGAGGGTAATAAGTACTCAAAGACACTCCCTAACAGTATTGGTGGCCTAGTGGAAAAGCGGCGGCGGACTGCGAAAGTTGGTCGTCGGTTCGATTCCCACTGTAGGCATAATTTTTCCTCGACTTTTCCAAAATTTCTTCAAATTAATTCTCGTTTGAATTTCACTGGTACCCGCCTTTCAAAATATTCCCATCGGCGACGAGCATGCCCCTTTAAGAAAATGTAAATCAACGGAAAAATGTAAGTGAACTGTAAGCTATCCATAAATGTAAGCTAGACACTGCTGTTATTATATATTGCCGGAATGATACTCAATATCTTATTTAAATGACTAATTTGCAAAGGTGCTAACACTTCTAAGAAGGGAGCAACCCTGACTGTGTTAGCTTGGGGCCAAGCTGTTTTGGCACCGGCAACTCCAGTAGATACGCATTTGCTTTAGCGAATTTATTTTTCCAATATACATACGCCTTTCTAAAATAAACTTCAAATAAGCAACATTTTTTCTAAATAATGTAAGAATCTTCAAAAAACTAGATTTTTATCTTTAAAATATTTTTTACACATCGTAAAGCCAACAATTACATAGCCTTTTAGAAACAAATTACTGGCTAGAGTAATTTTTTTGTATTAGAACACTTTCTTGTTATCTAAGCATAAAATAATCTGTGCTTGGACTACAAATTACTATGTGTTATTAAGGTTTCTTAAAGACTTTTAGTCTTAAAACAAAAAAAACATTGACTTAATATTCAAATGCGATAAGCTCTCTCTCCTTATTGCTGTGACACAAAATTAGATTACCATCATAGCTTTAATTTGTATCTGTTTTATTAGTGTTGGCAGTCTTTTAAATGCTAACTATTATTAATTAATTCCAAGTTTTTTTCACAAATGCAACAACATTCGAACTACTTTTACTGTTGCAATGGACTTTTACATGTTTCTGTAAGTCTTAAATTTTTTACAAAATGAGTTTTTGATTTTACAAAAAAAAATATGTCTTTAACAGTTACACTGTATTTCCTCTGATAGTAGCGCTCTCTCTAATAGTAACCACTCCTTCGACTTTGAGCATCTGTATCTCAGCGTAGAGCAATTATTTTGCAGACCTCTTTGGTGCATTTTCTTAACTCCCACGAGCTCTACCGTTTCCACTTATTAAATTTAGGTTGAGCACCCGAAAATCTTGAGATCGTGTCAGAATTTTTCAGATTTTCGGGAGCTTGAACAATAGTAGCCCATGGGCCACTATTAGACAAAATACGGCATGTCAATCTTGGTGCTAGTAGCGAAAACTGTATTGGTGGAAATTTAGAAATTTAGTGACTCTCGAGACGCTAGTTTCCAAATTCAGGACAAGGACCCGGACTTTTCAAAAACTTAACTGGGACTTCAACTGGACCAAAAAATGTTTCGCTCCAAATAGTTATCTTTGTAACTATTCGTGAATACCATATTTCCTCTAATAGGTCTATTTTTCAAACCCTCAAAAATCTGAAAGTTTTAAGGTCAATCACGAGATTTTAGAGTGCTCAACAGAAATCGAAAAAGTGCAATCGGTAGAGATTGCGAGAGTTGAGAAAATGAAATAAAGAGCTTTGCCAAATATTTTCTGCAGGACAAGATATAGGTCCCTGAAGTTGAGGGAGCGGCTTATTAGAGGGGCGGCCTATTAGAAGAAATATGATAGTTGACTTTGGAATTAACTGTGAAGCGTTAACTCTGAAAACTTCTGCACAGGCACGTTTTTTAAACTTGGCTAACACATATTAATATCTAAGACAAATGTAGCTCAGAAAAGATTTGAACTTAGGCACAAGCAAGTACCAAAAAGCCATGTAAGACCTAAGACAAAAAAAATTAACAAAAAATTTGTTTTTGATTTTAGGGACCGGGATTTTTATTTTAAAGTTCGGTAGCATCGAGAAATGGACTTTGCATGATTTTGGCTGGACGGTACTTTCGGTCTCCTTTGTCCATCACTGAAATACCGCCATCGTAATTTTTCATTAAAATCACTATTCGAAGTGCTAGCGCATGTTAAGCACTACTAAAAAATGTCTTACTCGTTTTTCGCGGTTCTCTGGTAAATATATTTGAATAATTTTTGGGTAAAACGGAATTTTGCAGCAAATTCTCGTAATTTTGCAGCTAATTCTCGTAATTTTGCAGCAAATTTATGTTTTCCTTTTTTCTATAAAATTTTTTAACTTTTTTAAAGGTAATAACACCATCATGTAGCCCTACTTTTCTAGTTTCTAGTGACGTGTCATTTATTGCACTATCTTCACAAAAAGTAGAGCAAAAAGTAAAAGTATGGAGCAAATAAAAAAATATTTTGGTTCATACTTTCATTTTTTGCTCTACTTTTTTCAGAGATGGTGCAATAAATGACACGTCACTAGAAACTAGAATCGTAGGGCTACATGATGGCGTTATTACCTTTGAAAAAAGTTAAGAAATTTTAAGAAAAAAAAATTAAAACAAAAATTAGCTGCAAAATTACGAGAATTAGCTGCAAAATTACGAGAATTAGCTGCAAAATTCCGTTTTACCCATAATTTTTAACATTTTTTCAAGAAATGTTTATAAGCAGGGAGGATATTTTCTGCCACGGTGTTAATTTTTTGGGTAAAGGAAATTTTACATTTTAGAAAGCGATTATATTTGTTTTTATTGCATACCTATTAATTGGTGGAATTAGCTTGATTCTACTCTCTTTCTATTTCGCCTTCTTCATTGGATTTGCTAACATATCAGTGAAGTTTGTTCTTCACTATTTTCATGTACTCTACCAATCACCGCTGCAATCTATGGACTATTAGGAGTCAAACTGCAAAAATCTAAACTTTATCTCACCCATTTTTTTTTAGTTGCAAGTCTTTCATAAAAAGGCACAAATAAAAATTTGCTTATTTCAGTGGAAAATGATAGTTTTGAGGGAGTGAAAAATGCTGTTTTGATTTTTGTTTCATTTTATCGTGGACAAGAAACAAGAGACCAGTGAAATCAGCATGTACTCAGTTATAAAAAGCTTTTTAGGCTTCAGAGGTAATTTTCGATTAATGTTTTGACCCTATATGACATTATTTTGCTTCAGTCCTGTTGTTCATACTTGGACGAGCGGCGGAGCTAGCGGCGAGCGGCGCCGCTCGCCACGCCGTTCGCCGCTGCATTTTTCAGTCGCCGCTGCCGCTCCATTTTTAGTCTCCGCCGCTGCCTCCGCCGCTGTTTATTTTTCCCCGCCGCTGCCCGCCGCTTTTTTGAACCTTCAAAGTTTGTTTTTATTTTTCGCGTTACAAACTGCGTTACAAAATAACAAGACAGTGAGATTTCAGAAGAGAAGGCTTAAATTGTCTTTTTATTGATTTCTTTCAAGCAAATCTTTGCGCATTTCTAGGTACATGTCCACGGCTTCTTTGCAATCCGGCTGATTTCAGCATTAGTGAAGCAAAGTGAGCCTGTGTGTTTACTTTATGAATGAATCTAGAAGCAGCATCTTTTGCGTTTGCACTTAACGATGATCCCAAAGCCTTGGAACCGAATGTAGATATCTAACGTTCTTCATTATGAATTACTCACATCAGTACAGTGAATAAATGTTTGATTAAGTTCCAAGTGTATTGTCATAAAATTGTCAATGACTTAAAGTTGCGAAAATCGATAATAAAAGGAGTTAAAATTTTTTAAATAAAGAAGTAAATGAGATTTTTTTGCACGACGCTGCCGCCGCCGCTTATTTTTGACCCGCTGCCGCCGCCGCTCATTTCAGACCCGCCGCTGCCGCCGCCGTTGCCGCTGCTTTCTGGCCCTTCTGCCGCCGCCGCCACTTTTTCTGCCGCTGCCGCTGTTTTTCTGGCAGCTTGCCGCTCGCCACCGCCGCTGCCGCTCTTTTTTTGCGTGTCCAAGTATGCTCCTGTTATTTTTTTAGGCTCAGGCAAGGCTTGCCAGCGTACGCTAAGACGGACTTAGACATATATCGATAGTCATAATGATACACGCCGGTCAACCCTTGCCTAAGCCCAAGTAATTATAAAAGACAACAGGAGAACGTGGAAGAAGAAGGACCTTTCTTTGTCTGATAAAGCAAATTTTGGTAACACTATAGAATACCCCCCCCCCAGCTAGCGAAAAATTTACTTTTCCTGAAGGGGAAAGGACCCGTCCCATTTTATTCTCGTGCTCTGAATAGGCACGGAAACACTTTGGTTTCCAAAAAATCGAAAAAAAAATTTCGGTTGCCTTGGTCCCCCAAGGTAAAAAATTTAAGAAAATTAAAAAAAAAATTTTTTGAATTCCCGCCAAAACACTTTTAAAAGGAATTAGCGCTGTATTGGAGGGAAGGAATAAAAGGGGCCACTTTCATGTCGAAATTATAAAAAAGTGAATTCTGGACTATTTCGGATGTCCTGCCATGTTTTTCAACTGGGCCGTTGCAAAAAGAGACTCTATATGCATTTTATGTCAAGAGTACTTCTCGGAATCATGTCTAAGTATGTGGGTGCGCGCATCTCTAACTCTCAAGCCCCCTGCCCCCTTCGGGGCGCAGGGGCTTGGGGCTTGGAGTTGAGATGCGCACACCCACATACCTTAGACACAAATCACTCGAAAGTGACTCTAAATGCATGAAAAAGCATGCATACCAGAGTTTATTTATGCGGTATGCCCAGTATTCAAAACTATGTTCAAGATCTTCTTGTTAGTGGGCTCTGTGTGCTTAGTGGCCCTCTTTTGTCCCTTCCCTCCCATACAGCCCTAAATCCCTTAAAAATGTTTTGCGGAATTCAAAAAAATATTTTTTTTTGAATTTTCTTAAATTTTTTACCTTGGGGACCAAGGCAAATCGAAATTTTTTTTTTCGATTTTTCGGAAACCAAAGTTTCCGTGCCTATTCAGAGCACGAGAATCAAAATGGGACGGGTCCTTCCCCTTCAGGAAAAGTAAATTTTCGCTAGCGGGGGGGGGGGGATTCTATAGTATAGCCCAAATTTTTAATATTATTTATTTTAGAAGTAGATGAGCACGAGCAAATTATCCATAATATCACTTTTCTTAATTCTACTACTTTATCTCTACTTTCAATGGATCGTTTATAGAGCATGGAAGTATTATAAACTTACTCTACTAACTAAAAATATATGTGCAGTGATAGAAACAAAGTCATGATGCTAAAGTCGGCACTTATGCCGTTGCGGCCCCACCCCCCCCCTCCCCTTAAATTTTCAAAAAGTAACCAGAAACACCTTCTAAACTGGGTTTTTCTGTTCAATACAATAAAAGAAACATTTATTATCAGTTTTTAATTAATAAAACGAACTCTTTTTCAGAAAAAATTGACTTAAAATCGTCTAAGGTACCATGGTCTTTTCATGGTATTTTTGACTAATCTTTGGTCGCACTAGATTAAGCTTAGGCTTAGGCAAGGTAGGCCAGCGTATGTTAGGACGTACTCAAACATGTTTTCTTTCTTCTTTAGTGTTTGAAAAGCACTATTGAGCCCGTCCTAACATACGCTGACCTACCCTGGCCTGAGCCTAAATTCCTGAGCCTAAAAATTACCAAAAATACCCTAAAAAGACCATCTACCTTTGACGGGTTCGAGTCAATGTTTAGAAAAAAATTAGTTCTTTTGATTAGAAACAGATTATAAATTTTTTTTCGTATTTAACAGAAAAGACCAGTTTAGAAAGTGTTTCTGGTTATTTTTCGAAATTTGGAGGGGGGGCCAACGGCATAAGTGCCAAAGTCGTATATGTTTTGTAAACAATGCTTTTTTCTTGAATTATGGCTTAGGCTTATTTTGGCGAATTGTATTGGCTATTTTCGTTTTGGCAAACTTCGTTTCGGCAAACTTCGTATTTGGCAAATTTCGTTCTTGACAAGTTTGCCCCAGCCGTCCAAAAGGCTTTTTTATTTGACTCTAAAGCGCTATTGGGTGCCGTTTTTCACGTTGATTATGAATTTCTAGTCTGTTTTACGGCTACATGTCTCTCGCAAAAATTTCACATACTTTTCGTATAATTGTAAACTTAAAAAAGGCCCGATTTGATTCTTTTAATTTTAACTTATGAAATTTTTGAATGCATCAGAAAGCCCAGACAAAGGGCTCTGATGAGCATGAAAGAACAAGATATAGCGAAAAGACTTAATATTTATTTTAATGAAACTATTTCATTTATTTTCAATAAAAAAACATATACATGCCAAAGCAACTCCACTTTAGGTACTTCCCTATAATTTTTTTCTGTTTTATATTTAATATTTAGAAAGGATGTAAGAGGTTTTTTTCAAAAACAGCAATAAGTCTTTTTTATTTTTTCGAAAAATTTGTTTAATAATTGTTTGAAAATTTGCGCTACTTGGATATACCCCCCCCCCCCAAATCAACTTTTTCAAAGTGTTTCCAAACACCCTATATCGACCTAAAATGGCATCAGGAGTTCAAAAAAAGGCATTATTTTTGAGTTCTGATCAATAAAAAACTGAGTTTTGGGACCACCCAAAATCACCCATTTTGACCATTTTTAAGGGATTTAGGTCTGTATTTGGGTGGAAATGGACCAAAAGGTGCCAATTTCTAAAAAAAGGAAGATGTTGAACATAGTTTTGTTGACTGGGGCCTACCGCATAAATAAACTCTGGTGTGCATACATTTTTATGCATCCAGAGTCACTTTCGAGTGATTTGCGTCTAAGGTATGTGGTGTGCGCATCTCAACCCCAAGCAACCAAGCCCCCTGCGCCCCCGAAGGGGGCTTGACTGGTTAGAGATGCGCGCACTCACTTACCTTAGACATAATTCCGAGCAAGACTCTTGATCAAAAATGCATTTAGAGACTATTTTGCCCAGCTCCAGTGACCAAAACATGTTCTATCGGAGAATCCGGTCCCATTTTTGCCTTGTCCCCCCTGTTGTTTTTTAAGCCTTGGGATTGTCAAAAACCTATCCTTTTAAGCCTTGGGATTGTCAAAAACCTATCCTATCGCGATCCGATTGTGACATTTTTATTGATTATTAAACACAGGACATGTACAAACTAACAGACTTTCACGAATCATAATTCTCGATTTTATGTATCATAGAAACCTGTCCAAATAATTTTCCAGCACACTTGTTTTATCCACGACGGCATTTTGACGAAACACAGCTTCGGCAACGTATGAAGAAATAAGCCAGATCTTGTTCCACGGAGTCGCTTAATTGTGTTTCACCAAAAACAACAGGGGGGACCAAGGCAAAAAAAACAACAGGGGGACCAAGGCAAAAATGGGACCGGATTCTCCGATAGAACCACATGGTAAAACAGGTAAAAAGTGAAAATTTAAAAGTGTCCAAAAGTCGATTTTTATTGACCAAAACTTAAAAATAATGTTTTTTGTAACTTCTGAGGCCATTTTAGGTCGATATAAGGTGTTTGGAAACACTTTTAAAAAAGTTGGTTTGGGGGGGGGTATATCCAAGTAGGGTCGAAAATTTTCTATCAGTTGAAAGCATTTTTTCTCTCTGCTTTATATTTTACACGAAAAATTTCAGAGAAGGAAGCAGCAGTAAAACGCAGTAAAAAAATTGAAATTTATCATAGATAGATTGGCGTATGAGAAAACTCTAAAAGAGCAGACTTTAAATATCGCACTAAAGCACATTATTTTTTACTTTGTTTGCTGTAAACTTCTGTTTCAAAAAAATTTTTGTAATGTGTAATCATCTTTGTACATCAATTTGCTTTCAATGTTATAAGAATAAAAAAATTCTTGTTATTGTTATCTGATCAATATTCAATATGCAAAATCTTTTTTTTTGCTTAACGACCACGTTGACCATAAAGTGGTCATGTCATATTTGCAAAGCTTGGTTTGGCCTTCATAAAACACATTTAGAAAAAGGGTATAGGAATCTAGGAAGATATTAACCTCAGCTACAAAATGAGATATTGGAGTACTTGAAACCTTAGCCTCCACTCCCTTGAACCTGAGCCATCGTTCTTGGGAAATCAGCTAGTGGACCAAGGCAATTTTTTGTGAAAATTTTGAATTATTGAGTTATTATTTTTTCCTTTATTTTGTATAAAAATGATTAAAAAATGCAAAACGAACATTTTTTGAGACTTTTATAGCAAAAATAAAATAAACTAAAAATTTTCAAAAAAAAATTGCCTTGGTCCCCGAGCATATTTTCTGGGGGAGCTCAGGTTCAAGTGAGTGGGGTCTCAGGTTCAATTTAGCCAAATGTTTTGCGGGCTGAGAGGACACTACTCGGCTCAAATATAACCCCGTTTACAGTTACATAAGCTGCTGACCACATTGACCACATTGTGATCACTATGTATGAATATAATTTTAAAAAATTGGGGTTTTTTTTAACTAATTGAGTCTAATTTTTTTCTTATTATTAGCTATTTAGATGGCTTACAAGAAATGTCTGATGTGAATTTTGTGTAAACCATTCAAAAAGTAGTATTATGAAAAGATAACAAATTGTTTAACCCATCATATTTGGAAGTGGAATTTTATCATAATGACCACAAAGTGATCAACTTGGTAAGTGGCGACCATTTTGACGTGGTCGTTCTAGAGTTGAAGCGTACGGTTACCGATTAGCGGCCCTAAATGATTTTTTTTTGAAAGTTTTGATCCAAATCATCCGTTTTCAAGGAAAAACTTTCTGGAAAACTCCCAAAATAGCACCCTGATTCTGAATCCGTTGAGATCAGATCAAAATACCATTTATAAAGCTTAGATATCCACTAAAATAGGTAAGGGGTGCCAAATTCCTTGTATATCTACTCAAAATAGATATATATATGAGCTCATAAAAACTATTTTGATCTGATCTCAGCGGACTCGAATTCAAGATCAGATTTTAATAATAGGGCAGACTTTCCAGAAACTTCACTTTCCACTTACCTTGAAAATTGACGATTTTGATCAAAAATTGAAAAAAAAAATAAAAATGGACGGTAATCGGCACTTCTTTAGTTAGCAACCCACCATGTTTTTTAAGGTATTTTTTAGCCATTTTCAGCCCTTTTCAAGTAAAATGAAGGCAAAAATGATAGATTTTAAACAGGTTTTTACTTTCTGGGGCCTACCGTGTATAGAAACTCTGGTATGCATATGTTTTAATGCATCCAGAGTCACTTTCGAACTAGCAACCAAGGTTGCTTGGTCAATAGCAACCAAGCCCACTGCACCCCCAAAGGGCTGCACCGAGGGGGCGCAGTGGGCTTGTTGTATTTTATACCAGGTATTCTATACCAGCGCCAATTTTTATTCTAAAAAAAAACTCACTTAATTTGGCGCTTAAAGGAGGACAGACTTCAGTAGAGTATTTTTTTAAACATCAGTTTATTTGATTTGTCTTTCTAGCCACTTATATTATATACAAGGGGCAAAGGCGCCTATTGGCGTTCACGTCGTGTTTGTACCCATAAACAGTCATAAATTAATCCAAGAGATCCGGCGACAATCAATTTAATTTTTTTTTTGAAATATCTTAAAAAACTAACAATTAACAACTTCAAATGGCAAAATTTCAAATATATTTACAACAAACCCGAATATAATTGCAAAATGTCCTCCGCCATTCAAAGAACTATTGAATGTGTACTACCATGCAAATAAAATATGCCATATAAAAAATCTTTGTGACCAAACAATCCGATTAGCGACAAACAGACACATGCCAAATAATATTCAGATTAATTGATATTATTGTGAATCCGCCCGACGCAAAAGTTGTTTGATTGTAATTTCGAAAAAAATTTTCCCGAGATTCCAAATATATATAGTAACAAAACTTCTGAAATTTCTATAATTTCAAAAAACTGTACCCAGTCGTTATACTCAGACGTAAGTGTACTCAGTGGTTGAACACCTGATTTTCTGAACATACCCGGTGACATTTGACACCATTCAGAAATGGGTCGAAATCTCTAGCCAACCGCTTTTTTGAGAAAACTATTTTCGAATTCGAATTCGAATTCTCCATCAAATTCTGCACCAGAATGAGCTGGCATCACAATTAGGGCTCCCCGTATTAAGTCTGTTTTTCTTTAAGATACAGGGTGTTTCAAAAGTATTGGTTATTTTAAAAAAGTTTTGTCGAGAGCTTAAGCGCACTGGTGAAACACCAATTTTTTCCGGAGTTTCAGCCAACATTCAAACTGATCAAACTGATTTAAAAACACCCAATACTTTTGCCTGTAATTAGCGAAAAAACTTTAATATTACGATAATTAAAGCAATTTTTCAGCTTTAAGCACAAATGGCTGGATTTGGAGTTGCCAATGGTTTTGAATCGGATGATGATTGGGATGATGATGTTCCTGCTAGAGTTGTGCCACCTGCTGGGCGTATTGGAAATAATAGCGTAGGCGGATTCGGACGAGTTCAAGATCCAAATTCCATCAAAGATGGAATTTGAACATAGTTTTGACAGCTAGGGCCTACCGCGTAAAGAAACACTGATCTCGCATAAAAAATCTCAACTCCAGGCCCTCTGCGCCCCCAAAAGGGGTCGCAAGAGGCTTGATGGGTTAGAGATGCGAGCACCCTTGCCTCAGACATAATTCCGAGCAAGACTCTTGATCAAAAATACATATAGTCTTTTTGCCCAGTTCCAGTGACCAAAACTGGGTAGAATACCAAAAATTAAGCCTTTTCTGGCCATCCAGGTACCTTTGGTTACATTTCTTTGGCATGCTAAAGAACCTCGAATAATTGTTGGGCTAGGAGGGTGGGGCGGTTTTTCACTTATTTAAAAATAGTGTTTAAACGACTCCTAAGTAATTTTTATATGCTCAAACGATAAAAATTTATTTTCTAACATTTTTCAACACAAAAAATGGATTTTTTGAAAAAAAAATTGACAAAAGCTTGACTTTTTGCATTGGGGGACCAAGGCAAATTACCTTGTATTAAGTATACTACCCCGTTTTGGTCACTGGAGCTGGGCAGCAAGAGCCACTGTATGCATTTTTAATCAAGAGTCTTGCTCGGAATTATGTTTAAGGTAAGTGAGTGCGCGCATCTCTAACCAACCAAGCCCCTGCGCCCCCTTCGGGGCTTGGAGTTGAGATGCGCACACCCACATACCTTAGACGCAAATCACTCGAAAGTAACTCTGTATGCATAAAAATGTATGCATGCATACCAGGAGTTTCTTTATGCGTTAGGACCCAGTTATCGAAACTATGTTCGAATTTTATCTTTTGGGGGTATCCAGGTACCTTTTCAGGTTGGATTGCCTTGGTCCCCCAAGGCAAAAAGTCAAGCTTTGGTCAAACATTTTTTTTCAAAAAATCCATTTTTTGTGTAGAAAAATGTCAGAAAATAACTTTTTTATTGTTTTGAGCATATAAAAATTACTTAGGAGTCGTTTAAACACTATTTTCAAATAAGTGAAAAATGAATATGAAATTTTAGCAAACATCTAAATCAGAACATCAAATTGGTGCTAAAAGAGCTGGTGCATTCAAAGACGAATCAGGTAAAAAATTTATTTAATATTCTTCTGCTACATTTTGCATGGCCCTATTCCTTAATGGGTACTAATTTTTGAGGTCGATCTCCCGAGTGATTTTTTGCTCAATTGTTGCAAAAAAGTTTCTTTTTTATTGTAAGTGTTATTATACCCTTATCAGAAAAGCGAAAATGGTCCATAAGCAGCTTGTTGAAGTGAAAAAGTAGTCGATCTTGAATCGATTTTGTTAAAATTCGTGTAAAAATTAAGCGAAAAAAACCGGCAACCGGACATTTAGCAAAATTTCTAAAATTTGTCGCGGACATATAGCAGAATTTCTGAAATTTGTCCACAGACATTTAGCAGAATTCTGCTAAATGTCCGCGGACAAATTTCAGAAATTCTGCTAAATGTCCGATTGCCAAAAAACCACAGGGGGACCAAGCTAAAAAATCGGTACTTATTGAGGGATTGGGCTTTTATTCACCAACTCTATTTAGGGAGCATCAAGAAAACTAAGACGCTTATTGATGAGATCAGCAAACTGCATGCCAGCAATGACATGAGCGATGTGGTCTTAATCGCTGATGGCGAGCGATTCCCGGCTCACAAGTTATTGCTGTCTATTCGCAGCAATTACTTCAAGTAAGTTTTTGCAATAATTCAGAAAATGTAAATCAAATTGTTTTGTAGAACGATGTTTTGTACGGTTTACGAGAATCCACCGCGAAAGAAGTCACTTTGATGGACACTCCTGCTAAGCCTTTTTCTCTGCTTTTGCAATATGTTTACACTGGACAAATGCAGCTGCAGCCAGCTGATTACCAACAAACCTTGGAGGTCTTAGCTTTGGCTCACAAATACCAGTTTCCAGTCTTGCAGGAGCAGATTGTGAAACACCTTCAGGTTAGCCTTCAGGTTGCCGACAAGACCCGCGGGTACTCGCTATAGTAACACCCTTTTTGAAATAGGGCTGTCACTATAGCGAATACCGCGGGTCTTTTCGGCAAAACTTTTTTCATTAACAGAAATCAGCGGCAAATTCAGAATCTCTGATTAAACTGACGAATCGAATTCGGCAAAAAATTTTAAAAATTGAGGTAAAACAAGTGTCGGACCCTTGGTGGGAACGAACTTTTGGGGTCTCAGTATAGCGGGGGTTGACTGTATCAGCAATTCTGTACACCCTCTATCAAGTGCCCAGTCCCGATTTAGCGAAATTTCTTGACTTTTTGGTCTACTGCAGTTGAAACTCGATTTATCGAAGTTCAAGGGACCGGCCGAGTTATTGAGTCCGACAACTTTTTTATATGCTTTTCTTCGAGCTCTTGCTAGTTCTGTCTTGATCACGTATTTCAAGGATTCCGATTTCGCCGATCACTTTTTAGAAATCCAATTTTTTCTCTAAAAAAGCAAAAACTCGATTTAACGAATTCCGATCAAACGAAAATCCTGCTTTTTCATCGTCCTTTCGATTTTTCAGAGAAAAAATTTGGATTTCCAAAGAATGATTTTTTAGTTGATATCCTTGCAACATTTGAGATAAGACTGTCAAAACAGAACTTCTGAAACATTTTAAAAATGAAAGTAAAAAAGGTGTCGCACCCTAGGTGGGACCGAACTTCCAACCTTAAATATTTGTTATATCGAGTTTCGTAAAATCGATTTTTGGCTTTTTGATCTCTGAACCTCAGTTGTTTTTATGAATATTGAACTTTTTTGTCGGTGCTTTAGGCTTCCTTTATATGGAAGAGATTTTGTTTGCATTACTCCTGAAAAAAGTCCGCCTTAGTCTTCCCCGTTAAAAAGCAATCCTTTCTGATTTATTTCCATTATGGCTCAAATTGTTTTACCCCGTCAAATTACTGATTTACCCCGTCAAAATATACATTTACCCCGTCAAATTAAAATTTTCGGTGAAATACTACAGCAAATTTTGCGGGAATCCGAATTTTATAGTTAAAAAATGACTTGGATCGCCCAAAATCCCACCCAGAGTGGCCAAAAAAACCTGGAAGTTTGTTTTTTGGGGTTCACTAAAGGGGGAGTAAACTTTTTGCAAAAATTCGATTGAGCGGATCAAAATTCCGGTCCGATCGTCTGAATCACTCAGAATTCCAGGTTCATGGTGATTTTGAGTGGCTTAGGGTGGAATTCTGAGCGGATCGGACGGGAATTCTAATCCACTCAATCGAATTTTCGCAAAAAGTTTAACCGCCCCCCCCTTCCTTCAGTAAACTCCCAAAAACAAACTTTCAGGGCTTTTGGCCACTCTGTGGTGAGATTTTGAGCGATCCAAGTCATTTTTGACTATAAAATTCGGATTCCCGCAAAATTTACTGCAGTATTTCACCGAAAATTTACATTTGACGGTGTAAATAATATTTTGACGGGGTAAATCAGTAATTTGACGGGTAAATGAGTATTTTGGTCAGAATTCAAATTTGACGGGGTAAAAAAAATAATTTGACGGAGTAAATCAGTAATTTGACGGGTGAAATTAGTTACAGCCTTTCCATAATTTGATTTATGATTTCGGTTTTATGATACAGTCAAACCTCGATATAGAGGCCTCAGGTTCGAGTGAGTGGTGGCAGGAGGGCCCAGGTTCAAGGGATACAAAACTTTGCCCTGGCGCCGAATAGATCAGAACAGAATTTATAAAAGATTTTCAAAATTGAGTTAAAAATGTGTGGGACCCTGGGCGAGAACGAAGTTTTAAGGGTGGACTATATCGAGGTATTGGTACCATGTTTTTGAAAAATCCAAAGCTCGCGTCTTCTTACTGAATTTTTTTCGTGAAATTCCAAACTTTTTATTTATCTGAAAAGTCATATTTGTAGCACGAGTATGACCTTATTTAAGATAAAGAAAAATTTAAAAATGTTGAAATTTTTTTTATTCTTAAATACAACAAAAAGGTAGTTAAAATTCGGTCAACGGTAAATGTGGGTCAATGTGTTTTTTATCGAAAATTATATGTTTTCCAGGTTATTTTGGACGTTGACAACATTTGTGGTATTTACTCTGGTGCTGAATTGTTTTCTTTTAAACACCTGCGGGAAAGTTGCGTCAATTTTCTGAAGACTTACAAGCATCATGCTGTAGGTTCCAAGGTGGTTTTTTAGCATTAACATTGAAAATATTTCAAATATGTTTTAAGTATTTTCCCAACTTCTCACTCGACGTTGTGAAGGTGATTGTGGAAGAAGTGGATTGGTCTGACAGCGAAAAGATTTTCATCGAAAATTTGAAGCGCTGGATCATAGCTAATGTTGAGCAGGCAGGTGTTTGGGGTTTAAACAAAAAAATAACTAGGTTATTAATGTAACTGGTGTCCAAAAAGGTCACTTTTAAGCTCACTTTTTAAAATAGAAATATTGCAAGTCAGAAACTTTAAATATACACGAATGTAGCCTTGCATCTCCTTTTTCAGATGGCATATTGAACTTGGCTTCATTATTTTGGATAAGTCAACAGTAAGTTCCAAACGCCTGTGAGCTCATTTCAGTAAGTTCAAAAGCGTTTTAATCACTTTCAGTTATCAAATTTCATATTAAATTTGAAGCGTCACAAAAACATCTTACTATCATGACGTGGCGCAGCTCAAGAGTTATGAAACCAATATTGCCGAATGACTTTTTAAAATCAGAGTGTTAAGATATGGCCTTTTTCAAAAATCAATTGCTTAAAAAATGGCCGCAATCCGTAAAAACCGGGAAAACTTGGATTTTGGGCATTTTTGAAGCAATTGATTTTTTCCAAAAAGCCATATCTTAACACTCAAATTTCGATAAATTATTTAGCGACATTGGTTTTGTAGCTCTTCCGCTGCGCTACATCATGATGATAAGATGTTTTCGTGGCGCTTGAAATTTAATTAAACATTTGATGACTGAAGTGATGAAAACGCTTGTCAACTTCCTAAAATAACCTCACAAGTGTTGACTTACCACAATAATGAAACTAAGTTCAATATGCTATTTGAAAAAAGAGATGCAAGGCTACATTCTTGTATATCTGCGATTTATGTATATCAGCGAAAAGATTTTCATCGAAAATTTGAAGCGCTGGATCATAGCTAATGTTGAGCAGGCAGGTGTTTGGGGTTTTAAACAAAAAAATAACTACAGTCGAGTCTCGATTTAACGTACCCCTCGATTTAACGTACCCCTGGGTCGGTCCCTCCAATAATAAACTCAGTCAAATTCACCCGCGATATAACGTACCCTTCGATTTAACGTACCCCTGGGTCGGTCCTCCAATAATAAACTCAGTCAAATTTACCCCCGATATAACGTACCCTTCGATTTAACGTACCCCTGGGTCGGTCCCTCAATAATAAACTCAGTCAAATTCACCCGCGATATAACGTACCCCTCGATTTAACGTACCCCTGGGTCGGTCCCTCCAATAATAAACTCAGTCAAATTTACCCGCGATATAACGTACCCCTCGATTTAACGTACCCCTGGGTCGGTCCTCCAATAATAAACTCAGTCAAATTTACCCGCGATATAACGTACCCCTCGATTTAACGTACCCCTGGGTCGGTCCCTCCAATAATAAACTCAGTCAAATTTACCCGCGATATAACGTACCCCTCGATTTAACGTACCCTGGTCGGTCCCTCCAATGATAAACTCAGTCAAATTTACCCGCGATATAACGTACCCCTCGATTTAACGTACCCCTGGGGGTACTAATTCGGTTTACACCCCACCCCCAGTTTTGGGTTTATCGGTTTATATGTTGCGACAAACATATTTTATTTATTCACATACATACAGTTCAACAATCTGAGACCATAAATAAAACATACTATCATTTCCACTGAACTTACACTCAGACGATCGAATCAACATGGCAGAAGTTCAAGAGAAGGCACAAGCTAGAATATGGCACACATCGTTCTGTTTTTAAAAGTTATGTCTCAGATTTTGTTTGGCGTCGAAAGTTCAGTGGAAATGATAGTATGTTTTATTTATGGTCTCAGATTGTTGAACTGTATGTATGTGAATAAATAAAATATGTTTGTCGCAACATATAAACGATAAACCCAAAAACTGGGGGTGGGGTGTAAACCGAATTAGTACCCCCCTGGGTCGGTCCCTCCAAAATAAACTCAGTCAAATTTACCCGCGATATAACGTACCCCTCGATTTAACGTACCCTGGGTCGGTCCCTCCAATAATAAACTCAGTCAAATTTACCCCCGATATAACGTACCCTCGATTTAACGTACCCTGGGTCGGTCCTCCAATAATAAACTCAGTCAAATTTACCCCCGATATAACGTACCCCTCGATTTAACGTACCCCTGGTCGGTCCCTCCAATAATAAACTCAGTCAAATTTACCCCCGATATAACGTACCCCTCGATTTAACGTACCCCTGGGTCGGTCCCTCCAATAATAAACTCAGTCAAATTTACCCGCGATATAACGTACCCCTCGATTTAACGTACCCTAGGCCGGTCCCTCCAATAATAAACTCAGTCAAATTTACCCGCGATATAACGTACCCTCGATTTAACGTACCCTAGGGCCGGTCCCTCCAATAATAAACTCAGTCAAATTTACCCGCGATATAACGTACCCTCGATTTAACGTACCCCTAGGCCGGTCTCCAGGGGTACGTTAAATCGAGACTCGACTGTAGGTTATTAATGTAACTGGTGTCCCAAAAGGTCACTTTTAAGCTCACTTTTTAAAATACAAATATTGCAAGTCAGAAATTGTGAATATACACGAATGTAGCATTGCATCTCCTCTTTCAGATGGCATATTGAAATTGGCTTCGTTATTGTGGAGAAGTCAACAGTCAGTTCCAAACGCCTGTGAGCTCATTTCAGTAAGTTCAAAAGCGTTTTAATCACTTTCAGTTATCAAATTTCATATTAAATTTGAAGCGTCACAAAAACATCTTACTATCATGACGTGGCGCAGCTCAAGAGCTGTGAAACCAATATTGCCGAATGACTTTTTGAAATCAGAGTGTTAAGATATGGCTTTTTCAAAAAATCAATTGCTTAAAAAATGGCCGCAATCCGTAAAAACCGGGAAAACTTGGATTTGGGCATTTTTGAAGCAATTGATTTTTCCAAAAAGCCATATCTTAACACTCAAATTTCGATAAATTATTTAGCGACATTGGTTTTGTAGCTCTTCCGCTGCGCTACATCATGATGATAAGATGTTTTCGTGGCGCTTGAAATTTAATTAAACATTTGATGACTGAAGTGATGAAAACGCTTGTCAACTTCCTAAAATAACCTCACAAGTGTTGACTTACCACAATAATGAAACTAAGTTCAATATGCTATTTGAAAAAAGAGATGCAAGGCTACATTCTTGTATATCTGCGATTTATGTATATCAGCGAAAAGATTTTCATCGAAAATTTGAAGCGCTGGATCATAGCTAATGTTGAGCAGGCAGGTGTTTGGGGTTTTAAACAAAAAAATAACTACAGTCGAGTCTCGATTTAACGTACCCTCGATTTAACGTACCCCTGGTCGGTCCTCCAATAATAAACTCAGTCAAATTTACCCCCGATATAACGTACCCTTCGATTTAACGTACCCCTGGGTCGGTCCCTCCAATAATAAACTCAGTCAAATTCACCCGCGATATAACGTACCCTCGATTTAACGTACCCCTGGGTCGGTCCTCCAATAATAAACTCAGTCAAATTTACCCCGATATAACGTACCCCTCGATTTAACGTACCCTAGGGCCGGTCTCCAGGGGTACGTTAAATCGAGACTCGACTGTAGGTTATTAATGTAACTGGTGTCCCAAAAGGTCACTTTTAAGCTCACTTTTTAAAATACAAATATTGCAAGTCAGAAATTGTGAATATACACGAATGTAGCCTTGCATCTCCTTTTTCAGATGGCATATTGAACTTGGCTTCATTATTTTGGATAAGTCAACAGTAAGTTCCAAACGCCTGTGAGCTCATTTCAGTAAGTTCAAAAGCGTTTTAATCACTTTCAGTTATCAAATTTCATATTAAATTTGAAGCGTCACAAAAACATCTTACTATCATGACGTGGCGCAGCTCAAGAGTTATGAAACAATATTGCCGAATGACTTTTTAAAATCAGAGTGTTAAGATATGGCCTTTTTCAAAAAATCAATTGCTTAAAAAATGGCCGCAATCCGTAAAAACCGGGAAAACTTGGATTTTGGGCATTTTTGAAGCAATTGATTTTTTCCAAAAAGCCATATCTTAACACTCAAATTTCGATAAATTATTTAGCGACATTGGTTTTGTAGCTCTTCCGCTGCGCTACATCATGATGATAAGATGTTTTCGTGGCGCTTGAAATTTAATTAAACATTTGATGACTGAAGTGATGAAAACGCTTGTCAACTTCCTAAAATAACCTCACTAGTGTTTGGAGCTCACTGTTGACTTACCACAATAATGAAGCTAAGTTCAATATGCTATTTGAAAAAAGAGATGCAAGGCTACATTCCTGTATATCTGCGATTTCTTACTTGCAATATTTGTATTTTAAAAAGTGAGCTCAAAAATCCACAAAAGACTTTTGGAACACCAGTTAGATCTCGAAGTTCTTTCAGAGAGTTCGGCAGTCCATTTGTCCTATTTACTTTTTACTCAGTACTCAGTTTTAAATTTAGTCTCGAAAAAAACAGAATCTTATTTAAAAAAGCGATGAAACATTTAAAATAAAAAGTTTAAAGGGAAGGTGAAAATTGTTAAGAAGGTAGTCTCGACATAAAAGGATTTACCGTATTTCCTCTAATAGAGCCCCGGAGGATTTAGTTTTCAGATGCCCAAAAATCTTAAATTGTAAATCAAAAATGGCCCTAACTTTGCAGTTTTAGTCAAAAACCAAGGCGGGGTAGGGCTCTATTAGAGAAAGGGGCTCTATTAGAAAAAATACGGTATCCAAGTTTGTGTTTTTAATGTGGTTTTAGAGCCACATTTTGTACACAACTTGGTGTTGTGATGTCAGAATAAAATAATAATTAAAACTCAAAATGAAATCTCGAATTCGTATCCAGACAAAAAATATTTAAATTGAGTCTTTTATCAAAGTTCAAATAACTTTTGTCTTGGCACGAATTCGAGATTTCACATTGAGTTTCCAATTATAAGAGCAGTTTGTAAGCAAATCGGCCATGCTGAGCACGAATCCGGTGCAAGAATTTGAAGTTTGACCAGCAAAACTCAAGTTTCAGCTTAACATCAGTTTTTGCGATTTTTTTGCGACATCTGCTTAACACTCCATAGTGCTCTTTTTACTTGACTTTAAAGCACTTCTCGGTGCAGTTTTTCCTGCTCTGTTGAATGGTATAAACTTTCCACTATTCGGAACCACCAGAACAAACTTTATTAAGTGTGAACAACGCTTTTAAAAAATGTCATAATTGTTTCTTTAGACCAACACTCTAGAATTTTATTATAGTAAAACCTTAACAATATGTCTTTAGAAAGCTCACATTCAACTCTTTCATTAAATCATAAGAACGCATAGATAGGTAATCAAAATAAAGATCAATTGTCGCAGTGAAGACAAAAATAGCTCTGAAAAAATGACCTGTATAAATTGGTCTTTTTAATGGTGACCCTGACAGTATAAAAATCTGGAAAAAAGCTTAAAAGTATCACCGAGAAATTCTGAGTCAAAACGGAAAAGTGGCCGCTCGGTCTTTGGAGTTTTCAACAACATTTAAAAAGCACAAGACTTGGACTAATCCTTTAGTGTCGAGACTATCTGCTCAACCTCTTTCACTCTTTCTCTAAATCATAAATTATACTATGATTTAAGAAGTTTCACCGAATTTCGGAATTTATTTTTTTGATTTATATTATTATTTTTAAATATCATACATTAAAAGCTAGGCTCTACCCTGTTTCGTCCCAAATTGTTTCCGCCAAAAATCGTTATAGCTAAAAACCTTACATTTTTAATTAATTAGTTTGCTACATATGGTTTTTGTAACTAATTTTGTGGATATTCTCATTTACAAGTTTATACTCAAATTGATGCTAGAGATCAGGGCTACATTTTGCGTATAAAGTTGTATATGACCATGTCTGCAATATCTACTAAAAACCCCCAAAAGTTTTCAAAAAAGTCCAGGATTCCAGAAATTTTAGGGTTTTTCAGTAGATATTGCAGAAAAATATAATACAATGTTTCAGTAATATGAAACTATTTGATAAAATACTAAAATGCCCATTAACAGATTGAAGAATTGCGTCCAATCCTCGAGCCAAAGCACCTAGAGCTGGTTCAAATAGGCAAAAGCTGCATTTGGTCAAGACCTTTGGAGTAATTGAGAAACAAGATTTGAATGCTGCCTCCAACTGAGCCATTCTTTGCTTTCAATGCTCCAGCAATGATTCAGAATAACAAGTATCTGATTTTAGCTAGTTAGATTTTTAACGAAAATTGTTGAAAAATTTTATGTGCCTGATAGCTTAATGTTTTGTGAGAATAGAAAGGTTAATTCACTCTGTTTGCTTACTACAATCTATCAGCTTGTCTAGTTTTCTCATTTGCTAATGTCTATGACCAATTGACCAGTATTTCAATACAATATACCTATACAGTCCAACCTTGATTATCCGGCCCCCTAAGTTAGTCCTCACAATGAAATTTAAACTCGATTAACCGGCAATTCTCTAGTCTAGTTCCAATTTTTAGGGCAGACAAAAATTCATTATTTCAATTATTATTAGATCCTCTTTTCTTAGATTTTCGAGCGTCGAAAATTGGGGTTCGAAAAATGCTGATAGAAAGTGCACAATGTGACCTTCTCCCGGAATCGCGTTTAAACCACTTCTAAGGCGATAAGACATGCTTGGAACGATAGAAAACATGCTTAAAGATTGGGAAAGCATTTTTGGAAAAAAAAATTTGGGCAATCTAAGGCAATCCAACCTGAAAGGGTACCTGGATACCCAAAAAGATGGAATTCAACAAAGTTTGAATACTGGGGTCTACCGCATAAATAAACTCTGGTAGGCATGCTTTTTCATGCATCCAGAGTCACTTTCGAGTGATTTGTGTATACCGTATAACCTCTATTAGACGGGCACCCTCTAATAGACGGGCACCCTCAAGGACCTATATCTGAGCTCAAAAAATTTTTTTGCAAATCTGTTTTTCGCGTTTTCTTGATCACCTCGATCTTAGTTGATTCCGATTTTTAGATTTTTTTGAGTACCCAAAAATCTCAAAATCAAAATATTTTTTTTTTCGATTTTTTAGGGGTTGAAAAATAGAAGGGCATGCGAGGTTATACGGTAAGGTATGTGGGTGTGCGAATCTCAACTCCAAGCCCCCAAGCCCCCTGCTCGAGAGTTAGAGATGCGTGCACGCACTTACCTTACACATGATTCCGAGAAGTACTTTCGATCATAAAATGCATATAAAGTCTTATTTTGCCACGGCCCACGTTTAAAAACATTGCAAGACATCCAAAAATACGGTAAAATTGCGACTCGCTACAGTTTTGAATTTTTTAATTTCATTTTTTTGACAGTTTTTCGCATGTTCTTTAAAATTTTTTAACTTAGGCCTTAGGCTTAGGCAAGGGTAGGCCAGCGCACGTTAGGACGGACTCAAACGTGTGTCCCAGACTGAGCACCAAAAGGCGCCAATTCGAAAAAACTGTAGCGTGTCACAATTTGTAGCGAGTCGAATGTCAGTCAAAAATACAGCCGTAAACTCTTTTTATGATTTCATCACGAAGGATTTCATCATGATTTCATCACGAAAGTGGCTCTTTTATTTCCTTCTCCTCCCTATACAGCTACAAATTAATAAAAATTTGTTTTTGATTTTAGGGACCGGGATTTTTATTTTTAAAGTTCGGTACTACCAACAAATGGACTTTGGCATGATTTTTGGCTGGACGGTACTTTCGGGTCTCCTTTGTCCATCACTGAAATACCGCCATCGTATTTTTTTCATTAAAATCACTATTCAAAGTGCTAGCGCATGTTAAGCACTACTAAAAAATGTCTTAATCGTTTTTCGCGGTTCTCTGGAAAATATATTTGAATAATTTTTAACATTTTTTCTGGCTACCCAGCTCTGAAGGTGCACAATATGATGCAACTGTCAAATATGTTTTGTAAACAATGATTTTTTTATTGAATTGCAATAATTACATTTTGGCGAATTTCTATTTGGCTATTTTCGTTTCGGCAAACTTCGTTTCGGCAATTTTCCTATTTGGCAAATTTTGTTTTTGGCAAGTTTCCCTAGCCGTCCAAAACAATTTTTTATTTGACTCTGAAGCGCTATTGGGTGCTCCTTTCACTTGCTGATTATGAATTTCAAGCCTGTTTTATAGCCTGTTATAGTGACACCCTTTGGGACCGGCCTCGGTGTGTCACTATAGCGGGGGTTTTTAAGAAACTTCTTCGAACGTGTCACTATACCGAGAGTTCTGCATACGGTAATACATTCAACCCTCGATATAACGCCCTTTACCAGCTAAATCAAAAAGAAGTCTTGAAGTTTTGAAGTCGGAAAAATATTCTTGGTGAGTGGGGTCTCATTAGAGATAATGCGGTATGTTTGAGTTCGTCCAAGCAAATGCGGGCATGCCTACCCTTGCCTAAGCCTAAAAAATCGCAAGATATGTTTGCCTTGGTCCCCCCGTTTTTTTTTTTAATTTTTAGGGTTCGGCTTGGGCGAGGGTGGGCCAGTGTATGTTAGGACGGATTCAAACATGAGTCTAAGATAAGTTGTGATATTAATTATGAAGTATCAAGGTATAGAATAAGTTCATCCTTTAGTAGTTCACAGTTAAATAGGTCAACCTCGATATAACGGCCCCTATGAAAATTTTATCAGAAATACTCGATATAACGGCCCCAGCGGCCGGTCCCAAGGGGGCCGTTATATCGAGGGTCGACTGTATAATCAAATCTTTCAGCCATTTGATTCATTGTTAGGTCTTGTAAATTAAAATCGAAAATTCGTTAAATTTTTTTGCTAAATTCGCTAAAAATCGAAACCGAATCATCTTATCACTAGGCGAACTGGCGCCCTTTCGGGCGCCTGCGTCATGAAAGCGAAGTTCAGTAGTATAGCACTACAGTACCAATCAGGTCGTAAACCCACTCCGCGTGATTGGCATTTTATGATCTATTTGCTCAAAGGAATTTCAACCCATTTTTTTAGTTTAACAGTCAAGCAAAACTTCTTTCCACACAATGTTTTTCACTTTATTTTTGCTGTCACATTTCACTGCAACTTTGATAAACTGCCACGCCTTGCACGGGAAAATGCAACATATGTCATTCCGTGGGTAAACACAGGATCTGTCAGGTCAATTCCAACAAAATCGATTGTTTGGCCTTGACTTTTATTAATTGTCATGGCAAAGCATGGTTTAATAGGGAACATTTTTCCTGTATAGTGTAAAAATAAAAATTTGAGCTGGTTAGTGCTACTTTTGGAATAAGGACATCTTTTCCGGCAAACTCGCCTTTCGAAATTTTACATTCCAGAATGTCTTTGTGGATAGTTTTTACCATTAGTCTCGTACCATTGCTCAAAACGGTTGCCGGATTCAAATTTCTTGTGAGCATTACAGGACAACCCTTAGTCAATTTTAGTTCATGGGGTGGCAAACCCGATTCATTTAGCGAATGCAAAAATTCTGGTGGATATTCGATGTATGCTTTTGGCTGATCACTGTCAACACGATCGACGCTCAAAAATGTTGTCATTTTATGACCTTTTTTTCTAACCTTTGAAGAATTTTATTGTTTATTGAAAAAACCTTTTCATTTGTTGGAGTCAAATGACTCTTTTTGACATTTCGAAAAAGTTGCCGGTAAAGTGGCCGACTCGAAAAAGTTGCCGCGATACAATCTTCAGGAATTTCGACAAATTCATTTTCGTCGCATTTTAAGTCGCCGTTTCCCATTTTGAGAGTGAATTCGGCAAAATCAATTTGTTCTGGCACGTTGGCCTGGTCTGATTTGCCTTGCAAGGCACGCTAGTTTTCTTTCAGTCTGAAGACTTGGAAATGCTTCCATAGAGCCGAATGCTTGACTGAAAGGCTTACTAATTGTGCGCGTCCTGCACGCTCTTGAACTGGCAATATTTGACGAAAATCTCCGCCAATTATCATGATTTTTCCGCCAAATGGCAAATCATTTCGCATTAATTCTTTCAATTTTCTGTCGATTATCTCAATCGCATACTTTGGGACCATTGAAATTTCGTCAATGATGAATACTTGAGCTTTGATAAGCTCTTTTCCAACTTTATTCTTCACTTTTGCATGCGATGTTGCATCTTTGTTAACATTGAAGGGCAGTCCGAATGTTTTGTGCATGGTTCTGCCGTCTGGCAGCAAATTCGCCGCTATACCCATCAACTGGATGTCTTGTACTAATTCATGGAATTCCCAATTCTAATTGTTCTGAGTAGTAAAGGGCCAAGTTTTCGCACTTGAAAGGATGCGCCTTTTGTGCTCCATACCTATTGGGCATTTCAAAGAGAAGCCCATAGGTATAGGAGGGTGTTAAGCTCCGCCTTTTGACCCATACTATTGAGCACTATTTCAAAATATAGGTCAACAACATGTTTATATTTCGAAATGAACCTATTGGTATGGTCAAAAAGGGGCGGAGCTTGACACCCTCCCACCTATTGGATTCTCTTTGAAAGTGCGCCATAGTATGGGCACAAAGGCGGCATCCTTTGATATACAAAACTTGGTCCAGTACTACTGTTCTGTTTTATCCCATGCATTTTCATCTGCAAGCAGAAAATTATTGGCAATTTAATAGCATAATTAGCGAGTGATAGTCCGTTAACTTCCAGCTGTTTTTGAATTCCGCT
Organism: Ditylenchus dipsaci; assembly: GCA_004194705.1. NCBI lineage: Eukaryota > Metazoa > Nematoda > Chromadorea > Rhabditida > Anguinidae > Ditylenchus > Ditylenchus dipsaci. Next base: position 249,712 of record SADC01000066.1, read on the forward strand.
TTCGCCATATTTTCTGCTTTGTGAGTATGAAGTCCTTTGTGAATGAAATCTTCACACATACTTTCTTTGAACAACTCCCATAATCGGGCAATATCAACGTCTCCGCCGTGATTAATAACAATTACGAACAGTTCTCTTAACATATGTGGCAAGCTGACTAAAGCTGCCTCTTCAAAATATTTGACCCAATCGTCAATTGTGTCTAACAGTCTTCTGGCATTCCAGCCTCTTTAAACGTTTTATATATGCGATCTTCATATTTCAGAAGATCCTTCCAGCTTTCACATCCTTTTATGTGCAGAAGTAACGTTCTAAGATAGAACAATTCACCCATTTTTGGGCTGACCAAAAAACATGCGACCAAGGCATGGCTTCCAGCCACCCTTCTGATGCCATTCCACATTGTTACTTTTGCTACTTTTTCCATAAGTGTAATGCTCAGATATGTCATGGTAATAATATTGCTTAGCGCTTGGATCACGCTTATTCAGTAAATAACCATCCTCAAAAACGAAAAGACAAAATGATTTTACTCAAAAACCAAGAAAATACTGCCTTACAAATATTTGGAGTCGGATTTCGTGCTCAGCACGCAAAACTACCCTAAGAGTGTCCTACTTGATGTAATGAAAATATTCGAACAAATATTTGAACTCAAGCCAAACTACAGTTCTCGTGTCGAGACAAATTCCATTTTTGAAATCTAAAAGTGAAAGGAATCTTGGTAAAATAGAAGTTTTCTAATAAAATAGCTTTCATAAAAATAGGGAGATGCCCCTCTTGGAACGCGAATTTTTCAACGTTCTTTTTTTTAATGATAGATGACATCTTGGGGAACACGATGAACTTGGCCGCAAAAGCGATTTTGCCCTTTATGACCTGTTTTTGATCTTCAAAGTCAAAAAACTCGAAAAAAGAAGATTTTCAACCCCTAATTGTCAACTGCAAGGGACAAAAACTCGAATTTTTTCGCAGTAATCTTTAAAACTGAATTTTATAGATCCTCCGCCGTTTAAAGAGCTATCGAATGAGCAAAAATTTGATAAATAAAATACCTCCAGAAAAAAGATATAACTGGTGAAGCGGAATGGCATGTATTAGCGTTACACACACACACAGCTGACCCAAATACTATATAGAGATACGTAAAATCGTGTAGCAAATCGAGTTTGGTAGACCAAACTACCGATTTGCCTACCATAACACTAAACCCGGGGGGATGCCACCCCTACTCATGACCTCACCATTTTTAGTCGATATTGTTTTTTAATGTTTGGGTCATTTTTTTTGCTTGGATCATTTTTATATTTTTTTATTGTTTTTATATTGCTTCTTTAGGGGAGGTCATGGTGAACCTCACAATTGTAGAGTATTATTTTGCTTAGGCTTAGATACCAGCAAAAAGGGAATAGATAAGAAAATATTTATTTGTTAACATAATCCAAAATAAGTGCTAAGTATTGTGAAGCATATCAAAACATGTCTAGCTAGCGATTCTTGGGCCTGGCGGTGGAATGTGTAGTCTACTTGCTGTCTACAATTAGAAAAATAATAAAAAGTAGTGCTCGAGGACTATGACCTTCGGTCTGCTGAGCGTTTCTGATTTTTACATTTTATACCCTTATAGCCAAAATATAAATAAAAATACAAATTTAAAAAATCAAATGGTCAATTTGCCCCCATAAAGTCGTGGTCCCTTTAAGGAAGATAAATTTGCCTACTCATTGTTTCTCTGAGACTTTCCAACGCATCCTTGAGTTCCTTAGCGGATTCAGCGTATTCGTCCATTACTCAATGCTAATAGTATTGCAACAGAATTTGAAGATGTCTAAAATAAAATATATTAAGCTACGTTCATTTACTGCGAATCCGCCTCCCCTCCGATTCTTTTGGGAATTACCGTACTTTCTCTATTAATCCGCCTTATTTCCTTCTCCTCCCCATACAGCCTCATTCCTCTTTTAAAAATTCAAAAAGGCGCCAATTTAAATTATGAATTTTGACCAAAAAACCATGATAGCCTCCCGTGGGTCAAAGATTTTTTTTTGAGAAAGGGCTTCCAACCCTAAAGAAACTTTTCTATCGTTCTAAGCATGTTTCATGGTAGTTATTTGGTTTACGGGCCCACAAAGTATCAAATTTGGAAATCCATCAAAACTTTATCCTTACGAGCATTAGTCTTGTTATCATTATCTGATGTGCTATGATTTAAAATGAATAAAATTTGTTCACCAACCATTTTTCATACAAAAATATGAAATTTCAAAATAAAACTGAATAAAAACTTATTTGATACTTTGGGGGCCCTGAACCAAACAAGTACCTGTTTTATTACCTTAGAAATGGTTTAAACGTGATTCCGCGAGAAGGTCACATTGTGTACTCCGTCCAAATTTAGCAATTTTCAAAAGGTGCTCATCTGAAAATTTAAAATCTAAAATTGAAAAACAACCGATACCATCGTGTGAAGCATGAAATTCTGAACCATAATATACCAATGTTGCAATCTGTCCTACTGGTGTTAAACTTTGGCGCTGTATGAAAGTGCATTTTTACAAGACTTTACGAAATCTCGAAGAACTCAAACGAAAAGTTGAAGATTTGTACTTTTGTCATGCATATTTGATGCCAAACAAACGCCTGGAGCCTCCTCTGTCGAATAAGACCGAAATCTCGTCAAGACCAAAGAAATTTAAAATGTTATGACCAAAAGAAATCCTACGCTAAGAATTGGCCACCCTGTACTTTTTACAGTAAAACTTATTTTGGGGTGCGGGGTTAGCGAGGTATTGGCTAATCGAGTTGCCGGGTTATTGAAGGGCCAGTTCACCCTATTTCTCTACTGTCCAACCAAATTCAGCTTAAAGTGCCGTGTTATCGAAAGTGCCGGTTCACCGACGTTCGACTGTATCATGTAGCCTAGGATGTGAGCTGTTTTGATGGATTTCACAAATGTTACCTTCACTACAATGTTCTTGTTCCCTCTTGATATAATGCCGCTTAGATCTTGTCTCCAGAAGCAAAGTGGTGAGCTGACCAGAATCTAATCTATAAAAACCGCTTATTTAAAAGACAGTCTTTGTATGCTGTTCACGCTTAATTTAATGACGCTCAAGAGAGCTACCAAAAAGTGTCGTTAAATCGAGCGTCGTTGAACAGAGCAAAAAATATTCAAGCTTAGAGCTTTTCCCGATTGTCGTCATGAAAGACGTTTCTAAAAGACGTGAAATACGTAATCTTAAAATTTTGAAATATGTAAATTTTCTCAAAACATCGACATTTGCTATATTTCAGCAAAAAATACTATTTATCTAATGCTCGTTACTCTTTCAAATAGAATTTTGACAAAAAAAACTGTAAAATATATATGGCTCAAATCGAAAAGACCGTCGAAATTATTGAATCTCCCGTCATATTTTTAAAACTTTTAGTTCTTAAAAAAAATTTCGCACCTACATGTAGCTGTAAATGTCTCTAGTTTTTAATGAGCTATTAACTGGCTGAAAACAATATTGAAAAGTGGGCGAACAATTCATTTTGAAAAAATAGGTGAAGCTTTAAAAACTCAATTTTGCACCCAATTTTTTAATACTGTTTTAGGCAGGGCAAGAGGGGGGAGTTTATTCGACCGAAAAACCCAAGTGCAGCCCCCCCCCCCCTCCTCCGAAGAGTATGAGTTCTCTAGCCGTAGACCCCCAAGAGTATTCGTTCTCTGATGATTTTTAGGCTTAGAGAACTCATACTCTTTGCGCAGGGATGCACTCGGGGTGCTATCTTATTCGACAACCTGAAAGTTCAAGAACCGGATTACTCCTCAGAGGCAAATTCAACAACTGCATACCGTATTCTCTCTAATAATCCCACTGTGGGATTATTTTTCAATCTCCGAAAAATCTCGAAATTGTCAATGAAAAATGGCCCTAACTCTGAAATCCTAGTCAAAAAATCGGGGGTGTGGGATTATTAGAGATGTGGGATTATTAGAGCGAATACGGTATTCAAAGAGAGAGTAATTTTAAACACTCGGATATTTCAACAGAGTGAAATTCAATAGTCGGATAGTTTAACAAAGTGATATTCAAAACCCGGAAAATTCAACTGAGAAATTTTGGTTTAATCGGGGAATTAGACCGAATGCTGACCTTTTTGCAAAAACTTGGTATAATGTCTGACTGCTGAATTTTACTTTGCTCGATAATCCGACTGTGGAATATTATTCTGTTTAATTATCCGCTTTTGAATTACTCGTTGATGGATTATTCGCTTTTTGAATAATCCACTGTTGAATTATCTGCTTTTTGAATATGCAGTTGTTGAATTTGCATCTGATGAATTATCCGGTTTTCGAATTTTGCGGTTGTTGCATAGATCCCTGTCTTTAGTTAGTTGATAGCTAATTTAAAACTAGAGATTCAGGGCTACATGCTCGTTCAAATAATTAATAAAATTGAAAAGTAAAGTACGAGAACAAAAATTTTAAAATTTCGACGGGAGATTTAATGATTGATGGGTGTTTTCACCTGCAGCCAAATATATTAGGTTGTCTGGAAACTTCGTGTGCTTTTTTAAAAATAACTTTTTGTGACATTCTGTTTTTTTCTATAGATTTTTAGACTATTTTCTATAAGTTGACCACTCATTTTGTAGCCTAGATTCTTAGCTACAAAATAAGGGGGTAGATTTTAAAAAACAATTTTTAAATTTATAGAGAAAACAGAACGCCAGAAAAAGTTTTTAAAAAAAGCGCACGGACTTTCCGGACCCGAAATGAAGACAAATATTATACACATACCCTACTTTACATTTGTAGTCAGTGGTTTGAAAAAAAATAAGGATAGAGATTTTTAGGCGCTACTGTAATACGTAATGCGCTACTGTCCGCCAATCGCAAATATCGCCATATTGTCGTTCAATCGAGCGTCACTTTTACATTTGGGACCAGCCAAAGTGTTCGTTAAATCGAGCGTCGACTGCACATCTATTTTATGAATTCCTTTTTTTATCTATATCTTATCCAAGTTTTGATTTACATAAACTAATTTTTGATAAAAGCCTGTTATGACTATGTAGCAGAGGGATTGATTTGTTCTTCTTAAACTTGACTTAATTTGGTTCTTTAGATAAGTAGCAAAAACTTTTTGCTTGGATATTAACATAATTAACATAATATTAAAGAAATTTTTCAGCGTCAAGCACAAATGGCTGAATTTGACAATGATGACTGGGAAGACTATGATCCACAAGTTTTGCTACATCCTAGGCCATTTAGAGAAAATGGACATCCGCCTATCCCACCACTGGTTGGCGTTTCAATTTGTTTGAAAAAATAGGTCTTCTTAACCTTTTTACTTTGAAATACATTCCCTATGGCAACAACGGCTTTGGTGCCAACATGAGACCAGAATTCAGTTCAAGATATAGCAGAGCAGGAAGGTTTGGTGATGATGTGAATTTGGTGAGAAAATTTAAAAAAGTGAAAAACTCAGAAATATGATTTTACGACTTAATAAAGCTGTCACCCCTCTGAGCGCTGAGCTAAAAATAACTCACCCCTGTCTAATAACTCACCCTCTCATTAGAGTTATTTTTGTTTTGATAAAAAAAAATTTGATTTAAAAAAAATTGCGAAGATAGGCTTTTTTTTTTGCTTTAAATGGGCACATCAGCTCGTTACAGTGAAAATAAAGGCGATGCCCAGCAATATTTTAAAAAGTGCCTGTTTTCACTTGCTCTGCGCTAACTCTGACATGGATTTCCTTATGCTACTTTTTAAAAACTAAGCAGAAAACTTTTTTTTCTAACTATCAAACTTTTAGACGGATATTCAGCTTGATTTCTAACAAAATTAAATTCTAGGCCTTGTTTGTTAGAAACCGAGAAATCCGCACAGAAGTTCAATGATTAGGAGAAATTTTTGAATTCCCGGGCAGCACCGTTATTAGCGCGGGCATGCCTTTTTAAACAAGATGTGCTGATTCCCGAAATTTAATTTGACCTGACGAAAGCGTGATATTTGATAAAACAGGTCACTGCCAGTGAAAAAGCCGATGTGAAGTAAAAGTAAGAAATGAGCATCGGGGGAGGGAGGATATGCAACCGACTTTTGCCGATTATTTTGGAAAGTTGATATGAGAGGTTGGTGGTTTAAAAAAAAAAGAGTGTTAAAAAATTTTTGATAGCATCTGCTTTGGTAAAAAAAAACTCACAACCTGCTCAGAGAAAGGCGGAAAAATAAAACACCCAAGTGAGCTATTATAGAAAATACGATATTTGTTTTTTGATAGCTACATAGTAGCTGGAAGAGCTTAGAAAAAGCTTGCTGAGGTATGGCCAAATGTGCACTCGGGCCTTTTTTGGTTAACTGTGAACAAGGTTCAAACATCTGCTAAGTGATTTTCATGCCCTAAAACAGAAAAAAAAACTCCAAGACTCCTCCATTCCAAGTAACCAAGCCTTTTGCGCCCCCGAAGGAGGGCTCAGCTTCAGTTTAGCCGTAAATTAATTTTGGCACTCCAACTTCTATCTCGGAGAAAGCAATTTTTCAAATTATGTTTTTGGATTCGGCTTTCTTCAGAAATTTTAGTTACTAGTTCGCATCAGAAAAAAAAATATTGAAATGGATGAAATTGAAATGTGAAAATTATTAACCACCGTATTTCCTCTAATAAGAGCCCATGGCGCTTATTTTTCAAACCACCAAAATCTGAAATTTTTGGTGACGATCTCAAGATTTTTCGGTGAAATTTCCAAATATAAAAAGTGCAATCGGTAGAGCTCGTAGGAGCTAAGAAATGCATCAAACAGCTTTGAAAAATATTCGAAAAATATTAAAATATTGAGATATAGGTGTTAAAAGTTGGGGTTGGTGCTCATTAGAGCATAGGCGCTTTTTAGAGAAAATATGGTAATTCAAGACCTCGAAAATTAAAAAAAATGAACTGCCTAATGACTAGATTTTTCAAAATGAGGGCGTCAACTTTATTTCTAAAATTGTATTTTCGGTGCTCCGTACTCAAAAATCGACATTCTGTTAATTTTCTGAAAAGATATATTTTTTTAGCAAAAATCGATATCTGAAGAGCAAATTGTCACTAAAAGAGCTGATGCATTGAAGGAAAAATCAAGTAGCATTTTATTCAGAGCATTTCTGGTCCGAAAAAAAAGTTTTTAAGGTTTCATCAAAAGAACCAAGACGCTTATCGATGACATCAGCAAACTGCATGACAACAATGACATGAGCGATGTGGTCTTGATAGCTGAAGGCGAGCGATTCCCGGCTCACAAGTTATTGCTGTCTATTCGCAGCAATTACTTCAAGTAAGTTCAACGATTTTGTAGTTTCATTTAGGCCAACTTGACCCCTCGGCAAAATTAGAATTTCTAAAAAAGGTTGGGGAGGCAAACGGAAAAAGCCTTTAAATTTTGCTAGTCGTCCAAACTCTTTTGAGTTTTTGACGTAAAAAAATTTCACCAAGCAAATCTGAAATTCAGTATATCTGATTCGGTAAGAAAACTAGGTTCTTATTCTTTATTGGGATTCCACCTAAAATAGGTATCTTCTTAACTATTTTTTTGATCTATTTTTTACATTTTCACTTTTCAAAATTTTTCGCTCTGACCTCCGGCATCTTTCTTTGTCACCTAATTTTCAGCCTTCTCATAAAATAAGAATCGAAAATGAACCAAAAAGGGAATCAAAAAAACTTTTTTAGGTGGGTCCCAATAAACGATAAGAACCGAAAACTACTCTTAGAAGTATTATTTCATTGTCATATTGAAAATTGTTCTAGCAAACTATGTATTCGAATGAAAAAGTATTGACTTATTTGAACATTTGTTGCCTTGAGAGAAATTTTGAATATGACAGTTCATTCTCACTTTCAATAGCAGTTTAACATGCCAATTGGGTACGCTGATAACGAATTCAATGATAAGATTTCAGATTTGCTTTGTAAAAAGTTTTTACGTCAAAAACGCGAAAGAGTTCGGACGACTAGCAAACGTCAAAGGCCTTTTTCATCTTGCTTCGCCTAACTTTTTTCGGAAATTTTTTCGTCAGAAAGATGAGGAGTCCGACCAAACTACAAAATTACAGAGCTTATCTTTTAATTTAATTATTTCTTAAGAGCGATGTTTTGTACGGGTTTACGAGAATCTACTGAGAAGGGAGTTACTTTGATGGACACTCCTGCTAAGCCTTTTTCTCTGCTTTTGCAATATGTTTACACAGGACAAATGCAGTTGCAGACAGCTGATTATCAACAAACCTTGGAGGTCTTTGCTTTGGCTCACAAATACGAGTTTCCAGTCTTGCAGGAGCAGATTGTGGAACATCTTCAGGTGAACTATTTGAAAATCCCTTTTTTGTTAGCTTTTTCAAAATTAAATAAGCTCCTGCATTGAAATATAGCTGCGGACTTCAGTTCAATTTTTAATAGGTCAGCTAAAAATGGTGGGCACTAAAAAAACAAAAAAAGCTGATTAGAGTCCAGAGCCGTGCTATCAAGATGCGAGAGCAAGTAAAGAACAACATCCACTCGGGTCAAGAACGCTCCTAGTCCAACCTCCAACATGAATCTAGGTAAATTGGTCATCGATCAATTCGTCGGCATTCTTGTCAGTCTCAGTTTTACCGTGTAAATTGAGTTAATCAGAATGGCCTTTTTCCTAATCCTAATATAAACCCTATCATTGGTAAATAGAAAAGGCGCTATGGCCAAAGGCCGCCTCTGATTGCTCCTTAACTGTGTTGCACATTTTGAGTGGCCACCTGGATACTGCCTAGGTACCACCACCTGAGTGGCTCCTCTTGGTACTTCCCCTTTGGCTACCACCTCTTAATCGTACTTACCTGGATACCGGCTCCCGGGTACCCCCACCTGGGTAACACCTACAGAGTACAGTCAAACCTCGATATAACGCCACCCTCGATATCTAACTTGAAACAGTGCATTCTTTAAAGGGGCATGCTCACGCTAATAAGAGGTGGTGCCCGGGAATTCAAAATTTTTCCTGTACGGATTTTTCAACTTGGTTTCTAACCAAACCATACCTAAATTGAATTCTAGGCCTTGTTTTGTTAGAAACCAATTTGAAAAATTCTAACAGAAGTTCAACGATTAGGAAAAAATTTTGAATTCCCGGGCACCACCTCTTATTAGCGTGGGCATGCCGCTTTAACCTCTAAAGTCAGTAATAAAAAAAGATTTTGGAGGAGCATATTATATATACTGAAGTGAAAGACACTAAAGGGATATTGGTTAATTATGAATCTAAGACAATTTCTTGGTCTTTAACACAATGCTAATAAATTGAAAAAATTTATGAAAAAATTTGATTTTAAGGCAATTCTGGATGTCGACAACATCTGCGGCATTTACTCTAGTGCTGAATTGTTTTCCTCTCAGCACTTGCTGGACAGTTGCATCAGTTTTTTGAAGAGATTCAAGTATGGTATATCCTCTAAGGTTTTTTTTTCTCAATTTTAACCGTGATAATAAAATAAAAAATTGTGATTAAGCATTTTCTCAACTTCTCACTGAATGTTCTGAAGGTGATCGTGGAAAAAGTGGATTGGTCTGGCCGTGAGGAAGTTATGATCGAGAACTTCAAACGCTGGATCATAGCTAATATTGAGCAGGCGAGTGTTTGGTATTTTCAAATGTTTTCATGGAGAGTATGCATAGGCGTACCCAGAGGGGGACTAGCCGAGCTATGCCCTCCCCCACCGTCCGAAAATCCCGCGTATGCCTATGAGCAAGTGTTTAGAATGCTAGTTTCTGTAATCATGAGCCTAAAAAGATTTGCTAAAAAAATTTGAAATGTGGCTGAGCATTTTTATTGTTAATTATCAATTATAATGGTAGCGGTTTTCATAGCTTTTGATATATTTTAGTATTGACATTTTTCAATTTACTTGATTATTTGTTTTTTGGTATAAATTAGTCAAAATCCCGTATGAAAAATCTCGACAATTTTGAAAATTATTGAGAGGACATTACACTTGCTTTTAGGGGAGGGCGAGGGGCCTAGTGCAAGGGCCTAGTGGCAGTAGTGTGAAAAAATTAATTAAACAATGCAAAGCCTATTTACAGATTGAAAAAGTGCGTCCAATCATCGAATCAAAGCAACTAGAGCTGGTTCAAATAGGCCAAAATCTGCATTTGGTCAAGACTTATGGAGTGATTTTGAAACAAGATTCAAATGCTGCCTCCAAATAAGCCGTTCTTTGCTTTCAATGCTGCAGCAATGATTCAGAAGAAAAAGTATTAGAAATCAACTAGTCACATGTAAAACAAATTTGCAAAAAAAGTTTGATGTGACTCATTTTTTCACTATTGTATAAAATAATTACTTGACTTCTTTAGAAATCGTAATCTTGATTACTAATAAAGATCACGTTATCGACTTTTTTATGAGTCATCAAAAATCATATTTAACACTCTGGTGTCCATGCGTGAACTTTTGTTCCTACTGGTGCAAAATTTCATGCTGAACACGATAATCAAAATTTTTTTGGAAAAAGATACTACCGTAAATCTTCTAATATAAGACCCCCTGTGATTCAAAATCGTGTTCTTGGCATTGTATTTTTGACCCAATTTTTGAAGACTTCTCTCATACAAGTTACCATTCATCTTGTAGCTAGTGAGATCAGCTACAAAATAGTTGGTAATTTTCCCGACAGCGATCTTGGAAAATAGGTCAAAAACACAATGCCACAAACACGTTTTTTGGATTTAGGGGGGGGGGGGTTTATATATTAGAAGTCACGCAGGTCGCAGGTCACTTGCCCTCTTATAACCATCCAAGTCAAGACTTCTGCTCATGTCACTTCAAAAATACAGATCTTGCTAATTTGGGACTTTATTTTGACCTATTGTTTGATTTTTATGACAACTAAAACAAAAAATGGAGTCATTTTTCAGAAACGTTAGTAGTAGTTAAATCCGCAAAAATATGAAAAGCCATTTTCAAAATAAAAGTTTGTCTGATTTGAAAGAGCGGAGAAATTTGTTTTGAAAAATGCTTCAAAGTATAATGAAACAGCTTTCTAGAGTGTTTTGCTAGAGTCTCGAAAAATTTCGAAAAAGATTTAGACAGATAATGTTCTGTTCACATGCCTGTTCACATACTGAGAATGAGAGTGAGAGGGGGAGTGGGAGTGAGAGTGAGAGTAAGGGGTGTTCACAATGCACCTCACTCTCACTCACACTCTTACTCTCGGGTGTTCACAATGCTTTTTTTCTTTTGCATAAAAATGATCAAATTATTTTTTTATTTTTTAGATTTGTTCATAATATTATGTTATATTAATATTATGAAATGCAAAACAGATTTAAATATTAATAGGCAAACAGCTAATGTGGTTCAAAAAATCAATCTTCTCTTTCTACTTTGGACTGGGCTGAGGACGAAGAGATGGAAATGGAAAGCTCACGCAATTCCTCACAGTATCTAGCGTTCGAAATTCCCTTTACCGTCACGAAGCTGTTGTCGAGAACGCTATTTTAGACGCTTCGAAAACCGTGAACACAATGACTGTCGAATTCTTCCCATTGGCTCAGTCAGTTTCTCACATATGCAAACGAATCCAAGTATTGGGAAATGATAACAGGTTTACTCTCTTGGAATTCAAAGAAGATATTGCGTGAATTGTGACTCACAGAAAAAGGAGAAAAAAATAAAGCACTGAGAACACGAAATTATTTTAAAATACCGTGAAGCCTCAATAAATTGTCATGGGTCAATTACATAAATTTCATGGTGCCTCAAAACTATCCAGCAAGCGTTTTTTTTTTGGTTGTAATATACAATATTGTCAAGAAATTCCAAAAATAAAATATTAGAAAATTAGTTAAATGCAAAATAGAAAAAGCATTGTGAACACCCGAGAGTAAGAGTGGGAGTGAGAGTGAGAGTAAGAGGTGTTCACAATGACAACTTACTCTCACTCCCACTCTCACCAAAAACCTACAATTCCGATACCGAATTTATGTTCATCATGGTCAATTTGCCTTCAAAACTACTTTCAAACCTTAAAAGTCACTGAAATTTCAAACTGAATTTGAGCTTGTAGTTGACGCTTGACACGCTGTGGCCAAAAAAAACCATTAGGTCGGCCATTAGAGCTTATAGGTTTGCCAGGAGAGTAGATAGGTGTGCCATGAGATGAGTACGCAGCAGCATCAGGTGAGTGGGTGAGGTGATCGAGGCAGAACTTATAGGTGTGCTAAGTTAGTGGGTAATAAAAAATGTGAATGAAATCACTAAAATAAAAAAAAAGCCGGCATTTTTGGAAAAATTTAGGTATTTAAGTTTAACTTGGTTTGGTTCAAAAAGGATTTAAATAATCATGTGAAGCTGACTCTTAGCTTTTGTTTAAGCCTAAACATGACGAATCGAGTAATAAAAATCTTTTGTAAATTTAATCATCTAGTTCAACGTCCAATTGATCTAAACGAAAAAATTTCAGCGAAAATTCTCATTTTTTGTCTTGAAGGGAAAATTATTTTATTCGCGATTTTTGAAATTTGACACGCCGTGCCATAACACAGCACGAAGTTTTTTTTGCCTTATTTTTGTAGACATATTTAAAGCTTTTTCTCACACCGTGAAAGTCTTAACCTCCTTTTGAAGGTAGCAAATAGAGGAAGGAATCATAAAAGGATCGATGTCTGACAGTAGCTGTAAAGTTCTCTGCTTTAAATTCTGTCATCGTCGTGCCTGAGACTCTATGAAAAAAGCTGGCTGACATATGTATAAGGAAATATATATAGAAATATATTACTCTTTATTAATATCTTATCAATGCTTTTGATCTACACAAGATCATTTTTCGCTAAAAGCTTATTATATTTTCTATTTAATTGTTTCTTAGTTGTTGTTTTGTTGTTTTTAAAACTCACTTAATGTGGCGCTTTGGATTTCTGGCTTAAATTTTTATTTAAATATTAAGATATATATATAAGCAATTTTCAGTCGAAAGCACAAATGGCTGGATTTGGAGTTGCCAATGGTTTTGAATCGGATGATGATTGGGATGATGACGTTCCTGCTAGAGTTGTGCCACCTGCTGGGCGTTTTGGAAATAATGGCGTAGGCGGATTTGGACGAGTTGGAGACCCTGATGTTGAAAATATTAATGTGTTTGGTCGTGGAGGTTTCGGTGCTAGAGGTAATGTCGGCGGAGTTTTGGTGCTAGAGGAAATGCCGGCGTAGGTCTCTTTGCAAGAGGAAATTTCGGAGGAGCTTTCGGTGCTAGAAGGAATCCCGGCGAAGGTTTCGGTGCTGAAGAGAATGCTGGCGGAGGAGAAAATCCCGTAGCAGCTTTTGGTGCTAGAGGAAATGTTGCAGGAGGTTTTCGTGCTAGAGGAAATGGGCAGGAAGGATTGCAGCCGGAGGTTTTGGCCCAAATAGATATGACCATGGATATTCTCAAGTTCGTATTTTTCTTTAATGTCTTGTCATCCCTGAAAACTTTAAAAAATGGTTTTACCAGCACGGAGTTTTGGTTGCTGAAGCCCACTCTCCTCTTTCCGAGGTTATTCTACACCGTACATCAAAAACCGGTTTTACCTTATCAACAGCTTGAGTAAAGTTAAGTGAACTGATCACGAAATCGATAACTGACCCGTTTTCTCAAATAAAAGGGCTTCACTGAATTGAAGGAGCACTTGCAACCCGCACCCCTTTCTCGATTGCAGCCCGCACTCCCAGTCAATCAACAGTAAAGATTAAGGCAAAAAAAAGTTTGCAATTTTTTTATAGGATAAAATATACAGGGTGTCCTAAAAAAAATCCCTACGCTTCAAGGCACCATCCGACAATTTTTTTATTTCACTTTATTCAAACAATATGTCATTTTGTAGCCATATTGTACCCCACGTTTTATGTGACAATAGAAAAAAGAGAGCAAGAGCTACAAAATCATGTGTTTGAAACATTTTTGCAATAAAAAAATTGGCCACTAATAAATAGCATAAAAATTATTATCGCTTTGAAAAAAACTGAAAATTTCCGGATTTGAAATCGAGACTTAAGGTTTTGTCCTGTCAACTTATCAATAATTTTTATTCAGTAATAAAATGTTCATATACCGTTCGATAGAGAATTTCCAGGACCACAAAATGAGATATCGTTTTATAAAAACTGAAATAAAAAAATTGTTGTACGGTGCCCTTGAAGCGTAGCGATTTTTTTGGGACACCCTGTAAATTAAGTTTTATCTGGCTGGCTAAATTATTTGAACGTGTAGCTCTAGAACACTTGTCTTTTACCGTGTCTTAAAAAGTTTTGTCTTGGTCCCCATGTTCATCGACTGGGAAAGTTTAACCTACTTTTGGCCGAATTTTCCAAAACATATTTATTTTTCATTGGTTTGGGACCCTGCTCGATTTCAGTTACTGGGACGCAGTTAGCGCCATAGCGGTGTAGGTATGGCGGTGTAGAATGACATTGAATGTGGTGATCGGAAATAAACATTTTGAAAAACAGATAAAAATCAGAACAGTATTTTCAAGCAAGATTTTTAAAAAAAAAATCCATAGGGGGGACCAAGGCAATTTTTGGTACCCTGTAGGTACCAGTGCGCATAAACAGGCTAACGATTTAGCCACATCGAGTAACCAATGAAAAAGCTTCAAATACTACTTCATTTTTTGTCTATTTTTCTATTAAGAATATAAAATTTTAGAAAAAATCTAAATCAGAAGACCAAATTGCTGCTCAAAAAGCTGCACTGAAGAAGAAGTCAGGTAAAATTTTCAAATAGAATTTTTCTGATACATTCTTCAACAACTTTTTTAAGGGAGCATCAAGAAAACTAAGACGCTTATTGATGAGATCAGCAAACTGCATGTTGACCAAGACATGAGCGATGTGGTCTTGATAGCTGAAGGCGAGCGATTCCCAGCTCACAAGTTCGTGTTATCTATTCGCAGCAATTACTTCAAGTAAGTTGTTGCAATAGTTCACGAAATGTAAATCAAATTGTTTCAAGAGCAATGTTTTGCACTGGCTTGCGAGAATCCACTGAGAAGGAAGTTACTTTGATGGACACTCCCGTTAAGCCTTTTTCTCTGCTTTTGCAGTATGTTTACACTGGACAAATGCAGTTGCAGACAGCTGATTACCAACAAACCTTGGAAGTCTTAGCTTTGGCTCACAAATACGAGTTTCCAGTCTTGCAGGAGCAAATTGTGGAACATCTTCAGGTTAGCCCACTTATTTTCTTGGCTTTATCGGTCAAATTTAAAAGACTATAAGAAGAGCTTGAGGTGAAAGTTTAGTATGTGACACTAGCGTTTAAGCTACTTATTAGAGTTGGTCTGAAATTCCGGTTCTGTTTTGCCATAAATTCCGGTTCCTGTTTATCGGAATTTTAGTCCTTTTTCGGGTTCCGATGCAGTTCCGGTCTCGAAAAATATATAGTTCCGGTCAGGTTTTTACAAAACTAAAATTCCGGTTCCGGTCACAGTCCAAACAGTCAATTCCAAACTTAACTCTGGTGCAGGATCAACATACCCAAAGACAAAATACCCAATATGCATATTGTGCAGATAATGTGCTCTATGTGCTTTTTTCTTGATATACACAACATATAATACATGCACCAAATGCACTATGCACCAAATCCCATTATAATATTAATAGGACGTCAAAAGTCTGCCAAAAGACCACTTTTGGCTATTCTGGGTGTTTCCGTATTTTGTCTTTAGGTATCTTGGCCATTGGGTATTTTGTAATTGGGTATTTTGATCCTGCACCATCAACTCTATCTTAATTTTGCTTTTCTCGGCTGACTTTAAACGCTTTTTTCAATTTTTGAACGAATTTTCGGGTTAAATATACAAACAAATAAAAAATCATGTGAAGCAGCAGCGATTTATTACCAAAAACAGGATTTCTTGGATCCCTTTTGGGATTCGGTGAGAGTGCACTTCCAGTCCGATTCCGGTTCCTACAGAACTAAATTTCCGGTTTCGGTTTTCACAAAACTGGAATCCCGATAAATTTTAAACCTGACTTTTTTTGAAATTGATGTTTTCTAGGCTAATTTGAATGTTGAGAACATCGTCAGAATATACTCTGCTGCTGAAATGTTTTCATCTCAACACTTGCTGGATAGTTGTCTTGTATTTTTGAACACCCACAAGAATGATGTTGTGACCTCGAAAGTCATTTTTATTTTTAGCACCAATTTTTGATAATAAAAAAGTTTTTAAGGGTTTTCTCAGCTTCTCAATGAACCTCCTGAATGTGATTGTGGAAAAAGTGGATTGGTCTGGCAGTGAGGATGTTATCGTCGACAATTTAAAGCGCTGGATCAAAGCTAATATTGAGCAGGTTTAAGTTTATATTTAAAACTAAATTAAGTATACAGGGTGTTTAAATTATTCACCATTTGCTTTACTTTTTCGGCTCTATATGTGTTCGAAGGTACACCCAAAAAATATGGCTTGGTTGAAATATGCTTTTTGCAAAAAAAACTTCAAAACAGTGCTTGGTCCCCCTTCTTATTTTTTTGACACAAATCTTTTAACTTTAGTACCTCTTCAAGCACCTCTTTTTTGGCTCAGGCAAGGAAAAAGCCAGCGTTTCTTAGAGCAGACTCAAATGGAGTAGTGTAAATTGCGCGCCGCGAAATTGCGAGCCTACTTTTTTCTCAAATTCGAATAGACATATTTTCAAATAATTTTTTTTAAGTGATAATCACTATCAGCTAGCCCTAAAATTATATTTTTTATAACGTATTTGTTCAAACATCCTTGCGAAATATGGTGCAGTCAAACCTCGATATAGTGGCCTTCCTCAAGTCCGACACTTTTCTCAACCCCATTTTTGAAATAATTTATCGATTCTTTTTTTGACAGTCTGGTCGCAAATATAGTAAGGATTCCGATTTTGCCGATCGTTTTTCAATAACTAAATAGTTTTTGCATTTAAAAAGCAAAACCTCGATATAGTGGCCCCCCTTAAAAAAATTAGAGGGCCATTATATCGAGGTTTTGCTTTTTAAATGCAAAAACTATTTAGTTATTGAAAAACGATCGGCAAAATCAGAATCCTTACGATATTCGTGACCAGACTGTCAAAAAAGAATCGATAAATTATTTCAAAAATGGGGTGAAAAAAGTGTCCCACCCTAGGTGGGAACGAACTTGAGGTGGGGGGACACTATATCGAGGTTGACTGTACGAAAACTAAAAGTATGAAACAAAGCAGAAAAAAGTAATTATTTTGATATTAGTTTCATACTTTTAGTTCAGCATGTTTTTACAAATGATACTTTAGAGGGCCTCAAACACTTTAAGGAGTCCGTTTGCGGATGCTAAATCAGATTGGTAAGTCAGAAAAAGCCATAACTTTTTTTTCAATTTTTCAAAAAAATTTCTGTTATCGCCATCTTGTAGCTAAGGCTCAGGGCTACCAGATAAGCATTTTATAAAATAGATGTCCCTCAAAAAATTGAGATAAAATGTAAGACTCCGCCCAAGACTCCTGACTCAAATTCTAGTAAGGAGTCTTGTGCGGAGTATTACATTTTATCTCAATTTTTTGAAAGACATATATTTTATAAAATGCTCATTTGGTAGCCCTGAATCTTAGCTACAAGATGGTGATAGCAGAAAATTTTTTGAAAAATCGAAAATAAAGTTATGGCCTTTTCCGACATACAAATCTGATTTAGCATCCGCAAACAGACTCCTCATTGTGTTTGAGGCCTAAGAAACTAAAATCTTAGGGCTACCTGATAGTATTAGCACTTTAAAAAAAATTATTTGAAAATTTGTCTTTTCGACTGAAATAATGAAGTTTGCGCGCAATTTTCCGGCGCGCAATTATCAAAGATGTTGAAGCTTGTTGAAGCTTTTTTTCGGTGCACCCTCGAAATTATATAGAGCCACTTATTCTATGGATATTTTGACCAGACAAAGCATAAAAATTTAACTAAAACAAATGGTTCAAAAAGTTGAAAATTTTCGAAATTTTCGGTTATCCCAGATTTGTGGATCTAGCCAACATTTTTATAGCTTTAAATTCAGACAATCAAATTAGGACACTATAAAGCTTGTATTATTTATACAATAAATTGATGGTTGCAAAATAAGTAGTAGATATTAATTGAAAATATTATTGATAAAATAGTCTTATATAGAGTGTTTATAGGTTGAAGAAGTCCGTCCAATCATTCGACTAATGCAACTAGAACTAGTAGAAATAAGCCAAAAACTGCATTTGGTCAAAACGTTAGGAGTGATTGAGAAAGAAGATTAGAATGCTGCTTTGAACTAAGCGATTCTTACTTTCAATGGTGCCATTTACAACAAGCCAGGAACTTAAAAGTATCTGAACACAAGAAGTCAAATTTGTAGCGAAAATTTCAAAAACTATTGATATGCCTTTCTCTGTTTTTATTCCAAAAACTACAATGTTAATCTTCAGAAAAAGCTCGCTGCTATTGCCATATACCTCCCTTCTCCCTTCAATAATTTAACAAATATCATTTCAGTATTTGGTTAAGCCTAAGTAGAAAATGACTGAAAGATAAGGTCGGAAGGGTATAAGGTGGTGATCATGGACGTACCCTGCGCTTGTTGGTTACAACCCTGTACCCTGCACAGGGGCTTAAAATTCAAAAACATAATCACTTTAAAAACAACAAAACGCCAAGACTTTTGAAAGACATTTTCCCATATTTTCTATAATTTTCAGTGTTTATTGACTACAATATGCAAATTTTGACGAAAAATTCTGAAACATGTTTTCTGTACTAATTCAAGCATTCTGATGATGGTTTGACAGTACTGAAATCACGTTTTGCTAGATTTACGAAAACTATAACAATACCAGAAAAACGAATGGTCAACAAAAATTAGATCAAAAACACAGCACAACTATGCCCTTGCAACTATCATAAAACACCAGATTCATGCAATGGTACCAAAATAACATTTATTTTGCGGAAAAAGTAAATGTACGATATAACGCAACATCAGATTCATTTACAACATTTTCCTGGAATATTATCCTTCTTCAACAACGCTTCTTGGCATTCTTGCTATTGAAGATATCCAAATAGTCATTATCGGCGATGTTGAGCCTAAATAAGATTGGTACACAACAAAAATGGTAACCCACAGAAACAAAACTTACATCAGGACATCCGACGGAAGGAAAACTAGATTAGAAGAGGCGGATGACACAGTCTTGGCTATCCTCTGGACTGCACTGATCTTGCGCAACTTCAGAAAACCAGGAGCACTCTTCATGGATTCACACAGCTGAAAAAGTTAGTTCGGAAGCCATTTGAATTAATGAGTCTCTAGACTAACATCCCCAAGGACGATCCCTCAGGTTGCAGTTAATCTAAGCGTCGACTACCGTATTTCCTGTATTAAACGCCCCGGTGCGTTTATTTTTCAATCGACCTCTAGGAGGGGGGGGGGCGGGGGAGGCGTTAATTAGAGGAGGGCGTATATTACAGAAATACGGTATACTATAAAGAGCTTATGACTTACCATATGAGCAGCTTCAGCCTTCCCTTCAGCGTCATTCCTTGACGATGGCGCGAAGCACGACCCACCAAAAAAGCAGAAAGACGACCGACTGAGCGATTGGCGAGACGTTAATCAGATTGGAGCAGTTGAGCACACCAATTTTCAACGGAAGATTGGCATCTCTGCCATTCAACTAAAGGTGCTCAATCAAACGAAACAGTATTCAGTAGAAAAATTACTTACACATTCTTTGTTCAACTCTGTTACGGTTAATTCTTCACCAAGGACCCGATCCACTCTCTGATCCACAGCACTGGTCAAGTCAGCCTGCGTGCTCACACTCTTACGAAGTGGTTCTTTCCTTCCTATGTAATTAGTGAAAAAATTATCAAATTAACAAGAAAAACTAACGTGTTTTTGCGGTCGCATCTACTCGCTGCTTTCTCTTCTTGTCTGAATCTCCCCATCTTTCGAAAGCTGCTTGCTTCCTCTTGGCTGAGAGAAGGGCCCTTGCTTCGACATCATCTTGAGCGTGTTTTGACTGCTTTGCTTTTCCTTTGGCCAGTTTTGCTGAAACAAAAGACTTATAACCACTACCAAAAAGTAAGGTAAAACAGCTTACAAAGACGAATTCTTGTAGCGGCCTTAGCTCGCTCACAAGAATTTTTCTTAGCCTGCTTCGTGCGCTTATTCTTCTCCCATCTTTTCTTGGATGCCGCTGCACGAATTTCAGATAAAGACGAACCATCTGACTCGGAGCACATTCTTCTGGTGGTGACCATCTTTAGCTCTAAAAAACGAAGAATTTATTTTTGCATGAGATGCTCCAAATTTGCATTTTTAGAGCTTTTCTATACACCAAAACGTAGCCCATACATTCAGCTACAAGAATAATTGAGCCGATTTTTGTAAAGATGTTGTTTTAGAAACGGCTAAAATTGATTTACGCCCTCAAAAAACTGATTTACGCCCTCAAAATACTGGTTTACGCCCTCAAATCTATATATTGCCATTTTTTGTCAAATTTTTGTTGCCACTTTTTCCATATTTTTACACCAGCATGTAGCCCTGAATCTTGGCTTTCTAACAAGCTATTGACTGATTTTCTGAGATTTCAAAAAGCTGGAGAAAAAAGTAATTTTATAGACCAAATTTTTAGAAAAATTTGCTCCATACAAAGACTTTTTTCTCCAGCTTTTTGAAATCTCAGAAAATCAGTCAATAGCTTGTTAGAAAGCCAAGATTCAGGGCTACATGCTGGTGTAAAAATATTGAAAAAGTGGCAACAAAAATTTGACAAAAAATGGCAATATATAGATTTGAGGGCGTAAACCAGTATTTTGAGGGCGTAAATCAGTTTTTTGAGGGCGTAAACTACTTATAGCCTTTTAGAAACTAGAGACCATTTGAAGTGAACAAGTGGCATTTTCTCGAGTAAAAATAGGGTTTTTTGCGTTTTTCATCTAACTTTTCTTAAAACACCCTAAATTTGCATTTTTTGCATACTTCCCTGGTACCAAAATGTAGCAAATTTACTCCTCTATTGTGCCCCCGGTTTATTTTTTTAATGATATGAGAGAATATGGTGGCGAGAAACCCTCTCAAGCTTAACAACCCAAATTTTGTTTGAATATTTTTTACATAAAATTTATTGTGGTCTTAAATTTTCAAATGTTTTATAAATGAGTGATGGCTTGTTCGAAAGCTACATTAAAGGCGAATCTAACCGACAAAATTGAACAGTAAAACATTTAATATTTATTGACCACCGGTAGAAACCATGAACCCATAGAAAATCAAGCCAATTTTGAAATTTTTGATTTGGCGCAAAAATTCGAAAGTGATTATGTTTTTGAATTTTAAGCCCCTGTGCCTGATGTACCCTGTCGCTTGTTGTGATCCAAGCCAAATCGGCCGCTGGAAAAATATTGTAATTTGGTCAAACCGCAAAAAATTTTCAAAAAGTTTGTCAAGAGATCTTGCGGACCGGTAAAGTCCTCCTCTTGAGCTTTTAAATATAATTTTAGTCAAAAATTTCCCGTGGTTTTTTTCTGACTCAAAATAGACACCCCTTCATCCTGAGTCGGCATCGTTAACTGTAGAATTTCTGGTATATTATACGAGAAATCCTACAGTTAACAATGCTGACTCAGGATGAGGGGGTGTCCATCCTGAGTCAGCATCTCTTTGGCCTTAGGTATCTTCTTTCTTTTGTTCCTTTTTTTCAGCCCTCGGTTTTAAAATAAAATAAAATTAGTTTTCCTGAGTCAGCATCGTTAACTGTAGAATTTCTGGTATACGAGAAATTCTATGAGTGAAAGAGTTCATCCTGAGTCGAAAAAAAATAAAAAGTTTGAATTAAGGCGTGTTATTTCTTAGTCTACTCAAAAACAAATTTCCAAATCGTCTCTAAGCCAATATCAAATGTTTTGAACAAATTTATTAATTGTACCCTTTATTTATTTAAAGTATTACATGCTGGTCGGCGACACTTGAAATTATCGCCTGTTTGACTTTTTTGTCAGTCTCTCTTCGCTTAGTTTATTTTATGAATGCCAATAGAGGTTGAATAGACTGAAATTATCGGCTACGCGGTTGTAACCAAGGGAACACTACAACTATTGCCACCAAATACTTAGGTAATTTGCGTTTGGTAAGACCTAAGCTTGAGCCAGCCACTTGACTGCTCGCAGGAATTATACACACACACCATATACATTTTTGCCACAATTAGTTTCTCATCAACAAGCTGGTGGTGGCGATAGAAGCACGAAGGACACTCAGCCAAGACAGCTTAAATTTTTTTTTTTATTCTGTATTGTCGGAAGTATTTGGCGTTTAACTTAGTTTTATTATTCACAGATGGCGCTTGTTTGATTAAATGCTGGTTTAGATATTTGTATTGATTTGTATTTTCGAAGCAATTTGCGAACAAAGCCATCAGTTTGCTTTAGTCCGACAAAATAATATTAAAAAATGTTGAGCTTTAGTTTTGAAATTCAAAGAAGAAGCAGCCGAAATTCAAGAAATTAAGAAGTTAAAAAATCGAAAAAATCAGATGAGGGACCAAGCCAAATTGCTAGACAGCTTAATTGATTTTAAAAAAGTTAGTTTTGTAGCCAGCCAATAATTTCGACAAAACGAGGACTAGCCAGATTTTGACCAAAAAATGACAAAAATGGACATTTCTTGAACTTATAACCATAGGCTGAAAAAAGAACAAATGGCAAAAAAGTCTCTTGAGGCACTAAATATCAAAATGTTGCTGATTCATTCTAGACTTGCTTTAAACAACACTTTGCGCTAGTGAAAACGTGTTCTGAGAAAAAAATGGACCCCGAATTTCCATCTGTCACCCGGATTTCAGACTTTAAAATGGTTCTGGCTTGAGCTCTGTAAAGCCAAGCCGCGCTTAAAACGCAAAATTGCTACTATTTATTTGTGCATCTCCTGTACAAAATACCTGTTCCAGGACCGACAACTCAAAAGTTAATAATCCGTTTTTCTTAGAAAAATTTAACTTATAGTCTATTTATTTGAATTCACAGTTTACTATATTCACTCTTTGTTATTTCCCTCGATTTTGTTACTATATTACTACTTTGCATAGTCATACATTAGGTCATACTTACTTAGGACACCCCCCCCCCCCCCCACTTAGGACAGAAGTTCTTTACCACCTCGAGTCCGACACTTTTTTTAGCTCTATTTTGTAAAAAAAATTCTGGTTCTGTATTGACAGTCTGGTCCCAAATTTCGCAAGGGTTCCGATTTTCCCGATCGCTTTCTAAAAGCCCTAAATTTTTTGCTCTGTAAAAGCAAAAGCTCTTAGTTAGGACAGGCTCTATCGAAAATACCTGTTTTTTTATTAGAGTTTTGGCTTTTTAGAGCAAAAACATTGGGTTTTTAAAAAACGATCGGCAAAATCAGAATCCTTGCAATATTTGGGACCAGACTGTCAAAACAGAACTAGCAAGGTATTAAAAACTTAAGGTAAAAAAAGTGTCGAACCCGGTAAGTTGGCCGGTCCTTGGCTGTCCTAAGTAAAAGCGTCGACTGTATATGAGAAGTATATTAGAAAAGTAGGGGCAACAGACAGCTATCAGATATTCTTTTTCAAATTTGCCTATTTTGCCTCTTTTGTGTGTCACATCACATGAAATTAGAACGGCATTAGCTAAAAAATTTCATAAGCTGATTACAACATTTTGTGAGGGCAGCGGATTTGCGAGAGCAAAAAAAATCGTCCTGTGTGGAAAATATTCGAGTGACAAGTGTGGAAATCAGTCGTGTAAAAGTCGGGGTTCAAGCTTTGGTGCGACTAATCGTCTGTGTGCTGCTGCTTCTGGAGTCACCGTGAAAGAAAGTTTGCCTGCCGAAACTGCCTATATCCTCGCAACCTATAAAGTTCCGGATAGAAAAAAATAGTGTTGTTACAGCTGTAAAGACATAAAAAGATCTTCGTCAAAAGTTCATTACCAGATACAAAAATTTACAGCAAGAAATATAAAAATGATCTCGTTGGTATACGTCCATGCTACAAGAGATTATTCCTTGCTCCTCTTTTTACCACTATTCTGAGCCCGCAGAGTTAGATTCGTTTATTGCATTAGCTGCGAGAATCCAGTCACCATCTTAGAGAATCATTTTACCACCAATCTTGACTTCGGCGTCCAGAGCAGCCTTATTTCCAGCTTCTACGGGTCTTACATGACCATTGAGCAGCTTTACACGATCGCAAGCCATCTATTCATCGATAACTCGGTCATAATCATCACCACTTCGCAATCAGTCGTTAGCTTCATTATGCAGCGTGTAACAAGGGCACCCAGACCCGGCAAACTTGCCAACTGTAGCGGGCGCTTCCGGAGCCGAACTCATAAAAAGTAGAGTAGTTCACGGTCGGTTAATTGGTCCTTACCCGGTTTTCGGTTAACCGGGATTTTGGCTACCCGGTTTTCGGTACGGTTTTTCAGTTTTTTTTCGGTCGGTTAACCGGCTTGTACCCGGTTTTCGGTTTTTTTGTCGTAAATTAACCGAAATTTTGCTGTACCCGGTTTCGGTTTTCCCGGTTTTTTTGTACCGGTTTTTCGGTCGGTTTTTTTGGCAAATACCCGGTCGTCGGTTAACGACCGGGTCGGTTAACCGACCGTGAACTACTCTAATAAAAAGCTCAGTAGCCTGGGCTCAAATATTTTTTCCAGCAGTACACGGCCGAAATTAGATACAGTCAAACCTGGATATACGGACACCCACAAAAGTTCGTTCCTCAGCTGGATCCGACATTTTTTAACTATTTTTAAATGTTTTTTGGTCGCAAATATCGCAAGGATACCGATTTTGGCGATCGTTTTCAAATCCGAAAACTTTTCACTCTAAAAAGCAAAACCTCGGTGACCGACCCCCTATAACGAATTTTTGGGGGTGTCGTCTCCAGGATTTCCCTCTTTTTCAGCCTTCGGTTTAAAACCCTACCACCTAAAACTCCAAAAATGTCGAAAAGTGATCATTTTTACGTCACAACCCTATTTCGAAGGATGCTTTAAATATCCAATTTTTAATTCAGTTTGAATTAAAAGCTACTCATAGGTTTTGTACCTTGAAAATACAAAATATGTGCTTGATCACTGACTTGTTCATCTCTGGTCACCAGTACTTTTCTAGTATATTAACTAGTATTACTAGTATTTTCTAGTATATGTTAAGAAATGGAATAAAACAGCAAAATCTTGTCTTATTTTTTGGTCTAAAATTATATATATTTGTGAGACGCAAAAATTTAAATTTTTTTAAATGAATAGCGCTTAATGAACTTACTTGTCTCTGTTTCAACAACTAAATTTTAGACTTTTACTGGTGTGAGTGTGTTTAATACGTTTTCGCGTATTTTCTTTCTTTTTTGGTCAACTAAAATGCACCTGGTTTTATTGTCACAACGAAAATCGATGCTAATCAAATCTGAACAATTTTTTAGATTTTTGGTGTTTTAGCACTAAAAGACGGAATTTGAAAACGGTTTGGTACAAGGTTTGGTTTGGGTTCGGGTTTTGGACACTGTTTTGTTGAGACATCCGCCGCTTGGTGTATAGGGAGGTCCCAACAAGGTCAGTGCCGGCTTTTGTACATAGTACAAGTCGATGTTTTAATTTTTCCTAGGACACATGAAATAAGTATTCTTGATAAGCAATGCTTAAATTTTGCCAACAAATGAATTTTTAGAGCGATTTCAGAGAACTTTTTTAAGTTTGGGCTTTCTTGGCCGGCCCGAGCCTTTATGTAAAAAGAGAAAGCCAGGCGAAAATCGTGTTTTTGACATAATATACTAGGGTTGCACGGTTCCGGTTTTTTTGAGATCGGTGGGTTTTTAAAACCGGTTTTTTTTCAAAGCTGGTTTTCGGTTCCGGTTTTTTCAAAAAATTTCGTCGGTTAACGAATCGTACCCTGTTTTCGGTTTATTTTTGACGTAAAAAAACCGGTATTTCGATAAACCCGGTTTTCGTTTTCCCGGTTTTTCGGAACCCGGTTTTCGGTTTATTGGGCGAAAACCCGGTTTTCGGTTAACCGACCGGTCGGTTAACCGACCGCGTGCGACCCTATTATATACCGTAAAATTAGAGTGAGCTGAGCCAAGCAGGGGACCAAGACAAAAATACAATTTCGGTGCCAATCTACTTTTGGCACTATACTAGTATAGAAGGCCAAATTATTGCGTTGGTCCCCCTGTTTTTTTTTCTTGAAAAATGCGTTGGTATCATTTGTTATTTTGAAGGTGACCGTGGTTAAGGTGATTATATTAACCCAAATCACCATGATCGCTATAATCACAGTGCTGTCATATCCATAGTGAGCAAGGGGTACAAAGACATTTGTCAGGAAAAAACAACAGGGGGACCAAGGCAAAATATTTGGCCTTCTATATTAGGATAGTGCCCTACTTCTGGCGTGCATAGTCGCTTAGGCGTCCAATGGAAAAATCCGGCGTCCAATGTTTTTCGACAACTTTTTATTTTTATTTCAATTTCATTCCAATTTATTTAATTTATTATTTCTTCATTCAATGGCCATGTTTTATGAAGAAAGCTTATTTGATCAACACTTGATTGAAGCTTAAAAAGTTGTTGGCGCTATTCCACAATAGTGGGCTTTTTTTACTTGCCCCCTCCTTGCTTTTTTGTCGTGATTTTTAAAGATAAAATTTAGGCGAGGTTGGCCAGCGTTTGTTAGGACGGACTAGAACATGAGTCTGAGATATGTTTGAGCCAGTCCTAACTTTTGCCTGAAGTTAATCCGAAACAGCTCCAAAAAACAACCACAGGCGGACCAAAGCAAAAAAGGCGACACAAGGCAAAAAACCCCGTTGTTAAATAAAGCCAAGTTTTTTCAGCGCTAAGAGCGAATAACCGCCCATTTTCATTCTGATTGGAGAAAACTACAATTCAGAAACAAAAAAATAGAGCTTTGGAAATCAGATTTTTAAAATTTCACCAAAAAAGGTCACACGAGCATTCTTGCAACTTATGTTAAAACCCATTGATATTCGGCTATGTTATCAACTCTAGGAATGAATGCTGGATAATTATCAAACAGCCTAATACAAATATTTTGCACAAACTGTTGCGAAACTACTTTAAGCAGAAAGCTACCTGTAATTAAATCTGTTTGCTCTTTTAGTGTCAATCTATCAACTTCAAGCAAGTTTCAACACCATTTTTCAAAACTGCTAACCACTAGTTACTACCACCATCGCCCTAATCCGCCACATATCCAATTTTCAAAAGACAGCAAAAATTGTGGATTAACTAATTTCGTCTGCCAATACTTCCTGTAATTTGTTTTGGTTGGCTTGGCAGGGCGTTAATCTCCAATATTGCTCATTTTATTAAAAAAATTGTTGGCTGCGGTTGTCTAATTACCTGGACTTTTGTTTTCAGCTAAATACTTGCCTTGCTTTTTCGAAAGCTGCCATAACACTTTCAGGAATTTATTTTCGAAAATTGCCATGCTCTTTGAAGCAGGCTAATTGAACTCTCAATTTCTCACTTATCCCTCCATTATTTCGTCAAATAAAAGTCTCACCCATTTGTTTATTCATTTGTTATTCCACTCCTTCTTTTATTAGGCACTGAATAATTTGTGTGAGGAGAAAAAGGAAAATCTTCTTAGCTTAATTGCTAATTGTTAAAGCTAAATTTTGAATTTTGTGGGTGCATTTCATTTGTTTAAAACTGTTTTGTCAGATTTTTGTGAAATTGTTTAAATAAGTGTGCCAGAAATCTAACTAAACCATGTGAAAATTATTTATTTTCCTTGGGTTTTAACGAGAGTGAGTTAAAGCTACCGTATTGACTCTAATAGTGGCGATGGGGCTAAATTTCCCACCACCCTCTTCGGGGCAGGGTTGTGCTGTTAGAAGAAGATTTGGCTATTTGGCTACTACCGAAGAAAAGAAGAAAGCAAGGACTACTATTAGAGGGGGGACTACAATTATAGGGTTGGCTACTATTAGAGGGGCTAGGGGGGGCAATCGGCCTAAATAGGCTTTTTTTGGAGCTACTACTTTTCAACACACCCCCCTCCCCCCCTCAATCCCTCCTCTTAGGGGGCTACTATTGAGTAAATACGGTAGA
Organism: Ditylenchus dipsaci; assembly: GCA_004194705.1. Lineage (NCBI taxonomy): Eukaryota > Metazoa > Nematoda > Chromadorea > Rhabditida > Anguinidae > Ditylenchus > Ditylenchus dipsaci. The sequence goes on from SADC01000066.1 coordinate 277,841, forward strand.
TATTTTCAGCTCTATCCTTAATTATATTTTATTTCGACCATAGGACCTAATATCTAAAGCTTTTTTTCAGCTTTAGGAGGCTTTTTGCTACTTTCACATACCCGAATTCTCAGCTTTATGTTCTTAACCCATTTTTCGAAGACTAATTCAATTAAGCTACCCCTGAATTTATAGCTATCAGATGAGCTACACATCGCAGAGTCGGAGTACAAAAAAGACAGTCTCATCTCAATGCTCAAGCACACTGCCAAAAAAAGATTTCGAATTGCGGAGTGCCGGATAATTTGTGAATTGCGGCTAGTCAATTCCAGCTAGATTTTTCGAATTTTTTTAAGATTAGAGAAATTTCCTTCATAAAGACATTCTGTCTTTTCAAATATAATAGAGCTACCCCTGTAATACCGATATTACTTTTCAACTAATTTAGTAGTGCAAATGTTGAAGAAGAAAAAAATTCAACCAAAACATGCCAAATTTGTACTTTTTAACACGGTAAAGATTGGCTGTATGTCTGCTTAAGTCCACTTTTTTGACATATCCACCTATGCTTATACCTTATTGAAAATCTTAAACTTATTAAATGGCCTTCTATCTAATTCAGTATTTTGAAGTTTTAGGGGCTTCTATTTTAGTGAAAATTCGAAAGCATGAATTTTTCTGAAATCATTGATTATTTCGAGTTGTTATTGTATTTTTTAATTCCGCATGGTATATTTTTTGTAGACAAATATACAATACATAGAACGTCTTGTTTAAAACTATCTTTTTCATATCTGACTTTGGTGGGGTAGAAGTTATTCGGTACCGTTGACTATTTTGGTTACTTTTTGGTTCAGGAAGAGCACGTGTTCATCATGAGTGAGGACGATGCGCGCTGTATTATTGACTGTGAAATTTCTGGTAGCTTAAAATATAAAAACAATGGCGCTAGTTGAGAATTGTTTCCTATTTTTCTTCAAAAAACTCAAGAGGGGACAAAGGCATATCGTTGAAAAAATTAACATGGGATTAAGGCAAAAAACGGAAACCGATTCTTTACTAGTGCTAAAGCAATTGGATTGGCGCCTTACATGGGCCTGGTAAAAGATGTCAGTTTTGTAACTACAAAAAGCTCTTTCTACTTTTCTACCCATCTTACCTAGCCACCATAATTACTTTACCTGGTCACCTACTTCCCTATCGGACACACAAAGAAAATTAAAAATAAATCATAAGTTTTAAGTTGATTAAAACCGAGTATCTCAAAAATTCCTTATTTTCACCAGTCATGGCACTTTTTTCTTGATTTTCAGAAAAGTTACGTGGAGCTCAAATATCAATATTTTTTGTAAAAGTCACTTCAGCCTGTGTTGTATGAGGTCAGCTGGTCTTTTTTCAAATTTTTCTGTTAGACAAATGACGTCATTAACATCGTGCAAAGCTAATCTCATACACGATATCAAATTTAACTTTCTATTTTAGAACCTTCCTGTCGATGTCTATTATTGTATTGAACCACAAAGCACAACTATAGTATTAACAACGAACTTCTGCAGAAGTGAGAAGCAGTCACTACTTCCGTGTCATATTTTCTTGTTTCTACCACAAAAATTTATTTTGAAGCTTGTGTGTGTTCACTTCACTCGGAAATTTGGGTTGGAAATCTATAGACACTTCCAATGGGTTCACTCACTAGTTCTTGCCAGGTAATTTTTCTTTTAATTTTCATGGCAATTATTTTCAATTTAAACAAACGCAATTTTTTTTCGAAAAATATTTGTTTGAAGGTACATGCTTGCCGCCGATAGGGATATTCTGAAAGGCAAGTATCGGGTTAATTCGAAAAGAAATTGTTTTGAAATGCAACTTTGTTGAGCACTTTTTGTTTAAGTAAAAAAAACACCGTCACTGATATCTAACATCGTTGCTCAGTGGTAGAGCAGCGGCACACTGAAATTCAGTCATCGGTTCGATTCCTACTGGTGACACTGTTTTGCTTGACTTTACTAGAACGCGACATTTCAATTCTCGTAAGAATTTTACTGGTCCCCGCCTTTCAAAATATTTTCATCTGCAGCGAGTATGGCACCCCGTTTCTAAGGCTTAGATTAATCGTCTCAAAAAATTTCAATTTTTAATTATTGTTTAAATTTTTCATTCAAATTGAATTTTTTGTTCCGGCTAAATTAACCTTTAACCCCAGCACTCAATTGACCTTCACCCCAGCAGTCAATTAGCTTGGGGACCAACGCAATTTTTTTAAACTTTTTTAAACTTTACTTTGCTTGCATAAAAAATATTTCAAAGTGTAAAGAGACAGTTTCTAAAAACTTTATAATCTTTTTTATGCAAACAGAGATAAAAAAATTTAAAAAAATTGCCTAGGTCCTCCAAGTTAATTGTCTGCTGGGGGTGAAGCTTAAATGCTTCTTCTATTCTAAATTTTAGTCAATTATATTTATGTGCTGTCACTATTTTGTCCATTTTGAAAAGTATTAAAAAGCTTTTATACTATTGTGCAGCTTGAAATCTCAGCTGTCAAACAAGTCGAAAAATGACCTGATCAGAATTTGAAAAGCTGTAGAATAGAGTCTTCGTGAAAATCAAATTTTTCAAAAAGTTCGGTCGATTTAAAGACAAATCGATTAAACAAAATTTTTAGAGCGAAGAAGTTCGAGAGCAGATGGCGAAAAGTAAAGCAATAGAAAAACAGATTAACAATGACCGTAGAGCTGGCTCTTCCATTATCAAGCTTCTCTTACTGGGTTTTTATTTTTCTTTATTTCACAAAATTTTCAACAAAAATTGAAATCATTTTTAGGAGCTGGAGAATGTGGTGAATAAATTTTTGAGTCTTGTAGCGATTAAGTCCCACCTCCCCCTCTCTTAAAATCTGACCCTCCCGAAATTGCTGTAACTACTCTTTGGAACCACTGTTTTAGACTTAGGACTTAGGCTCAAGAATACGGAAAATAGGCCAGCCTATGCAAGTTGGGACTAAAAAATGTCTCACGCACTTTTTCCAGGGTCTGGCACAAGGCGGCCGGACATTAAATAGAATTTGTGAAATTCGTCCGCGGAAATTTAGCAGAATTTTCCAGTATGATTCGGTCAAAACAACCGACTTATACCGAAAAATTCTGTAAAATGTCCGCGGACAAATCTTACAAATTCTGTCAAATGTCCGACTGCCCTGGCACTTATATTTGAATAAGTTAAGTTTTTTTAACAAAAAATTAGAAGGATGAGGTGGGCGTGATATTTGCTACTAGGATCGAATTTTTGGATTAAAACAAATAAGTTTTAAAATTGTTATTAACTTCTAGGTAAATCGACTGTTCTGAAACAGATGCAGTAAGTTAATTTATTTTTTTCAAACATTTTTAATAGGGTGGTACGGTTACGGTGGATTTGGCCCTACCCGGTTTTTGGTTAAGGTTTTTCAGCTTTGTTTCAATCGGCTAAGTGGCTTGTACCCGATTATCGGTTAATTTTTCTTTTAAATTTACTGGAATTTTGTTGTTTTCGGTTAGCCGACTTTTTCCGGTTACGGTTAATTGGGCGAAAATAGATCGACCGGGTCGGTTAACCGACCGCATACCACCCAAATTTGCAGCACAGTCAAACCTCGGTTTGCCGGCACACTACTTATCCGGCACTCCTGTTATCCGGCACCTTAAATAATACTTAATTTGGCTGAGATTGGCTTATTCTCTGTCGACTAACACAAATTATCCGACACTTCGCTTATCGGTCACCCTGAGGCCGGCTCCAGAGGTGCCGGATAACCGAGATTTGACTGCAATAATGTTTTTAAAGGATACTTCACTCTAATGGTTTTACTGAAGAGGAAATAGCTGAGCGTAAAGCTGTCTGCTACTCCAACACTGTCACGTCTATGGCAGGTAATAACTATCAAAAAAAATTATACATTAAAAGTGTTTTAGCTATCCTTAAAGCTATGGACAACGTGCTACACGTGCCTCTTGATGACCCTAATAAAGAGGTTTATTTTTAGTTTTCGCCAATGTAACGCGCTGGTATGCCTCTTTAAGACTTAATTGCTGGAACTCAAATAAACAATTTGGCTCTATATGTCTTCGAGGGATCCCCAAAAATTGCCTTTCTCCTCCTGTCAAATTCTTAGTGTGATTTTTTAGGCTTAGGCTAGAGCAAGATTTGGCCAGTATATGTTAAGACTAACTCGAGCATGTGTTTTGCTCATACATCTATAGGAATATCTATTTTTGGGCTCACGAAAAATAGACATTTGCTATGCAAAACTCAAAATAAAAAAAAGTTTGCTCTAATACGTATACATCTTGATAGACTTTTGAGTAAAGACCCATGTCCGAGTCCGTAGTAACATACGCTGGCCAAGCCTTGCCTACGTTTAATCCTAAAAATTACAAAAATAAATTACGGGGGACCAAGGCAAATTTTTTCGGGGTTTCCCGAACCCATATACCGTATTTCCTCTTATTAACGCCCCACCCCTGTTTTAAAATTTGTTTTTGGCACAGTGTTTGTGACCCACTTTTTGGTCACTTCTCTCAGACAAGTTAACACCTATTTTGTAGACAGAAAGATGAGCTGTCAAATGGTTAGTAACTTGCCTGAGCGAAGTGATCAAAAAGTAGGCCAAAAACACAATGCCAAAAATATGATTTCGAATCAGGGGGGGGGGTGGCGTTTATTAGGTAGAGCCAACAATTTGTTTAACAAAAAGCATAAAAAATACATTGAAGTGTTTATTAAAATTTGAAACTCTAAATAAAAAATAGAAATAAAGTTTGCACAAAATTTAGTCGGACAAAGCAGTGATCTATCGAGTGATGGAAAACGGCGAAGAAAATCAGGCTTTCACAGACGAAGTGGCCAATTCACTTAACAACTTGTGGTCTGACAAAGGAGTGCGCAAAGCTTATGATATGCGTGCTGAATACCAACTCAACGACAGCTCCAAATAGTATGTTTCCAAATTTTCTAAGACAAAATTGCCTTTTTAGATTTTTTTGTTGTGAAATAAAAGTGAGATTTTTTAAATTAAGCACCTGCAAATTAGTCTCTAGAGACAGGATTAATATTACCTCAGATAATGTGCTAAATTTTATTTTTAGCTTTTGATACCTGCTAATTAGCATGTTTCAACATTAAATTTTTTAGCTTTCTGGATTCTGTGCAACGAATACACGAGGTATGACTTCAAATTAAAATTAAAAAATTTTGGCTCAAATTATTTTGCCCCATCGAATTATTGGGTTGTTCACACTGTTCATAGACCCCCTCTAACTCACTTTTTTACCAATTACACTACGTGTACGCAGAGCAAGTCAAAGTCAAGGTCAAAGTCAAAGTTACTAGGTGTGTACGCACAGAAAGTCAAAGTAACAGCCAAGGTCAAAGTCAAAGGCAAAGTCAAGGTGAAAGTCAAAGTCAAAGTCATGGGGTGTGTACGCACAGGAAGTCAAAGTCAAGGTCATCAATCAAAAACAATTTACTCATCCACAGAATTCTAACGGAAACTTTATTAGACAATTGATCTTTTGAACTTTTTTTTACTTTTTCGGGGTCCAAAACATATTTTCGGACTAAATCGGGTATGCTGAAGATGGTTTGATAATGCGAAAATGCCGTTTTGTAAATACTTTTTGAGTTTTGGGAAATAATTGATTTTGCCTAAATCAATTATTCCCCAATACTCAAAAAGTATCCTAGAAAACAGCATTTTACCCTATCAAACCATCTTTAGCATGCCCGAATCAGTCCAGAAAATAGGTTTTGAATCCTGAAAAACGTAATTCTGTTTCAAACTTTTTTGAAACGCCAGTCAAAGTCAAAGTCAAGGGCAAAGTCAAAGTCATGCGTACACAGCCAAAAGTCAAGGTCAAAGGCAAAGTCAAAGTTGACTTGCAGGTTGACTTGCAAGTCAACTTTCTGTGCGTACACACAAAAAACTTTGACTTTGACCTTGACTTTGACTTTGACTTGCTCTGCGTACACGAGGCATTACATAGCAAAGATAGTGTTTAAGTCTAATTATATTTTTCATGTTTACGGTGTTTGCCATTATCAGATTTGGGATTTGAGAAAAAAAATCGCAAAATTATCTTGGTTCCCTTACTTTTCATATTTTTTGAACTCCCGGCAAATTTTCAAGTTTAAATTTTTTTGACTTAAACGAGACTTTGTAGTGATTTATAATGACTGCGAAGCTATATTGAAGTCAATATTAAAGTCAAGAAGAAAAATTCAAATTCAAAAATTTGGCGGGAATTCAAAAAAATTCAAAATGTAATGGGTTTTTTCTGTTTTATGGGGCTACCAAGGCGAAATTTCTAATTTTTTTCTTCTCAAATCTGATGATGGCAAACATATTAGAAAAATATTATTAGTCATAAAAATCAGATTTTCTATGTGGTTGGTAAAGAAGTGAGTTATAGGGGGCCACGAACTTTGTGAACGACCTAACATTAATGTGGGGTGGGGATGGCGGACTCCTACGGCTACTTTTGACATCGACTGCTTCTTCACATACATTTTCACATATTTTGTTTTATTATCTCACATGTTTTTACACCGTTTTGTAGCTGATATTTTTCTCTATCGATAAAGTGGTCAAACACCCTGATTAAAAATAATTTTGAGAAAATCACACCAGATATAAAGAGAAACTCCATTAAAAACAACTTAGGTAAAAAACCACGGTTTTTAGTGTGAGTTTGTTGTGATTTTCTCAAAAAAATTTTCAAAAAGAGTGTTTGACCACTCAATCGATAGAGAAAAGTCTCAGCTGCTAAACGGTGTGAAAAATCTGAGATCAGGAAACTAAATATGTAAAAAAAGTGGATGTGAAGTGAAGTAGTAGTCGATCTCAAAAAGTAGCCGTAGAAGTCCCCCCCCCTCCTTTAATTTACCCCGTCTAATCATTCATTTACCACACCAAATATTAAAAAAAAATTTATCTTACAATGTTCATGATTTTTTTCGTACATTTTCCTACCGAGATGTAGCCCTGGATCTCAGCTTTCTAACAAGCCATTAACTGACTTACTGAGATTCTGAAAAGTTAGAGAGAAAAGTCTTTGTCTTTTTGAAAAAATTCGGTCTATACAAAGACTTTTTTCTCTAACTTTTACAGATCTCAGTGATTCAGTTGATAGCTTGTCAGAAAGCTGAGATCTAGGGCTTCATTGTAGTATGAAAAGTCTGAAAAATTTAAAAAAAAAAGGTTAAAGAAATACTTGAGAGAAACAATTTTTTCGATTTGGTGGGCTGGATGAATAATTGGGGGGGGAGGTGTGTGAAAGTACTTCACCAGGGCTGCTTTTTAAAAAGATTTGTCTTTTTTTGGAATCCAAAATCTTCGTTCTTTTTGAAATTTTAGGCGAATTTTTTTTTCGCTTTAAATGACAATAAGCACTATATAAATGCAATTTTTTCTTCAAAAATGGTCAAAATGTTCTTTTTTGTCCAAATATCCCTTTTTTTAATTTTAAGATGGCAGCCCTGATTTAGAGCCATTTTTTTGAATTTTTTTGTAAATTTCAGCCGGGCTACCGTCCATCTGAACAGGACATTTTGTACAGCAGAGTGGCAACTACAGGAGTTGTGGAAGTCAAGTTTAAAATAAAGGATTTGGACTTTAGGTATATTTGAAATAGAATGCTGGGTACCCTTTTTTCCCCTCTTGTTGACTTTAAAAGCATGTTTTTACTTTTTTTACAATCATTATGCAATTTTGTTGACACAAGGTTGTAGCTGAGGAATTTTCCTACAAGTTGATAATGTCCGAATCACTTTTGGTGAATTTGACACCAAGATAAAAGATTTTTGAGAAAAAAAATTCAGGAGCCAAGAGCTAAAAACAGACATTTTTCAAGATTTTCTTAACGTTTTTTTGAACAATTTTGACAACATATGCCAATATTTTCTTTTCATTGTTGTAGTTCACGCATTCACCAACCGTTTAGTTACAAAATGCCTACAAAAGGTTTGGTTACAAAAAAGTTTTAGGCTTAGGAGGCAAAACATTTCTTGGCTCCTGCAAAAAACCAAAGTTTTGGCTCTTAAGCTTAGCGCTTTTCAATGACTAAATGTTTTCTGGGCAATTTCATGCTTGAACGGCAGTTTGATGATTGGACTACAACATGAAATAAATTAGAGGTTTTTCTCAATAAAAAGATTGAAAAAACAAAATGAATTATGAAGCTTAAAAACTCACAGCTCAAAAAAGCCATCCGGTATTCACTGCTTCATAATCATCTTGTTTTCCCACAATTTCGTATTGAAGGACCTCTTATTTTATTTCCATGTTGTAGTTCGATCTTTTACCTGCTATTTAAGCACAAATCGGCCAGAAAAAATTTGGTCACCGAAAAGCTCTAGGCTTAGGAGCCAAAACTTGGTGTTTCTAAAGGCAAAAAATGTTGTGGCTCCTACACCTAGAGCTTTTTTGGACCAAGCTTTTTCTAGACATTTTTGTAATAAAACGGTAAGGAAATGCGTAAACTACAACAAAAAAAATTATTGGCATATTTTTTGAAATTGCTCAAAAAAGGCTAAAAATATCTCGAAAAAGTATATTTGTTTTTCAGCCCTTGGCTCCCGAATTTTTTTTCTCAAAAGCTTATATATCTTGGTCTCATATTCATCAAAAACAATTAGGGAATTTTTACTTGTAGAAAAATTCCTCAGCTACAACTCTATCCCAAAAAGGTTAAAAAATGTGTGCAACACGAGTGAAAAAAAAGCTTTCAAAGTCAGTGAGAGGCTAAAATGGGGTGCCCAGCACTGATTTGAAGGCGGAAACATTAAACGAAAAACTTTTTTTGAAACGAAAAACTTTTTGTTGAATTGTATTATTGACGTCCATAATTGTGTTTACTCACAAACAATTTACCTCCTAAATGTAGCTTTTAATCTCAGTTACATTTCAGTGGCAATAAGTTTGTGAGTCAACCAAGTTGTTAATAATATAATTTAAACACAGTGCTCAAAGAAAAAATTAAATTGTTTACTGCTTTAAAAAGTGGAAGTTGCACTGTCTACAGTCAAATATCTTTAAACCAACACCTCCAACCTGATTTGGGTGGCCAGCAAAGAAATAAGACAAAGTGACACCCTGACAGCCCGACACCCAGGGCCGATCCCACAATGAGAATTTCCCTCCATAACCCGACATCCCTCTCATTTTCACTGAAATTTCCGCAAATGGAAAGAGATGAATATAATTGGTGCTAAAAAATTTCTCTCAAAAAAGTTAGTCTTGTCGTTTTCACTTTTTGTCGGCTTTATTCATGTTCTTGCTTTTTAGATGAACCTTGAAAGCCAAACGCTGTTTACGCTATTGTTCTTATTTGTTTGAATGAAGTAAAAATCAGGGTGGGCACGATGTGGCTTTCAAGCCCCATCAAGAAGCACCACCATTTTCGGAGGCTTTCTATAAATCCTATTATTTCTTCGTTTTTTATTATGAAAATAAGATCTCGAAAGTTCAAGAAAGAGATAAGGAAAATGTATTGAAATTGACATATAGAAATACTAGATATTCTAATAAAACACGTCAGAATTCAAGTCATGAAAACCGAAAAAATATTTAAAAAGCACCAGCGGGCTTTAAAAGCCACACTCGGCCAACCTTGGTGAAAACCTAGATAAGCCACTACCTCTGTCTTGGAAAGAATTTCAGTTTTTTTAACTGATACTTGATTACTCGACACATTGATAGCCAGAGCCCTGGAAGCGGTTCCTACCAGCCCGACATCCAAAATTTACCAGGCACTCGGAGAGTGCCGGCTTTGTCGAAAACCCCCGGGATCACGCCGGCTAATTGTCTTGATCAGCTTTGATTACTTATACTTTTCCGTGCACCACAAGTTCCTGAGTTTGTCGATGCCCTTCAACGATTAGAGAATTATACTCTTTGGTACTTATTGGCTCTTAAATAAGTGGCCCCTGTTTTATCCTCTACCCCTCCTAATACAGCCCTTTGTTCCTTTTAAACTCCCTTTTCTGGTCCTTTCATGGAAAAATTTTACTTAAAAATGAGTTTTGACCACTCCTAAAATCTTAATTTTGGGGTGGCGGGGTGGCTCATAACCGAGTAATTCTGAGGATTGAGCGGAGGGCTTATTCTCGAGGATCCGTTTTAGGAGAATGGGATGTGTATAACCAAGTAGCGCCCAATATCTCTTTCAGAAAATTAATTTCACTGCACAATCCGGCTCTAGAATATGTCTGGCCCCCTGTTGTTTTTTTTTCTGAAAAATGCCTTGGTCAACCCCCAAAATATTTTGTAAAAAAGTCAAATGCCTTGGCTTAAAAATTATATTATCGAAATGAAAGTGAAAAAAATCTAACTTATTCAATATTTTAAGGGTGTTTGATGTGGGTGGTCAAAGATCAGAGAGAAGGAAATGGATTCATTGTTTCGGTGAGAAATCCTATTTAAGCATATATGTAGCTTAAAAAAGTGCAGCGACAATCTAAACGTACATTTCATTTGTTTAGACAATGTGGAGTCTATTATTTTCATTACCGCTGTTAGTGAATACGATCAAGTGCTATTTGAGGACGAGACAACAGTAAGTTTTTGAGGTATACTAACACACGGTGAGGCAAACAAACACATATTTTTTGTCTCTGGTTCAGTTTCTCGATTCAAGTATTGGTAAATTTTCGGTGTCCTCTAAGCCGAAAATTTTGTAAAAAAATTTCTGACGCCGTTCAAGTCTTAAAAGTCTACACACCTTTTTAAAGTTAAAAATTGATTTTTTCAGAACAGGATGATATAGAGTCAATGCAGCTGTTTTCATCGATTTGCAACAGTTCATGGTTTTTGAATACAGCCATGATTCTTTTTATGAACAAAAAGGATTTGTTTGCGGAAAAGATTCAAAGGGTTAGTCACTTAAACCAAAACAACAAAGCAAGTAGCAAAATAAAGTGCATTAAAAGGTGAACATTACCACCTGTTTTTCCTGACTACGAAGGTAAACTCATAATTTAACTTATTATTTGACAAAAAAATATTAATTTTCAGGCAATCAAACTACGAAGAAGCTTTAAACTTCATAAAAATGAAGTTTAGCGAGCTTAACCAGCACCCAGACAAGGCACGTTTTTGGCTTAATTGGCGTTAATAAGCCTTTGATTGTTAAATAATTTACTTTTTGCAGAAGACAATTTACATGCATGAGACTGTAAGTGCTTTTGCAGTAATAAAAGAAAAAAGACATAAGTTACAAAATTTAGGTGCCACAGATACAAATCAAGTATGAATAGGTTATAGGCAACATTTTTACCCACACCTTCACCTATACTTTTACTGAATAATAACAGAAATACAAAAAAGTGTCTTTAATATTTTGGACCGGGAAACTGTCATTTTCATGCTCAGTTCAGACCTTTATTAGTAAGCACCAGAGTATTAACAACCCCCACTCATGAAAAGAGGTTTGAGGACAGTAGTTTTGTCTAAAGTTGTAAAACATATCATTTGACACATAAGATACTCGATCAAAATGATTTTCTTGACCGTATAGTCATTAAGGATAAATTTTTCGGCCTTATATGTGTTCGCACTCCTTCCGAAAAAGTTGCCTTGGTCTCCCCTGTTGTTTTTTTTGCATTTTTTTATTTAAATAATTTTCAAAAATCTTTTGATTTCAACAAATTTTCACCATCGGACAGCTGCCTATACATCAAAATGTTATTTTTTAGCTTTATTTTTGTATGACTAAAAGAATCGAAATACAAAAATTACATATTTTGTCGGAATTTTTTTAAAAGAATCACAAAATACGACAAATACCGTATTTCCTCTAATAGACCCCCGGTAGCTTTATTTTAGGATCCCCAAAATTCTGAAAATTTTGGGTCGATCTCAAGATTCTTGGGTGCTCAACCAATTTTTTTTAAAGTGCAATCGGTAGGGCGTGGAAGTTAAAAAAACGCATTAAACAGCTTTGGAAAATATTTACACTGCTCCGAGATACAGATTCCTGAAAGTCGAGGGGTGGCTCTATTAGATATATGGAAATTCATAAATATATTAAAATAAACCAAAAAGAAAAGTCGGCAAAGAAAAAATGAGGGAACCAAGGAAAATTATAAAAAAAATTGCGAAAAAAATAACAAGGGACTACGCCACTTTTTAAGAGAGGTGCGAACACATATAGAGTGAACTTTTAAATTTTTATTTTAAATTTAAAAAAATAGACCTAATTCAGTAAAGACTATCTTAAAATTTCGGCGTGCCTATAACTCACCAATTAGAGAACTCATCAAAAACTATTTCATCAAAAAGACATTTCATCAAAAAATGGTTTCATCAAAGAACCGTTGTAATCAGTGATATCCTCTGAATTACAACGTTTTTTTGATGAAACCATTTTTTGATGAAATGTTCTTTTTGTTCAAATAGTTTATTGATGAGTTCTCTAATTGGTGAGTTATAGGCACGCCAAAAAATTCACCTTACTTCAACCTTGACCAATCTTGTCGCTTGAACTTCTAAAAATCGACAGACCAGACATTTTTTCACTAATAGAGACAAATGTCATGCGCAATTGTCTTTTTTGTTAACTGTAACAAAAGGGACAAAGTCGGGTGACCCTTGTCACTCTTTATGTGCAAATGACAAATGTTGCCATATAAATCTACAAAATATTATAGAATTAAAAGAGCCCCCAGTTATTTAGTGCAATTGGTAATTTCTCGGTGATTGACACATTATCCAGGAAAAATCTGCAAAAAGGCTGGAATGATGTGAGCAAAGAATATAGTCTTTTCAAAGTATACACTTCGATTCCCAAAGCAACTGGTGCCTTTCACAAACAAGGCTTGCAGCCAAGCTTACTTTAGCGATCTCAATGCGATACAAATGAGCTTTTTCACTGCTGAATCCAAATCCACATATATTTTACGTCGATTAAACAACACTTTTTATATTTCATATGTTTGTACAAAAATAGATAATAAAGTAAATGTTTTTGTATTTGCATTTTATAAGGAGCATCATTGGCCCTATCCCTCGACGGGGGAGGGGGGGGGGGTTTCCTTGGTTCCCTTGTAGTTGTTTTGTGATTTTTTTAGACTGAGGCTTAAGCAAAGGTAGGCCAGCGTATGTTACGACAAACTTCAGCCTGAGTCTAAGATACGTTTGAGTCCGTCCCAATATACGCTGGCCAATCCTTGCCTCAGCCGGAAGCCGAAAATCACAAAAAATAACATGGGGGACCAAGGCAACACCCCCATTGAGTGATAGAGCCAATCTTTCAGGCAAAAACTTCACATATATAATTTACATATTGATTTTTTGAAATATCCGGGTCTTACGGGCGAAAAGAAGAATCCATGGCCAAACAAAAGAAATCTATGGGCAAGAACGAGAATTCTATGGATAGGAACAACAATTCTACGTTTCTTCAAAATCTATGGCAAAGAATATGCTATGGAGAAAAAGAAGTATTATCTAAACCAAACTAAGAGAGCAGCCTTAACAAAGCGTAGAATGTAAATAAAGAACTTTATCAGAACTAACTTACAACAACAAAATGATTCTTAATAACAACAATAGAGTCGCTGTCTTGATTGGCACTTATTGACTCAGTCAACGGCATCCAATCAGGCTCTGATCCTTGGAAGGCTTGGTGGAACTACTGGACACTTGACCACTGCTTAGCACTTCCTCAAAGTCTATGTCACCAACCAGATCTGGACCGAAAGAAATCAGTGAATGTTGCAGTACAAAGACCTGGAACACTACCTGGCTCCATCATCTGATTTCTTCTTACGATTTGATTTATCCACTAACTTCTTCAGCTGGTTAAGGGATCCGATTCCAAGCTGAGTTAAAATATGCGGCAACATCTCTTCCAACGCTAACAAATGGTCATAGAAAAAGTGGTCTCGGCAATTGTAAAAACTCACGTTTTCTTCTCAGCTACTCCAGTGATCTAAACCTAATACGCCTTAGTGAACTATAACAAGAGAGAAGATTTCTGCAACATACCGAGAAAGTATTCGACGGATAGAAGCCTGCACCTTGGGAACGTTGAAGTGGATCACGGAGCCTGGTAATTTTTTAAGAATTTAGAGCAAACGAGTAACACCCGACTCACCGTCATCGCAAATCATGTTGACCTGCAGAGGAAAAAGGATGTATAAAAAAGAATATCCCCCCGCTCACATAGGCGAGTCGAGGTCGAGCTCGTGTTTTTCAACCTTTTTGGTGATCAGAGAGAAAATTTTCTATATTTTTTGCCTTCTTTATATACTAAACGAAAGCTTAGATTCCGAGCTATCTTATACATCAAAAATTTTTCATTATCGTGACAAAAGTAAAATGTGATGTCTAGGGTGGACGAGGTCCTGGTCGAGGTAGCTCGACCTGGACCTCGACCACTCTCTAATTTTGTGCTGTTATATGCATTTTTGTTACATCAATAAAATAGTTTCCGATTTAGAAGATAGCTCAGAATCTAAGCTTTCGTTTGGTATATAAAGAGTGAGAAAAACTATAGAAAAAATTCCCTCTAATCACCAAAAAGGTCGAGAAAACATGAGCACGACCTCGACTCGGCTATGTGATCAGGGGGTTACATAATTTTAAAATTAACCAACCTCATCGATTGAAGGAATCATTGTGACCGAGATTTTCTTCAGATGTGTCTGCAGCTTCTTGTCGTCAGTTGCAGCCGTCTTTGTGCACCACCTTCTTCTTACGGCGAGCAGTGCCCTGAACAATAGACATTTTCAATGAAACACTAGGGATATTAGAAAACTCTCCACCTTTCCACGGTTCTGACTGACTCGGCATTCTGCTGCAGCTTCTTTGATTTTTTCGTCGGTTGCTTCCATTTCACGAGCCTTGTTCAATTATCGAGCAAACTACAAAAACATGCATTAAAAAATTATTTACTGCCCTTACATAATTTTGATATAAACTGTAGAGCTGAAGCCAATAAACCGGCACAATCATTTTTATGCGCAAATTTACTTTATTTTGGCGCTATACTCTGAGAAGCCAAAAACTTTGACTTATGAAAGTTAAAAACATGAGTAATAATGCAGTTATGAAACTGAGGTAATTTTCCGAGCACAAAATCAGCAAAAACTTTGGCCCATAGGGAATTTCAAAAGGTAATATTTAATTTTGGCCACAGAATTTGAAAAATTGGCCACAGATTATTTGAAAAGGCTGTAAGTGAATTGCAGCGGTAAAACTGTGAATTTCAACGGTAAATTAATTTTTTCAACGGTATTTTCAAATTTGCCATAAAACAATGAAATTCAACGGTAATTGTGAAATTCAGCGGTAAATTTATCGTAAGTCGACTTCACAGTCTCGTTGCCTCATAGAAATGACCCAAGGTTAAATAGTTGGCGCAAAGCATAAATTTTGTTTCAGATGAATCCTTATATTTGATACAACAAATAAGACAACGGACTGTGAAGTTGACTTTACGATAAATTTACCGCTGAATTTCATTGTTTTATGGCAAATTTGAAAATACCGTTGAAAAAAATTAATTTACCGTTGAAATTCACAGTTTTACCGCTGCAATTCAATTTGAGCCATTTGAAAATTGCCACAGATTTAAAAATTGGCCACAGATATTTGAAAATTGGCCACAGATTCGTGGTCGTCCACTTGAAATAAATTTTTAACGTCTTTCGGGTTCCAGAAGCTGCTTTCTGGACTAATTCGGGCATGCTGAAGACGGTTTGATAACAGTAAATAAGGTTTTGTAGGGTATTTTTTGAGTATTGGACAATAACTGATTTACCAAAACTCAATTTTACCATTAACTCAAAAAATACCCCACAAAACGGCATATTACCATTATGAACCATCTTAAGCATGCCCGAACTAGTCCAGAAAACAGCTTCTGGAACCCGAAAAACGTTAAAAAATTTATTTCAAGTGGACGACCACTTCCAAGTGGACGACCACGAATCTGTGGCCAATTTTCAAATATCTGTGGCCAGTTTTCAAATATCTGTGGCCAATTTTCATATATCTGTGGCCATTTTCATAAATCTGTGGCCAAAATTAATATTCTGTGGCCATTTTTCACAATTCTGTGGCCAAAATTAAATACCACCCATTTCAAAAGCTGGGAAAATTTGGCATAGGGACGTTTAGCGGTTGGCGGCGACAATGTCCCAAAAACCACTAAACGTCACACCCAAACGCCAAGCTTTTGAATTTTTTTTTTAATGAATTTTTTAGTTGCTTGAGTCAATAGTCTGCTAAAAGTGGATGACTATTCCATATCCACATATCCACAATTTCCATATCCACAATGTTGACGATGGCTAATCAATCTTTCGCCTTGATATTCTGTGCTTTTACCAATACTTTTTCCGGCACATTTTAATTCGTCCTGACACCCCAAAACATAAACACGTTACCAAAGTATGAACACGCCGTATTTTATTCAACTTCAAAGCAATTACAACTCTCAACAATCGGTTAGACAACTAATATTTCTAAACTTTTGGTCTCTCATTGTTTCTTCGTTCTGCCCACAACATCAAAGTGGCTATGCTGGTAGCGAATGATTGAAGTAGGACCTGGCACCAATGGAGTCCTCAGCTGAACAGTAGCAATAATAGCAATCAATTATAAAACATATAAAAATGCATTTTCGTGAGCAGCAGAGAATTTCAAAAACCCAATTCTTTCATCTGACTGGAAGACAATGAAGTTGCTCTTGTAAAGGCGAGCCACCAGAATCAATTGCTCTTAAAAAGGCATCACTAAACACAAACACATATTAAAGATAAGACTGACATTCACTTAGAAGGCTGATTCCAAGTCAATAGCAACAACTCACCGGGCGATGGGTCAGGTATTAGAATGATGGTTTCAGAGTCGGCCAGCTCTAAACAAGAAAATATGCTCGATAACTAAACTAATTAGGATTATACCTCTTTGAATTCCCAGCTCGAACAGCTGCTTATTTCGCAAATCGATACTCTCTATGTTTAGTTGGTAATCGCCTTCCTCAGCAAATCAATTGAAATATTTCCTTAAAATACAAAAGCAACACTGAATCGGTCACTACCAGAATTGAGTCGAGAGTCTAAGATTACTACAATTAAAATTCTACCAGAACGTGAGAAGCAAACCTCTTTAGGAAGTCGGGCCTGAAACAAACGAAAGAAGTGACACACTAAGAAAAGGGTATAATCTTACACGACAACTCCATCATTGAGGTAGAGATCAGTAGTTGCTTCTCTCGGTATGTGGCGTTAAATCGTCTTCAGCACGCATATCTTGTTGTACTACTGCTTCAAGAAATTGATGACATCTTCCTTTGTAACCTTCCCATTTTTGAGTTGCTAGAGATTTTCGATCACGTCCGAGTTATTCCACTTGAATTCCTTCATCTTAATTAACCAGATAAATAAACAAGGGGGGTAGACTTTTTCCGAATTTTTTGCCTTGGTCCCTCTATGGTTTTGGTCATTTTTGGTATTTTACCTCGTTTTTTTCACTGGAGCTTTGCAAAAAGAGCTTTTTATGCATTTTTGATCATGAGTCTTGCTCGGAATCATGTCTAAGGTAAGTGAGTGCGCGCACTCTAACCTACAAGCCCCTGCGCCCCTTCGGGGCGCAGGGGCTTGGGGACTTGGAGTTGAGATGCCCACACCCACATACCTTAGACACAAATCACTCGAAAGTGACTCTGGATGAATAAAAGCATGCATACCAGAGTTTCTTTATGTGATAGGCCCCAGTTAACAAAACTATGTTCAAATTCCATCTTTTTGAGTCGAAAAATGTCAAAAACCATAGGGGGGACCAAGGCAATCAAAAAAATTTTTTCGAAAAATGTCCTTCCCTCACTTTTTTCGCCTTTTCCATCGTTTTTAGGACCTAAAACATACGTTCCCCTAAAAAACCCACTTTTGGGCTACCCCGAATAGTGTACTTCAGCCCGATTAAATCCATCGGACTGGAATTCTGATCCGCTCAATCAATTTTTTGGAAAAAGTTTACCCCCAAAAGTTTACCCCCCTGTCTACCCCCTAGTAACCTCCGAAAAACCAATTTTAGGGGCTCCTGGCCATCCGGGGTGGGACTCTGAGCAATCCAAGGCATTTTCAGATCATAAAATTTGAATGGCTCGAATTGATTTACGCCCTCAAAATACAGATTTACGCCTCAAAATTATTATTTACGCCCTCAAATCCGAAAGTTGATCAAAATACTGATGTACGCCCTCAAATTGCTTATTCACGCCCTCAAATTTATTATTTACGCCCTCAAATCGATCGAATTGGGTGGGAATTCCTTATTTTGGGTTAGAAAAATTTTTCAGAACTCAAATGTCTGACTGTGCTTAGACTTTCCAAACCAGTATCTTAAGTTCGCCTGAACCATTCTGTAGGAAGACGCATGAGGAGGTCACCTAGGAGATGGGTATGATACCCCGGGTATCTAAGAGGGAGGTACCCGGTATAGGGGATCCCAATAGGGGAGTATCAAGGTGGTGTTGATTAGATTAGGAGTACCCATGAGTGAGTACACAACAGTTTGGTACCCGCAAAAGGGATTTGCAGCTGGTGTTACTAAGGTAGTATTACTCAACTGAAGAGTATCTATTTGAAAAATACCAAGGGGTGGTACTTAAACTGAAGAGTACCCAGGAAAGAGGTACCAGAGAGAGAGCTAAGTGGGTAGGTACGCTGGTGATGGTACCTAAGTGAGAAGTACCCATGTTGGACCAAGTGGTCGTCCACTTGGTGCAAATTTTTATTTACGTTTTTCATGTCCCAAAAACTGCTTTCTGGACTAATACGCGGACGCTGAAGATGGTTGATAGTGGTAAAGTGCCGTTTCTCGAGTATTTTTAGAGTTTTTGGAAATAATTGATTTTTGGTGAAATCAATCATTTTAAAAAACTCAAAAAATACCGAGAAAACAGCATTTTACCACTATCAAATCATCTTCAGCATGCCCGCATTTGTCCAGAAAACAGGGTTTGGAACCCGAAAAAATATAAAAAAAATTTGCTCCAAGTGGACGACCAGTTGGTTTTGCTGGTTGAGACTAAAAAATTTGGATTCCGCAAAATTTTGGCTAAAATAAGCATTTCGTTCGATTTTGATGGCGTAAAAAATATATTTGAGGGCGTGAATAAGCAATTTGAGGGCGTAATTAGTATTTTGATCAACTTTCGTATTTGAGGGCTTAAATAATAAATTTGAGGGCGTAAATCAGTATTTTGAGGGCGTAAATCAACTATATCCAATTTGAATTTTTGCTAAATTATGCAAAAATAGGTTGGTCCTGGACATAAAATCAGGTTGGTACAGAAAAAAGTGAATTTGATGCAAAAAGAAGTAAATTTGTACAGAAAAAAGTGTTACCCTAAAAAAATTCTTTAGACTCGCGAAATTGGCGTTTTAATTTCTTTAATTTCTCTTAATTTCAAATTCCTGCCCCCCCCCCCTCATAACAAAACTTCTATAAAAAAAATAAAGATGATTAGAGATAAATGTAAATAAACATGCAATTTATTTTATGTGTCTCGTCGATCTCATGAATGACTGGCGCGCTTGGCAACATTAACTTTGACTGTCGCAATTTTTTGTCAATTGGCATCATGGACTGATCGACGCAATACTATAAATACTATTTTTTCGATATACTATTTTGTAGCGCTTGAAATAAGCTTCAAAATGCATTTTTAGTTGTGTAAAATAAATTAAAAGTGAAAAAATAATAACCTCTTAAAGTTAGTTGAAATTTACTTTCAGTTTTTTTTATTGTTTTTTACTTGAAAATGAAAGTTATTTTAATCTAAAATAGTCTAAAAAGTCTCTGTTTGTCGATCACAATAAGGCAAACAAATGCTTTTTAGAAGTCTCTGAGTATTAGACATATTTCAGTATTTTAGGTATTTTATGACTTTCAAAACAACAAATACATACCGAGCATATTTGTTCGCCAATGATGCTGATGTTAACGTTGTTGCTGTGAGTGTTTGTGTTGTGGCTGTTGCTCGTGGTACTATGTGTCTTCGTAACAGCTTCTCTATTTATGCGTCATCCCCACATGAATTGCAATTTCTGGAAGGCAGTTACATGTTTATCCTAGTATCCAAAACAATTAATAGCCTACAACCTGTACACCAAGAAGACGAGACTAGTATTATCAAGATCCAACACCGACCAAGCTCCACTGCCACCAAGTCAGAGAAAAGATGAATCCATCGCTGGCCTTGTTGAGTCCATCCACGGCTTCTCCATTTTCTTTGCTGCCACATCTCTTCAGCCTGTTCTCGCCTCTGTTCTCTCTGTTCTCCTCAAATTCTTCAGCACTAATTCCAGAAAGGGAAATGGAAAGACCACTCTAAATCTCAAATTGAAAAATATTAAAAAATATGATGACACTAACCGTTTTAAAGAGACCACAGCTTCGATCGACCATACAACTCCACTAACTGTGAAGTTATCAATTTTCACTTTTCACCCAAGTCCAAATTGACAGAGAACGTGCAACTGTGAACCGGTATCTTCACTCCTTCTTCCGTCCCCTCGATTAGCGTGTATGTCTAGAACAATACTGAATAATTTGTTGTTTAAACACAAAGTGATTGCTACCTTTGCCTTGGTAGTGACTTTTTGGCGACCCCCAAATGAATCAATGCGGGTGAAGCTGTCGGAAGATGATGTGATTTTATGAGAAATTCATTCATGAAAATTCAAATTTATGCTATTTTATTTGATAATAACAGGGTATATTTTTCGCATCTGTTACCATTTTCATGGTTTTGCATATTTTTTTTTTCACGCAAAAATTTCATGAATGAGTGAGCCAGAATCCCTTCTTGTATGCTACTCTTATCCGGGTTCAACGTAACGAATTGCTCCCAATCGACAACGAAAAAGTACGAGTCGTGGAAAAATATCTCCGAAAAATGGAGCTGACTACTTGTGAACTGTCCCGCTGTCGATTGGAACCTATAGACTGGGGTCATAATCATAATGGTCATCAGCCTCTTTCTTTGGCAAGAATCCTTGGGCAGTTGAAAATAAGTTCTTACCTAAAAAAAATTTTGTAGAAAGAACATAATAAGCAATTGCCTAACAAAATAATAAAATATACTTCTGAGTAAGACTCCTTGCAGTTCGAAGTCTCGATTTTCAAGGTGAAGTTGAATATGTCGGGCATTGTTGGCCCGTCATACTGCGCATAAGAATGAGTCCATGTGTCAAAGTCTAAAAATTTTGTGTGTTACGGATATTTATGTGAAAGGCTAAACGTCTTTCACACTTTCATCACCGAAAACTCGAAGCAAATCGTCAGGGGCGAGTTGCATGGCGCGTTCCTTGTATGTTCTCAAAACCTGACCATAGTGCGCAGTGACATCTCGCTTCATGCCTTCTCTGCAAGAAACCATAAAATGCATGAAGAGAATATTCTTGCGCATAATGAATGAGTTCATGTGTCAAAGTCTAAAATATTTGTGTGTTATGAATACAGTCGACGCTCTATATAGCATTAAAATTTTCGTTTTTGCCAAATACTTTTTCTTTAATTTTGAGAATAAAAAAACTGGCCACTGGTTCACTTTGGGTGCGCATTTTTGTAAATCGTGTTTAAATGACTCTCAAGTAATTTTTATGTGCTTAAAGGGGCATGCTCGCCACCGACGGGATTATTTTAAAGGCGGGTACGAGGTCAATTCAAACGAGAATTAATTTGACGAAATTTTGGAAAAGTCGAAGAAAAAATCGTACCTCCAGCGGGAATCAAACCGACAACTTTCGCAGTCCGCCGGCTCTATCCACTGGCCACCAATGCTGTTGAATGAAAGAAGTGCTTTTAATTACTTATTCCCCGCAGGGCACTTACCGTATTTTATCCATTAATTACCTCCTCTCTAACAATAAAAATTCGCCCATTTTCAGAAATTTTTGTCAAGGGCTCCGCGCACCGGTGAAACGCAAAATTTTTTTTCGAGGTTTCAGCCAATAATTAAAACAAAGATTTAGCTACGAGGGTGAGTAAAGATTATTTATAATTGAATAATTTATTTATTTATTATTTATTGGGTGACCCTAATGTGTCAAATGTGACCAAAAGAAATTTCTTTTTGAACAAAAGAAGTTGACAGCCTTCCCGCGTTAAAAAACATGGAATTTCCTCTCACTCATTTATTAACTATTCTTTTGATTACCGTATTTTCTCTAATTGCCGCCCCCTCTAGACTTTGAGCTATTGTATCTCGGTCCAGAACAGGTGTTGCGGTCGAAAAATAAGCGCCCCGGAGCGGCAATTAGATGGAATACGGTATTTTATTGCGACAATAACAGGCGCCAGGCGGCGATTAAACCCATCATTGGATACGAGGCTTAAACCTAGAAACAGAAATGAGCTTTTAGCGAGATTTCGGGAGATGATTTTCGGCAGAAAAAACATTCGGCTTCGGGATCGGGACTTTGGAAAAGAAACTTTGAGATCCCGAACACATTTTCGGGATTTGTAAACCAAGATAAAAACTGAAAAAATCACACGTTCTGTAAAATTGTTAATTTTAGACGATTTTAAACACCGAAAAGACAGCTAGAAGTGAATTAGCTTATAAAAGTGTGAATTTTACTGGCTAATTACTAATTTATTTTATATAAATTTTGATTTTGGCACTTTTCTATAAATTTTTTTGTAATTTTTTCACTCTTGTGATTTTATTTTCCTTTGATCTGATTTTTTAAAGTAAAAGTAGTTTAGGGCGCGATTTTTGGTTGCCTTTGCAGAAAACAATTTGTGACCCCAACTGGATAAGTACCAAATTTCAGTAATATTGTTAAAGTGCAAACCTCTTCCTTCAACTTCAGCCTCATGTCCATAATTTTCTGTGGCAGTTTTCCATCTGATGGCACCAGGAGGAAAAAGCTGACATTGCTGAGCACACAATCTACGGGTCTCACCTCATTTTCAAAGCTGAATTTGTTTAGTAAAGAAACTCAGCTCATAAATTTTAATGGCCGGACTCCCTTATATGTCCTCCTCCCATAAGCACCCAAAACTTGTTTCTCGGTGTTTTAGCAGGAAAAATCCATACAAGCTACACTAAAAAAATTTTAAAAGAGCAGCTGAAACGCATAGAAAATATGTTTTAGGTGGTGGCTAACCATTTTTTTGGTCAAAGTGCTCGCGTTTTTTTTGGCCAAAAATGGTGTTGTTTTGGTGCTGCAGGTTGAATCCCACGTAGTGGCACACTATTTTTTGGCTTGTTTGATCATTTCTAGAGGTAATTGGACGGCCATCAACTGACCACCATTTTTCTCGGAATATTTGAAACTTTTGATAAAAAACCGACAATTTTGACTGTAAAAGTTTCCGGAAAATCACCCCTAGATCCAAAATTTTTTCTTGAATCCGAATTCTTTGAGATCAGGTCCGAAAATTTCAGGGAGCTGAGATATGGTATTTTGAGTAGACCACACAGAAAATTTGGACCACGTCTTTATTTTAAAAAAATATCTTAACTCCCTGACATTTTTCGGACCTGATCTCAACGGATTCGAATTCAGGAAGAGATTTTGGTAATAGGGTTACTTTCCGAAAAAATTTTACTTTCAAAATTGTCGATTTTAAATCAAAAGTTTCAAATATTCCGAAAAAATGGTGGTCAGTTGATATTTCACCAGGTAATTTGGGTCGCTGATTTCGAATCTGGCGTCAAAAAAGTCTAATTACCTCTAAACTGGCAACTAAAACCAAAAAAATAGTGTACCACTACGTGGGATTGAACCTGCAACACCGAAAAACACCATTTGGACCAAAAAACGAAAACGCTTACGTACTTCGCCATGGAAGCCACTTTTTCAAACCTAAATGCCTTCCCGCCACCCCCTCCTTCCCCTTTAAGAATTCAATTAATCAAAATGAAGAAATTTTAAAATTTTTTTCTCATTTTAGTCTTGAAAAGAAAATCCCCTATTCGCATTTTTAAAATTTGACACGCCGTGCCTAGTTAGCAAAACTACCTTTAAATTTCATCTTTTAGGGCATCTCTATGCCTTTCAGGTAGCTCGCCATGGTCTTCCAAGGTAAAAGTCAAATTTTGTCTATAAAGTATTTTTCAAAAAATAGTCGGCCGCCACCTAAAAACATGTTTGCTATGCGCTTCACTCGCTAAAACACCAAAAAATTCAGGCTAGACTTTACTTGGCCCCCCCCCCACGGCTGACCCACTTTCGAGGTGAATTTTTGAAAACCGATTGCATTTTCGTGTTTCTCGACCCGGATTTTTACGGAAATGATCATCAGATTCTGTGAAAGTGAAAAAAAAATTTTTGGGTTTTGCCTTGGTCCCCAAGGTAAAATTTAGAAAAATTTGAAAAAAAAAATTTTTTAAATTGGCGCCTTTTGAATTTTAAAGGGATTAAGGGCTGTATTGGGAGGGAAGGGAATAAAAGGGGCACTAATCACACAAGGCCCCTAACAAGAAGATGTTGAACATAGTTTTGAATACTGGGGCCTACCGCATAAATAAACTCTGGTATGCATGCTTTTTCATGCATCCAGAGTCACTTTCGAGTGATTTGTGTCTAAGGTATGTGGGTGTGCGCATCTCAACTCCAAGCCCCAAGCCCCCTGCGCCCCCGAAGGGGCGCAGGGGGCTTGAGAGTTAGAGATGCGCGCACTCACTTACCTTAGACATGATTCCGAGAAGTACTCTTGACCATAAAATGCATATAGAGTCTCTTTTTGCCACGGCCAGTTGAAAAACATGGTGAGGCAGTCGAAGAATACATATATTTAAATTTCTAACGTTCTGCCATAAAAGTGGCCCCTTCTATTCCCTTCCCCTCCCAATACAGCCCTTAATCCCTTTAAAATTCAAAAGGCGCCAATTTAAAAAAAAATTTTCAAAATTTTCTAAAATTTTACCTGGGGACCAAGGCAAATCCCAAAATTTTTTTTTTACTTTCACAGAATCTGATGATCATTTCCCGTAAAAAATCCGGGTCGAGAAACACGAATATGCAATCGGTTTTCAAAAATTCACCTCGGCGTCAAAAAAGTCTAATACTCTAAACTGGCAAACCTAAAACCAAAAAAAATAGTGTGCCACTACGTGGGATTTTGAACCTGCAAACACCGAAAAAACAACATTTTTGGACCAAAAAAACGAAAACCGCTACGTACTTCGGCCATGGAAGCCCACTTTTTCAAACTAAATGCCTTCCCGCCACCCCTCCTTCCCCTTTAAGAATCAATTAATAAAATGAAGAAATTTTAAAAATTTTTTTCTCATTTTTGTCTTGAAAAGAAAATCCCCCTATTCGCAATTTTTTAAAATTTGACACGCCGTGCCTAGTTAGCAAAACTAACCTAAATTTCATCTTTTAGGGCATCTCTATGCCTTTTCAGGTAGCTCGCCATGGTCTTTCAAGGTAAAAAGTCAAATTTTGTCTATAAAGTATTTTTTCAAAAAATAGTCGGCCGCCACCTAAAAACATGTTTGCTATGCGCTTCACTCGCTAAAACACCAAAAATTCAAGCTTCTGGGTGCTTTTGGGAGGAGAACATAAAAGAGAGTTTAGCCATTATAAAATAACTAACAAAACATTGTCGATCTTGATAAACGCATATTCACACACACGTTCCAAAATCTTTTCGGCGATTCCGTCAATGATTGCGCCATGGGCGACAGCAATTAGAATAGCTAAATAACAAAAATAAAGAGCCTCCATGCGGCGCAAAAGAAATTGATAGAAATGCCAAAACGGGAAGTTTGCAAGCCGTCGCAAGCACAAAATCAGTTCATAAAAAAGTTGTTTCTTTTTTTTTTTAGCTAATTATTCAGCTTCTCTCTTTGTTACACTTTGCCTGAGCTAATAAAATAAATCACCAATTCAAAGTAAAAGTTTAGCGCATAAAATTTGAACACAAATTTGTAAAATTGCATTCAAAGACGAATAAATGTTCCAATTTAAGCGGAAAAAAAATTCAATAAACACAAACACTTACTCACCGGCGCTACGGAAGCCACTTTTTCAAAACCTAAATGGTTCCCCCCCCTTTCAGTAGCGTGAAATGTTTAAATGTTAGCACCTGCAAATTAGTCTCTAGAGACAGCACATTTTCTAAAGTATTTTTTTTTTACCGCTCCGAATAAACTAATCCCAGCAAAGCTCTTCATCAAAAATTCATGAAGAGGCTCATTTGCCAAGGTCCATGTTGAAGCACATGGTAAAACAGTCAAAAAGCAGCTTTTAAAAAGTGCCCTTTAAATTACTACATCACTCCCTATCTAGCTTGTTTTTTCCTCTAAAATGCTTGTGTAAGCCAAATACGGCAAAATAATTATTTAAAAATAGTTTTTGAGCACTTCTTCAAAAGAAAAAAAATCAAAAATTATATTTCTAGCCTTTTCCCAAGCAGGCTAAAAAAAATCGTCGAATTCGTTCAACAAAACTTCGCTTTTTTCGTTATTGCTACAAAAAAATATCCGCGGATAACTTGATTGTATCCGCGGGATATTCTGTTATTGCTGTGAATTTTCTATCCGCGGATTGTACCCGCGGATTTTTTCATCCATGGCTACGAGGGCTGAGGATACCCACCCCCCTTGAAATTTTTTGATTGATATTTCTGTCTTTTTGGAATTTTTCGTTTACAACAAAAGTTTGAGAAAAAGCCTAAATGTGAATACAGTCGATGCTCTCTATAAGATACCTTTATATTAGAAAAAGTGGTATTAAGACTGAGGACTGTGCCGAGGTATATTATGTAGAGCGTATTTCATAGAGAGCGTATCAGATAAAACTACAATCGAACTTCTCTATAAGCTACACCTCGGGGCCGATCCTAGATGTAGCTATAGAGAGGTGTAGCTAATATAGGGGTATATTATGCGGAACATACCCCATTTGGGACCGACCTCAGGTGTAGCTTATAAAGAGGTGTAGCTTATATGGATTGTATCTTATAAAGAATTTTTATTGTAAAAGCACCACCCCCTTGGTTCAAAAAATCGTTTAATTAATCTCTATATAGTATTTGGGTCGGCTGTGTGTGTGTTAGTCGCCATTTTGAGTGGTCCGGATGTGCCAGTTATAACCTGTTTCTGGAGAAAAATGTTATTAAGCGAGTTTGTAATTATTCGAAAGCCCTGTAAAGGACCTTTGAATTTCAGATACAGAAATTGATATGGAAAATTTTGAGATTTTGCCATTCAAAGTTGAAAATTGGTGGTTTTTTTGGAACCTCATGCGTGGTCCCACCGTGACCGCTGTAACTTTATCGAGGAGTATAGCAGGAGAGGGGTGGCCAGGAGGAGAGTAGCCCCGAAAGAGAATAGGCAGGAGGAGAGTAGGCAGAAAAGAGGTACCCAGGAGGAGAAGGGGGGTAGGAGGAAGTAGGCAAGAGGGGATGCCCGGGAAGAGGGTCGCCAGAAAAAAGATTAGGTGGGACGGGGCTAGGCAGGAGGGTAATAGGCAATAGGAGAGTGCGAGAACAGGGGTACACAAGAAGGTAATCACTGGGTTATGTGATGAATTTATTTTTTTTGAAAAAAATATTTGTTAAAATTTCAAAATACGATAAAGGCGCTGATAGTCGCCAACTGCTCCTAGTAATTAATAATTTCGACCCTACTAAGATCTATCCCCCCCCCAATCAACTTTTTTGAAAAGTGTTTTCAAACGCCCTATGTTGACCCAAAATAGCCTCAGGAGTTCAAAAAACAGTACTTTTTGTTTTTTTTTTAAAATGAGTTTTGGACACTTTTAATTTGACTTTAACCTATTTTATCATGTTTTGGTCACTGCGGCTGAGCAAAAATAGTCTCTAAATCGCATTTTTTGATCAGAATCTTGCTCGGAATTATGTCTCAGGTACAGGGTGGCACAAAAAAACCCCTGAAAAATCTGAAATTTTTTGTAAGAGCTTCCGCGCACCGTCTTAAAACAAAGATTTTTTGGTGCTAGCAAGGATGTTTAAATAACGGTTGTGAGGCCGATACCGAGTCCTCTCATTCTGCCATAGTCTTAGGTCTAGCTCTCGTAGCATGAGATTAACGCGGCTTGCTGCACAGGGCTAACTCACTAAGTGGTTGCTTCCCATATATTGCTTGCCTTGAAGCTGACCTTATGACCTAAGACTGCAACGTCCATCTTTGTTGTACCAAATTCAATGAAAAAATAACAGAGCACGATGAAAAAAATTAAATAAATGCGACACGCAGAATTTTGATGGCTTCAACTGTCTCAATTAAGATGCTTTAAATGTCTAAATTCGAACAAAAAATTCTGATACAATTATTTCTGATACAAATTGTTGTTGTAATTTTCGAAATGTTTTTGTACTAGCATGTAGCGCTTGATCTTTGCGTTCGAAACAATCTATCAAACACTGCTACATGATGTTAGAAATGAAAAAATTCAAAGCTTTAAATAAAATAGTGTTAATTTTGAAAAATTTCAGGTTTTTTCGGGCCACCCTGTAGGTGAGTGCGTGAATCACTTCAATCAAGCCATATTTTTAATGGCTCATTTATAAATGTTGTCGTTGTAGTCGTCATTTGTCGTTTCCTAACGTAGGAATTGGCAAAACGCCTCTAAATGCATTTTTGTCAATAGTCTCGATCGGAATCATGTTCAAGGTAAGTGAGTGCGCGTATCTCTAACTCTCAAGCCCTGCGCCCCGAAGGGTGGGCTGTTGGCTTGGGCTTTTAGCGTTTAGCATCTGATTCATGCTTAGAACATGTTTTTGTTGCAGTGACAACCAAAACCCCACCCCCTTCCTCCTGACGCAGAGTGCTCGGATGGAAAAGATGACTTCATATTGAGGTTTCTCGATCCCGATTTCATGAGAAAGCCGTATGTTTTTTGAACTTTGTGCAAAAAATGTTTTTGAAAAACAAGGTATGGAGTTGGCAGTATCATAGTTTTTTAGTCAAAATTCAAGTTAGCACCTTTTTAAATTTTTAGAAGAATAGAGGTTGCATTGAGACGGAAAGGGGATAATTAATGGGCCAGTTTTATAGCAAAACGTAAAAAAGTGAACAACCAAGAAAATAAAGTTCTTTATTAAAAACAAACCAAAAAATAATTTAATAAATGATCTTAATTGCGCTATTTGTAATGCACACTTCAAAAACTAAAAAATTATTTTCAGAACATGATGATAGAGTCAACTACTGTAATAACCACCCACCTCCCCCCCCCCCCCCTCTAGCTTTGGCTTAGGCTCATGCTTGGTTTAGGCTTAGGTTTAGTCTCAGGGTCTAGCAATTAGTGAAAAAGGGCTTTTGTACAATTTTTGTAGAAAAATGGTGGTTTTAGGTACCTTCCAAAATATTGGGGAGGGAATTATATAACAGTAACCTTTGGGGGAGAGGCGGTGTAGATGACAGTAGCTTGGCATTTTTATATTGCATTTGTTAGTACAAAATAGATGATAAAGTGAATGTTTTTGTATTTACAACTAGCTCAGAGATCATGTAGGCAACAAATTTCAACATATTAATTGCAAGGCTACGAAGTAGCTATTTTTCCTTCCGGGTTTTTAGATATTGTACAGCCTTTGGATTTAGGAGTCCTGGCTGGCTACGAGCTTTGTTCCCAGCTTTTCTTCATCTTCTTGCGTTTCTTGACTTTATTTTCTTTGGACTCATTTTCTTCTGGTTCAGGCATGGAAAAACTATTTAGGCTCGATTTAGCTATTTAGTTTTGAAAGCAATATCAAATACCTCATAATGGAAAGGAGATGGAAAACTCAGGTGCATACTCTACAATTTCGCACTGGTTAATAATTGTTCATGGTATTAGATTGCTATGAAAATGAAAATTTACAAAAAATTGAATTTTGACTATTTTTGAAGAAAAAGTCATTTTTCCAATGCTTATTGCCATTATGAATTGAGGAAAAAAGGTATTGACCAGGGTTACGATCTGCGCTTATTTATAAAATTGTCCTTATTTTAAGACCGGAAGTCTTACACATTTTCAATGTCCTTATTTATAAGAATGTCGTTATTTTGAGAAAAGGGCCAACAATTAAAAAAAAAATTTCAGAGTCTTTTTCGGCGACACATGTTTCATTCAAATTCCTTAGCGCTAGTATAGAATACCTTTCCCCAAGCATCTGACTTTTTCAAAATGGCTGTGACTGCTCTTTGGAACGACAAGTTTCAAGCGGTACAAAACTGCTAGAAATTATCTTTTTTTTTCATTAGCCTGTTTGAAATTGTTTTGAGTCTAGACCAATTCAAAATTTTTGAAGGATATTTTAGCGCGTTTTAGAAAATATCCTTATTTTTAGGGTCAAAATCTTTTTTTTTTTGAAAATTTCTTTTTTTTAATTTTGAGATCGTAAAAGTGAATCTAAAACTTTGAAAACAAATAGCTTTTGGGGTTCCGAGAAAAGTATATTTAAAAAAAAGGACAATTCACATCTCAGTATGAAACACAAACCTTCAGAGTTGGCTATAGGATGGGTGCAACTGGTTCGGCTCTGGACTTTTTAGCTGTCCTATATATTGACCTTTTCTTCTTTTGGATAGGATGTATTTAACACGCCTAAAAATGGTATTTTTTAAATTTTAATTGTAATTTGATATTTTGTGGTTTAGTGTGCTTTTTTTTTGTATTTTATGTATGCAATATTAATTAAGTTAAAAATTCTGAGTTTTTTAATAACTAAAAGCAAGACTAAATTTTCAAGTTTGGACAACATACTTCATTCTTGAAATGCAATTATGTGTATTGAAGATTAGAATTACAAAAACAGATTAGCAACTCTTTCTTAATACTAAAATCGAGAGACTCTAAATCTCTAACTTTCTAAAAATCGAAAATCCTGTTAAGTAGCTGAGATTCAGGTCTGCACGATAGTTGAAAAGTTAAAAAAAGTTTTTACATACAAATTGGAAGAAAAAAACAAAATATGGAAAAAAATGGGGTAGAAAAGTAGAGTACTTATTAGGATTATTTTACATCGACTAAAGTATTTTTGAGCATGATTAGTTCAGAGAAACCTGAAAATTTTGCATGAAATTGTTTCATCTGCTGAAAATTTGGTCCTCTACGAGAATGGGTACCGATTTCAGAGCATGGTCACCCTGTTATTTTTTTTTAAATTTTGCCTTGGACCCCAAGCTGATTTTTCGGCATGCTTTTTCACCCAAAACATATTTCAATGCATTTTTGTGTTATGAACATAAGAATTCCCCCGAAAATTTCACAGATTTTTGTACCCGGCGTAGGGTTACAAGACCAGCTCACTCCACATTCCAAAAGATTGGGAGAAATTGTAGATCTATGTGATTTTGTGAAGCTTTAAAATCGGTACCTATTCTCGGATAGGGCCGAAAATTTGATATTCGGACGGTACTTGTATGTTTTCTACTTGATACAGTCAGACCTCTTAAACTCGATACCCCAGGGACCGGCTTCAGGGTGTCGGGTTATCGGGGCGTCGGGTTAAAGGAAGGGGAAAAGCCATTTAGGTTTGAAAAAGTGGCCTCGGTGGCGCAGTGAGTAAGCGTTTGTCTTTTATGGCCCAAATAATGTTGCAGGTTCGATCCCGCGTGGTGGCACGATTTTTTTGGCTTGTTTGGCCAGTTTCAGAGGTAATTAGACTTTTTTGATGCCAAATTCGGAATCAGCCGCCCAAATTACCCCTAGAACTGGTCAAACAAGCCAAAAAAAAACTCTAGTGCACGCATGCGGGATCGAACCTGCGCAACCTTTCATGACCATAAAACATAGACGCTTACGCACTGCGCCACAGAAGCCACTTTTTTAAACTCAAACGGCTTTTCCCCCTCCTTTAAAGAGGTTTGAGATTCATTCCAAGACAGAGTTTTCACTTTATTCAGACAAACAGCACCAATAAAAATAATAGAAACAGCTTTTGCTTACCAGTACTCACTTAGAAACAATTAATCGAATGAGCAACAATGAATGAAGCCGACAAGACAGAATTAACTTTCGCAGAAAAATTTGGAGAAAATTTTTTAGCGCCAAATGTTTTCATTTTTTTGCGAAAATTTTAGTGAAAAATCAGTGGGATGTCGGGTTATCGAAGTGTCGGGTTATAGGGGTGTCACTTTGCCTTATTTCTCTGCTGGTCAAACAAAACGAGCTGGAGGTATCGGCTTATGAAAGTTTCGGGTAAAAGAGGTTTAACTGTAAATTCTTAAAATTTTGGTGTTTATTAAATCCCGTTTTTCAGCAAAAATTCAAGCATGAAAATTTTGTTCGTGTCGAAAAATTAAAAAAAGGGAGGGTATAATAGTGTCTAAATTAAATTAAATAAAATTAAAAAAATACAATACCTTTTTTGTGTTAAACAAATTATTTATTATTAAATCAAAAAAAGTTAACAAAAACAAAATTAAAGTTGTGTGAGATTTTTCTTTAATAAAATCAACTTTTATAATATTTTTTGGTTAGCTGACGCAAGTTATGGGCAGTCTGGTCGATAGTTAGCACGGTTGTTCCTACAAAACCATTATTAGTTTGATAATTAGTCCTGTTAAAATATATTTCTTGTATTAGATAGTAACAAATGTCAGTTACTTGTTAGTTCTTTTTTGCATCAAAAATTCCGTACGGGTAGGAGTTGTAGGGTGCATGCAAGCCTCCGGACTGGCCGTACTGGCCGTAAGAAGGAGAGTGTGGTTGCATGTTGGAAGAGCCTAATTGGCCACTTGGATATCTTAAAGATAAGTTTTAGTCAGAATTCGAATTTTTTAGATTTAACTTTTTTTTTATTAAATTTCAATTACAAGCGGCGTTAATTTACCCCTAAATTAATCCTTATTCACGAAGCTGAATTAGGACTTTTTATAGGTTTAGAATTACTCGTATAATATACGATGAAGTATACAGTTATCGTGGAACAGTTATCAGCATTCAGAGTTAGTTTTACCTTCGTTGATAACTGTACGTTGATAGCTGTAGAATTTTTCGCTCTACTGGGGAATGGGTACCAATTTTGGCCTTGGTCCACCCGGTTATTTTTTTCTATGTATTGCTTCTTTTTTTATTATATTTTTCTGTTGGTCTGGTTGTCTTTTCTATTCAATGTTATAAGACGAAAAAAAGGAAAAAATTTTAAAAATAAATTTTCGACACAACAGGAGGGAAGCAAAACTTTGAAAAAAACCTGAAAAAATTAACAGGGGACCAAAGCAAAAAATTGGTACGCATTCTCTAGTAGAGCCAATTTTTCTTATATTATATTAGAAATAATATATGAGAAACTCAATAGTTATTGAAAATCCAAATTTATGGGTCATGGATAATTTAGAAAGTATCTGCTAAATTACCAGTAAATTTATTGGTTACGGCCTTTCAATAGCTAAACAGGCTCAACAGCTAAAACGGGCACAAGGTGACTTTTACTCGGGTTTCATCGCGCAGTGGCTAAAGCGTTGTGTGTTGTTGCATGAATACTAGAAAAAGGCTATTTGTCTTGAAATTCGGCGAGTTCAACCCCGCCGTCCGACATGTTCTTTTTTTTCAATTTTTATTATTATTAGCCTATTCAACGTAAAGTTGAAAAGTTGGCTTAAGTCATAAATACCAGATTTTCAACTTTTCATATAAAAATTTCGAGTACTAAAGTCCAGATTTTACGTCAAATATAACGCAAAATGAGAAAAATAATTTTCTCGCATAAAAGTTGGAAAAGTCGCATTTTGAGACATTTTTTGTAGGAAACAAAAGCTGAGGATCTCGCTATTCATATGAATTAAACGAATTTTCTGAAACTCAGATTTTTGAAACAAGAGGCCATTAGAAGTCTAGAACCTTTTTCTAGTTAAATTTAAAGAATTTTTCACTTTTTCACAAAATTGATTTGAATTTTTCATAAGTCACCTACTGCCTATTTATAGACTATTTTGAAAGGTCTTGTGGTGAATTTAACAGTAGTTGATTTTTAAGACCCTAAATAAAAATCACTCAATTTGTTTTAAACATCTCAAATATTATCAAAAAAAACCAACCCTCCCTGAAAGCCGTGTCCAAATCCTTGTCCTTGCATGCCCTGCATCTGACCTCCATAAGGCCCAAACTGGCCATACATGCCGCCGGGAAGCTGATAACTTGCACCGAATCCACCCATTGGTTGTCCGAATCCTCCCATATGTGGCTGCTGACCGCCAAAACCGGCTCCGAACTGTCCAAGCTGTCCTGGTTGAGCTCCTTGTCCCTGCATGCCTTGAGGAAATCCAGGTCTAGAATAGGGAGAAAGCAGATTAGCTCCATTTGGATGCCTTGATAGGACGAGCTCAAAGATCCATAAGGCGGTGGCTGCTGTAAATTGCTGCTTCCAGGACTACCAAACCCAGATGCACCCCGATAGGCACCGGTCCACTTGAAGTCATAATCATCTGAGGGCCATACAGAGGAGTGCTAAACTGAGGCTGGGCTGTGACTAAGGTGACTACCAATAAAATAGATAGCAAAACAAAAATCCTCAACATTTTGGAATATACTGAAAAATTGTGATGGTTGTTCGGAGCGATGAGTTGCCTTATAAATGTAGAGAAATTTGATTTTGTGACTGGCACGACGAGAGGATTTAACTTACAGGAAGAAGGGGTTAAATGTTTTTGTTCCCTCAGCTCGACTCCATAAGTGTAAAATATCTTCTTGTGGATTAGTTTTTTTGATCTATTATTCACCTAGTTGGTTGGTGACCCTCCAATACATATTGTGAGCGGCTTGGGGCGTTGAGTTCACTGAACATATTTTCGGAGAAATATTAGTTATGTCTATGGTTGTGTCTATTCTGTAAAAGGATTATGCAATAATTCGAGTTACTCATGAAAGGTTTTTTGTAAAAGCAGTTTTTTGAGAGTTTTTTGATGACACAAAGTTTTGAGGATGAATTGGTTTTGTTGTAAGTCAATCAGATTGAAGAGGAAAAAATTTATTAGGCGAAGAACTGGCTGGCTATATACCGTTTTATTCTAATAGATGGTCATGTCCTTATATTATTAAACCGCTTCCTCAAGCATGGCCTCAAAAAAAACTGCCTTCTATTTTTCACCCTTTTTCGACAAACCAATTTACCACTGGAGTTGCTTACTCAAACTTTACAAATTCAGTCAAACTTTTTATGAGTTACAATTTCGTGACCGATCCCAGGTGTAGCTTTTTTGATCTATTATTTTCACACCTTATAGAGACGGTATATTATGCGCAACATACCCCCTTGCAACCGGATTCAGGCCATTTTTTACTTCCAAATTAGCACCTGTTCAACTATGTCTAAAATTTCAGTGTTGCCTGTAAGAATTTTATAACTCTAATTTATTTAGTGTGATAAATCCTTCTTGGCTATAATAAATATAGAGAAAAATGCATGCAAGTAATACTAAAGATCACCTACGAAAATAAAAAAAGGCGTTAAAAAATAACGGCATGAACCTTTTTTTAATTTATTTTTGACGAAGGTTTTTCAATCCTTTACAAGCCTTTTTATCCCAACATTTTTGGCTGTGGGCTCAAGATCTCAAATCTCCGATTGAAAAAAGTCGAAGCAGGTTTAAAACATAAGGTCATTGTAAAAAAAGTGTGAATTAAAAAAAAACTTCGTTTATTACATCAAAATAAAATTAATATTAAAATGAGGTAGTTTAATGGATCTAGTCTATAATCCAATCATTCTTTTTTGCTTTGGTAATTAAATTTTTTCGACACTTTTCAGGCTTAGACGTGAATGTTGGCCAACGCATGTTAGCGCGGACTTAAACATATCTTAGACTCATATCAAGTCTGTCATTAAACCCTCAAATACGCTGGCCTAGCCTTGCGTCAGCTTCAGCAAAAAAAAGCAGGACGACTAAGGAAAAAAAACAACCCGACTAGAGACTAGAGCCACTCAAATTATATTAACAAAAGTCCTAAATTATTTGCTATTGTTTTGATTCGCCTTCAACTATGAGGCTAGTTGCTAGCGTTGAGAGGAAGGATCATAATAGCTGCTAATGTGCCTGCGGCAACTCCTACTGTTACACTCATTGGCATTGAGTTCAAAGTAACTTCGGTTGCAAACATTGGTTTCTTGGCTATAAAATAATTGACTTCTAATTGACTTTTTTATTCATTTGTAACGTGTGAGTTAAGTAAGGTTTTTCTTCAGGAAAGTAACAAAGGGCCAAACTAGCGGTGTGTAGAGATGTTTCTCTTATCGGTTTCAGCAGAACAAAGAAGCTTAGAACATGACTTTGGGTCACAAGCACGGTGGTATGACTTCAGCGGCTGAGGCTGAAGACTGAGGTAAAATTTTGACCTGGCTGGCCACTGAAGCCGAGGAAAATTTCCAGACCTCAGCCGGCTGAGGCTGAAAGCTGAGGAAAATTTTTTCTCAACTCGGCCGGCTAATGGCTGAGGTAATCGTTAAGTATATCACCCTAGTCACAAGCAAGGTACTTCTATGGTTAGTTACTTTAACCTTCCCCAATCTCCTATTTTTAGAATAAGGATCCAAAGTTACCTCTCAAACTTGTTCTGCTCAAAAAAGTGAGAGAAATATTTCTAACCATTTTCTAATTCCGGCCCTCATTCTGTAGAGTAAATAGTAGAGTTGTTCGACGGATAAATAGCCGGCCATTTAGCCGCTAAGTAGCCAAAAATAGCCGGCTATTTGTTCATGTTTGATTGGTTGGTGTTGTTTATGCCAAAATAAAGATTAGTTGTGTTGAAAATTTTGAATTTTCTATATTTAAAGCAATTTTTTTTATAAATAGGCGATTCTCGGCTATTTTCGGCTATTTGGCCGGCTATATAGCCGGCTAATTCGACAACTCTGGTAAATAGTCTCTTAAATTTTTTTGATAAAATTTAAGTCTTTTTTGAACAAAAATAAATTTAAGGATATATATTTTAAACATTGTTTTGAACAACGTTGCTCAGCTCCAGCAAAAAAAATGTTTATTTTTTTTTCAAATTATCGAAAAAGTACTTAAAAAGACTATAATTTTTTGTGAGAAGCGAAGGCAAAATTATAATATCAATAAGATCAGTTTAACCCACCCTCAATAAAGTATTCAACTTTATTGTCAGGCCCATTTTTGACAGGCTCGTCCAGACAAGCATGAACAGGCTGGTTCCAGTAGGGATTCATAAAGGCCGTGCTAACAAGCTCTAAACGGCTGTCTTCATATCCATAAGCACCAGCAAGAGCTTTTGGTAATAGGTTCGCAGTGTAGGATTAACACCATTTTGTTCGGCATCACTTCAAATGCAAAAGTTGTCGGAACAATTTCCAGCCACACCAGTGCAATATAGTCAATTGAAGCAAAAGTTTTGTTGAACTTTTGTGATTAGGTTGGTTTGTTGATGAGTCCATCAGACAATTATTGCTAAAATGGTTATAAGGGTTAAAGTAGTGTCGACCTGCCTGCCGATGACCTATAAGACATCTTTTCGGCTAATTTCGGGCAACCGACAAGCCTAGTTACATAAAAAAGATCGTGTCACAAATTTAAGACTTTTCGATAAATTAACATACATACCGTATTTCCTCTAATATGAGCACCCGCTCTAATAAGCGCACCCCTCAACTTTGAGGGTATGGATTTCGGTGCAGAGTCAATATTTTGCAAAGCTGTTCATTGCGTTTTTTTAACTCTCAGGAGCTCTACCGATTCCACTTTTTAGATTTTTTATTTTCACCCGAAATCTCGAGATCGAATTCCAAATTTCCAATTTTCGGGATATTGAAATATAAGCGCACCGGCGCGCCTTTTAGAGAAATACGGTACTTTTTACCCGAATCCATCATGAGCAGACTTTGCGCTACTATTTTCTTTTTAGAAAAAAATTTGAAATTTTTCACGAGTAACTTTAGTATGGTATACAACGTGTTTCAATATTCTAAAAAAACACACATATATAATGTCAAATGAAAAAAAACTAAGCCTAAGCTTAAGTAACGAAATTACAAAAATTCTTTACAAAAACACATTTAAGAAGAACTGGGAGGGGAGAAGGAATATTCTTGGGTGTACCCAGGACGTAGTAAGAAAAAGTTTAGGTATTTTTGTATAACGAAGTTTTTTGAGATTAACCGAAATTTCAAGGTCAAAAATTTATCCCGAAAATATGAAAGATATAAATAATTTGAGAGTAAAAAAAAATTTCAAAACATTCGAAAAAAATTCTAAAATAAATAATTATACATTTCTGCTAAGTTATCCATTCAGTTAGCAAATATACATTCGGCTCAGCTAAAAACTACATGAATCTTACCGTATTCGTTCTAATTGAAGGCCACCCCTTAGGCCAAAACTAGGGCGGGGGGGGGGGGGGCGGAGGTAGTAAACCATGTCTTATTGCATTTTTAACACAGAGACAAAATTTTTTGGAGGTTTAGAAGACCATGGTCTTCTATTAGAATAAATACGGCAATCATGACGTCCAAAACAGCTTATAACAATCTGTTACCAAAATGGAAATCAACCTTGAAAAGAAACGTGCCAAAAAGAAATTATTTTGAGACTCATTTGTGCAGCAATAGTGGACACCGACCTCCTAGAGCTGCTTAGGTCAAATGCACTCAAAGAACGAGCACATTGGATAAATGAACTTATTGAATGTATGCATCTATTTTTTTTTCGAAAAGAATGAATATTTTTTATAACTAACTTTTAAATTTTTTAAAATTTGTATTAAAATGAGAGTGCATCTGCTTACCGTATCTAGTCGTGCATGGAAAACGCTTAATTTCACACCAACGGTTTGGTCCAAACCACATTTACAGGTTGCTGGTTCGAATCTCTTTGGGTGTAAGGTTTACACTATGAACTTTATTTTTTGTTTGTTAGTTTGATACCAGAATATTTCTCCAGGATCATTGAAACAACAACTTTATCGCTTATACTCGTGAAAGATTAAAAAGAAAAAATCAGAAAGAATAAAATATATGAATTTGAGAGAATGAATAAAAAACAATAAAAAGTATGCTTCGAGTGAAGTTTGAACCTGCGACATGAAAAATAGTCTCATATATTTACAGGATAGCACCCCAAGTGCACACACCCCAGCAAAGAGTATTTTTCTCTAAGCTAACTTTTTTCATCTACGCCTAAGCCTAATTCTAAACCTAAGCCTAAGTTAGCGCGCTACACATTGCAAAAAAAGAAACCTAAAAAATCAAGGGAACCCAAAATAGGACGCTTAGAGAAAAATACTCTTTGGAGGAGGGTGCACTTGTGCTTTTACGTATCTGCACATTGGTTGAGGGTGTAATTTTTTTTATCATATCTGAGCTGCTAGATTTCGCAACATTCAAAGTGTTTTATCTTGCCCGGCACTGCTCCATAAAAAATTTGATTGCAGGCTAATAACAAGCTCGGTCACTTGCTTTTTCTGCTATAAAAGCTTTCTTGATTGGTGACGGGTGGTCGTGCCTTTCCCGTGTAGGTTACAGCCGAAACCTAGGTAAGAAGTTTGAAGCAACATATTTTAGAAAATCGGTAATTTCTGTTCTTTATCAAAACTTTGATATTTATCGCTGTGAAATGTGCCTGCCTATTTTCGATGTCCTAAAACCTTTGCATTTTTACACTCTTAGATTGATAAAAATGGTCAGAGGCAATATAAACCGAAGTAAACAGTTTGTGACTGACTTCATTTTACATAAAATTGAAAATCCAATACAGTTTTTAACCGAAAAAGCGATCCTGAAAATGTTCCGATTGATAGATCGATATTTTTTAAACTTAATTCAGCTCAACCACTTAAAAGAAGTGAAGAAATAAAGTTCACACCCAGAGAATTTCAAACCAGCAGCCTATAATTCTGGTTTATTTGAAATTAAACGGTTTACATGCAGGAAATGGGGGCTAGTGTCTCTTTTTTGCGAAATGGGGGCTAGTGTCTCTTTTTTGCGAAATGGGGGCTAGTGTCTCTTTTTTGCGAAATGGGGGCTAGTGTCTCTTTCTTGCGAAATGGGGGCTAGTGTCTCTTTTTTGCGAAATGGGGCTAGTGTCTCTTTCTTGCGAAATGGGGGCTAGTGTCTCTTTTTTGCGAAATGGGGCTAGTGTCTCTTTTTGCGAAATGGGGGCTAGTGTCTCTTTTTTGCGAAATGGGGGCTAGTGTCTCTTTCTTGCGAAATGGGGGCTAGTGTCTCTTTTTTGCGAAATGGGGGCTAGTGTCTCTTTTTGCGAAATGGGGGCTAGTGTCTCTTTCTTGCGAAATGGGGGCTAGTGTCTCTTTTTTTGCGAAATGGGCTAGTGTCTCTTTCTTGCGAAATGGGGGCTAGTGTCTCTTTTTGCGAAATGGGGGCTAGTGTCTCTTTTTTTCGAAATGGGAGCTAGTGTCCCTTTTTGCGTAATGGATGCTAGTGTCCCATGGGGCAAACGGCGATAGGGCTAACGTCCGTGTACGGTTTTATAATGCTTTGGTCACTGGAGCTGGGCAAAAATAGCCTCTAAATGTATTTTTGTTCAAGAGTCTTGCTGGAAATTATGTCTAAGGTAAGTGAGTGCGCGCATCTCTAACCAACCAATCCACCTTCGGGGGCGCAGGGGGCTTGGAGTTGAGATGCGCACACCCACATACCTTAGACACAAATCACTCGAAAGTGACTTGGATGCATGAAAATGTATACATACCAGAGTTTCTCTATGCGGTAGGCTCCAGTCAACAAAACTATGTTCAATATCTTCCTTTTTACACTAAATTGGTCTATTTTTGGTCCTTTCCCACCCCGAAATAGTCCCAAATCGCTTAAAAAACAGTCAAAATAGGTATATTTGGGTGGTCCCAAAACTCAATTTTTCATCGACTAGAACACAAAAATAATGTCTTTTTGGAGCTTCTGAGGCAATTTTAGGTCGATAAAGAGTGTTTGGAAACACTTTTAAAAAAATTTCATTTGGGGGGGGGGGGGGGTGGATATACTCCGGTAGCGCCAAACTTTTCAATTTCTTTGTCTTGATAGGAAAGTAGAAAAAACTTTGACAACTTTTCGGATACCAAAGGTTTCATAATCTGTGAAATAAATCTCATAAAATAATATCTGGAGACATAGAGCTGCTATCTTCTGACCGGTCGTTTGCCAAGCTATCATCATTATTTGTAGCGGAAAAAAAACGCAAAATTACGTTAACTTCTGATAAGTACTCATCTTTAAATGGTTACAAAATTTTTACACTTCAAAAATTATACAAAGACAAAATATTGTTTAGTTAAAAATTTCATGAGAATTCTGAATCTGCAAAAAAATAGTGAAATGTTTTTCCTTGAAAAATTATGAACTCTGTAATGAAGGTCAATTTTTCGAGCTATCATTTGCCTGTACTGCAGTGCAGACTGACAATTTCCAATTTTAAGTTTACCCCCGCTGAACCGCCACCTCGATAATCCGCCACCCTCGGATCGGTCCCATGGTGGCGGATTATCGAGGTTTGACTGTACATAAATCTTTAGTATACTAAAACTTGTCAAAGTTTTTTCTACTTTCCTATCAAGACAAAAATATCCAAAACTTCCAATGTTCAGTGGAGCAGCAAGCACCAGTTAATGTAAGGACTCGCCCGAACGTTAACAACCAGTATTTGTCTTAACCAGGGTTAATGTTCATAGGGAACACAATATAGGGACAATTGACCAGTATTATATTTGAATTCAAACTAGCTTTGGTCTCAACAAGAATTAACTGCACCAGGAGCAGTCTTGATAAAACTGTATCATATATTTTTCTGGTTTAGTTATGTCAAGCTGCTCTAGTTCTCCTTCGAATAAGGTTAGTTCTTGTAGTGTCTGTCGTGACTTTAGTTTGACCAGTCATAGTCATGACAAAAACCAGATATCATACCAGGCTCAATCCAGTAAAGTCCAGAAAGCTTTGAAGCTATTGCTCAGCGCTGGCATTAATCCAGATTTGATTCTTAAATGCCAAGAGTCACTGAACCAGTCTGATATGGACTTGGCGCTCGAGTCCTTTATGGACGATAGTGAAATTCCAGAGTCAGAAGTGACCAGTATTCATCCGGTTAATCAAACTGTGGAAACCAGTTCCAAGGCTCCTCGTGCCATGACGTCCATCGCCTCAAGCTCGCGTTCCCGCTGTGCCGGTGAAACAAGCAAGTCTCTCTGGGTGGTGCCTGCCGTGGTCAAGCCAGCTAAGGAATACAGCGACCAGCCTCATGCCTTTCAGCAATCGCCGTCAGTCGCAGCAACCAGTGGAATGATGGAGTCCAATCCTCTCGTCAGCCGATTCTCAATCCCGGATGTCAAGAATGTGGAAGTCCAGAAGTCCGCTCTAGCTGTCTCTCCGAAGTGCGACAACCAGTCCTCCGTCTTCATGCCAGCCGCAGTAAAGCCAGTGGTGGATCCGTGCTCAATCCTCAAGCCAGCCGATGCTAAAATCCCGGATGGCCTGAATGTGGGTGCCTTCTGCTGCTCTCCAGTTGTGGTTGCCAAAGAAGTGGAACTTCAAGATCTCTGTCTTCAGAATCTCTTGTACCAGCTTTGTCTTTGTATTGTGCTGACCAGGCTATGGTCGCTGGTCCTTCCAGCTTGCCACGGTGCATCAATAAAATACCCAGTATGAGAAACTTATTTGTTCTTACTTTAACAAGATATTGACAAAGACAATAACACAATTTTTTTGGTCAGAACGAATTATGCGGCTATGATTTGGTCGGTAACGACATAAAAACAGCGTCAATGAATTATTTTTCGCATGTTAGCTTCGTGATGGTGATCAAGTAATTTTTTTTCTTCTTTAAACCAATTCATCTCCATGATTTGCATGTAGCTATCATCAGGAGTGTTTGCGATGCCGCACCGTCTTTTTTGACCATATTTTTCAATTTCTAACAAACATTTGATCAAATCTTGTGCATCTTGAGATATTGCTGGATCTTCCGGAAAATGGAGCTGAAATTTTTATTGTATAAAAATTAAATCTTCATTAATACCTCAAAGTATTTCTTTTTGTTTCTTTTCACTTCTCTTTGACCATGTTTGAAATCTTTTGTAGCAAAGGGGTCTTTGCCAGTCAACATTTCGTACATCGTCACTCCAAACGCCACCAGTCGACTTCATAAGAGTATTTCTGAAAAGTTAACATTTTCAAATTTGGCTAGTTCGGCTTGACACTAGAACGGTTCAGCGACCTGATTAGGATCAGTTCTAGTATACACCCTTCACTCAAATTAGCTTGGGGGATCAAGATAATTTTTTTTTAATTTTTAATTTAAAAAAATTTGCCTTGGTCCCCAAGCTAATTTGACTGAAGGTTGTATACTAGACTTTAACCCTGATTGTGCTACAGTCAAACCTGGGTTATCCGACACCCAAGGGACCGCCTATGGTGTCGGATAAACGAGGTGTCGGTTAACTGAGGTGTCAGTTGGCAGAGAACAGGCCAATCTCAGCCAAATGAAGGATATTTGAGGTGTCGGATAACCCAGGTTTGACTGTATTAGACTGAACTTTTGACGCTGATTCTGAATATGGTTACCCCTGCTCCAATAGACGCCGTCGTCCTATAAAAGTCCCCCTTAGATGCACTTCGAAAAATAAACGCCTCCGCTCTAATTAATGCCCATCTTCTCAAGGCCATTTATCTAGTTCAAATTGCTATTCTTGCTGAAAAGTGTGCTTTCCTGCAAGATCCACTGCTACAAGCAATATTGGCCGATTTAGAGAGACAGTTTGAGCTTACAACTCTTCTATTCAGCAAGTGGTGGCTATGGCCTGAAAAAACCGACAAAGAGCAGAAGAAGGGACTAATGTTTGGTGTTTACCCGAATTAATGTTTACCCGGAATTTTCCATCGTTTGATTGATCGTGGGTCTTGTTGATATGTAACTTTGGATAGAAAAGGTCTCTACTGTACAATGGGTACACTTTTCCTTTCGCCTCCTTGTTGATTATTTGGAAAAAAAATGGAAAAGTTATATATAA
Organism: Ditylenchus dipsaci; assembly: GCA_004194705.1. Lineage (NCBI taxonomy): Eukaryota > Metazoa > Nematoda > Chromadorea > Rhabditida > Anguinidae > Ditylenchus > Ditylenchus dipsaci. The sequence goes on from SADC01000066.1 coordinate 321,743, forward strand.
TGAAAAAAGTTGTTTTTTAACCGTAAACTGAAAAAAAAAGAAACCAAAAGAGAAGATACCAGAGGCCAGAGCGAAGGATCAAGAGCAGAGCAGAAAGGAAACCAGAATTTTCGACCGGAATTTTTAGAAATCTTTCTGCGAGCGTAAAAATTGAAGTGTCCTTTGTATAAAATTATGAAAAATAATCAAAATGAATAGTCAAATAAAATTTGTGACACAACTTTCTATGAAATTGTCACTGCTAGGAAACCATTTGATTCTCACAACGGATTCATGTTCAACGTGGTCAATTAGTTTGGAAAACTGCCATTGGAATTCCAAAAACAATGTCGAATTTAAATTCCATTAAAGACATAAATATTAAATTTTCAAATTTGAATATTTATTGTCTTGAGCAGAATTTAAATTTGACAGTGCTTTTGAAGTTTCAAGGGTAGCGTTACATGCTAATTGACAATGCTGAACACAAAATTAATGCTAGAACTTATAGTTCGGTTAGCAAGATAATTATTAGGGCGATTTGTGTCACAGTTTATATACCTGTTTTGCATATTTTTACAGGATTTTGTTCTAAGGTGTTACTTGACTTGGTGTTGAAATAACCGCAAGATTCTTTTCTGTTTCTGTTCAAAACATTTAACTAGACGTTATTTCCACACCAAGTCCTGACCATTTTATCGTTAAACTTGAAGATTTTGGAAAACTGGCTTTGTGAGAGAAAGTCGAAAATTGGCTGTGAAATTGAAATAACTCAGATTAAAGTTTGTGCGCAATAGATAGCTCAGATCATGCTCTGCATTTTAAGGGTGTCGGGTGAACTCGGCACCGACAAAACTAGGCACCGAAAAAATTTGTCCCCAACCACATATTCACATGTTCCTATTCACTTGCAATGTGGATTGTGCTGGCCTTTAGCCGCAAAGCGGCCAACACACCCTTCTGTCTTATTTTTCAGCTTCGGGTGTCAGAATTTTTCCGATACCCAGTTGTCCCTACTCCACTTGAAGATATTTCACGCCCACGTGGTACATAAATTTAAGCAAGTACCATCCATATTTTGCTTCAATTCCAGGTGGTTAGTAATGGGTGAAAATAACCTATCTTCAAATGTTCTCTCACCTGATAGAAGCCGTAGAAAAGAAGGAGTCACCAATCGAGGTAACAAAATTCGGGTTGGCCAGACTTGCGGACTTGCTTTATCTGCCCCCGAGTAGTACAGGCCTCCATTTCCACCCATCAAAGGATGCCGCCATTGTGCCCCATAGGTATAAGGCACTTTCAAAGAGACGCCCCACACTCTTGAGAGTGTCCAATAGGTGTGGGGCGTCTCTTTGAAAGTGCCCCATACCTATGGGGCACAATGGCGGCATCCTTTGATGGGTGGAAATGGAGGCCTGTACTACTCCCCCGTCAGATTTTTTTTGAAAAAATTGTTAATTTAAAACAGTATAAAACCCTGAAACCAACCCTCCATGTCAGACTTTTTTCGGCTGCGCCTCTGGGTATACCAAAATGCAAGATGTAATCAAGGCTATCTATGATTGAATGATAACACTTTCTCAGAAATTTTTTCATTATTCTCCTAAAAAGGCCAACTTTCAAAAATCTCAATTTTGACACTAAAATGGGCACAATGTTGTGTAAATGCAATTGTCACAAATAACATAGCAGTGCCCATTGCAAACATTTTTATGACATCCACCACAGCAAGTTAGGAGCATTGTATTGTTTGAGCTCAAGTAGCAACGTTTCTTGGTGTCAGATTAAACATTCTTGTCATATTCTCCGGTATTGCTTAATCCTAGTGTAGGGAGAAACCAAGGATTGTCAATGCTGACTTTTCTTCAGTTTCTCTAAGTTTTTATTTTGGCTTTGTAAACACCGCATAGATCAACAGACCAATAAAGCCTTTGAACTCAGTAATGTCGGTATCATGTCACTCAATGTCATTCTCTGCATGTACACGATTTGCTATTTGACTAGTTATTTTATGCACGAGTTTAGCCAAAATGATGAAACAAAAAATAAAACCAAACAAATGAAACAGAGTGCCAAATATTTTGTAATGAGCACTTTGTGCTCAAGTGCCCATACGTGACCATCATGTTCAAACAGTAATATTTCCGTCAAGTTGCTTAAATATAGGACCGCTTATTGTATATCTTCTAATAAGGTCCATGAGGCCTTATTTTTTCAACACCTCCAAGAGGTGGCCCTTATTAGAAGGTGGGGCCTTATTTTTCAACACCTGTTGGGAGGTGAGGCCTGCCGATAAGGTGGGTCTTAATAGAAGGTGGGGCTTATTAGAAGATAACGGTAATATCTCATTACAAAGGTTAGAGTTAGGGCTTCCTAGATCTTAAAGTTTAATTGCAGGAGGTTTCATAATAAGGACAAACAAGGGTGATCAAAAAAATTATGAGCACTTGTGCTCACGTGACCGCCCCCTTAAATACAGTCTGCTCTCGTATAACATCACTCCTTGTGACCGCAGGAGAAAATCGAGAGTGCGGTTATATTGTAGCGCAGATCACGAGCCACGAAATTTGTTTTACCGAATGGTTTGGTATGTAAGAGTGTTGACACATAGCTTAAAAAAATTATATTTAGATTATATTTAAAAGTAGTCAATATTTGAAAAAAGACTTAGATTTTAGTCCTTACTTGTTTTTTTAAAGGCCATTTCTTAACACTCTTATATACAAACAGTTCTGTATAAAATGTTTGGTGGCTCTTAATATGCGCTACGACGTGGTTTAAAAATACTAAATACACATGATCGAACTTTCGGTTAGTTAAAGTGATCAAATGCTTGTCAACTACTCAAAATGTCCCCACAAGTGTTTAAAGCCAAATGCTTACTTTTCTAAATAATTCAGTTCATACCATTTCCCATATTTTTCTAAAAAACCGGTGTTCTAAAAAGACCCTTTTCTGACTTTGAGAACCTGATCCTCAGTCCAGAGCAAAAATTTACATCGCTGTTTATGTTATTTTTTTTTCATTTTTCACCTATTTCACACCTTTTGACTTACAATACCAAGTGTATTTGGCCGCTTCGCGGCCAAAGACCAGCACACGAACCATTCAGAGCTTCGGTTGAATATTGAGTGATATGCTTGCTTCGAGTCGACCTTGGCCACCACAGTCACAGAGCCTGACTACTCGGCAAACCATCCTGAAACTAGCGCTCCACGGTTACCAGCACCCAATTCAACGTCAGCCCAAATCCACCACGTCCGTCATTACCACTTAGGACCACCTTTCCGTCCGCACACACCACAATTGCAATGCATTGGTGTGAAAAATAATCAAGGAAATCGAAAAAGGCCAGCTTAGAAAAAATACTGTTTGGAGGGGGGGGGGGGAGTTGTTATTTTGGGCTTTCACGCAAAACTATGTGTTTGGAAGATTTTGACATTAAAAATTTGTATAAAAGTCCATCGGGATCCTTCAAACCACCTGTTACTTTTTCAATCGGTAACTACAACTTTTGTACGAAAAACTTTTCAACTTACCCTTGTGCTTCCATTCGTTTCCATCTTTTTAGACTGTTCGAAAATAGATCTCTGAGAAAAGCATCCTTGTCATTTTTTCTCAAAATACTCATTTTACTGCCAGCTGAAGTAAAACTTGCAAGTATGCAAATACACAGACAAACTTAGAAATATAGAAGCTTCCAGGAGCATTATTCTTATAATTTTTTTATCAAAAATACAGAAAAAGGCTGTATTTTAGTGGTGAAAATATAATAATGGTGAAAATATATAGCAAATAAGAGTCTGTGTTAGGCGCTAACCTATCTTGTGATTGATTTATTGATTTTTTCTAATGTGAAAGTTGAGTGTATGCTTGATTCCTATTTGAGCCTGAGTTTTTTTCGCAAAATAGCAAATACAAAACCCAAAAGTTAACGATCTAAAAATCCTTATATGATTTTTTAGGTAAACTTTTAAGCTTATTTTGAACGTAAAAGGGTATCCACAAAAAAATTTGTAAAAGTGGGTTTGTAGCTACCGTATTTTCTTTATTAACGCACCCGGGTTCATTATTTTTCAACCCCTTGAAAATCTCGAAATTGTCAACATTGTCAGTAATCCACTTCTTACAAACCTCCTCCTGGTAACCCTCCTCCTGCCTACCCTTGCATTCTTCGTGTTCGTGCTAAAAAAAGCTTAGATGTTGTACTTAAGTGTTCGGGTGAGATATAAGACAAAGAATTGCAAAACATGACATTAAGTTGGGCTTGAATACAAAATCCACCCTAAATTGAGGCCTGAATCCTCCACCTCCAATTTGAAGAGCAAGAAGAAACTTTTTTAGAGGCAACTTAAATTATACGTGTTTCTGCTCAAAAGAAAGCTAAAATGTTCTACTTGAGTGTTCCGTGAAAATATATCTGGCATAGCATTGCGAAAAATGGCTAAAATTGGCATAAAGTCAAAAGTGGTGACCCATCCTGTGGTTTGAAAAAATAAGTACAGGAATAAGTACCCCAAAAATAAGTACCCCCCAATAAAGGGGACCAAGGAAAAATCTTGAATTTCAGTGACCTCATTCTATTTTTTTTATTCCAGTATAATAAGTAAGTCAACCACGCTGAGCACGAATCTGTTATCAAAATTGTCATTTTGTCCGTGAAAATGAACTTTTATGCTAATTTTTTCAAAAAATCGACATTTGTTAGCCACCACCTTACTTCTTTTCGACGTAACTTCCTGGAAAGACGACTTTTTTAAATTTTTTTCTTATGCAAGTCAGAAAAAAGTTGGAGAGGACCCTTTATTTTTGGGCATGAGATATCGGGCTGGGCTAGATGTTCTGAAAATTATCGATATTCAAATAGCACAGCATAAATTATTAAATAAAAAACATATTTAACCAGTATGACGCGCGCAAAATAAAACAAAGCTCTGAAATATAAATTAGTTAATATTCCTTTTTTCATCTATATTCTGTTGAAATATCTGCTCCTGGCCTACCTAGTTTGTTTTTAAAACAAAAATAGACTTTTGAACATAGCAACCGCTTCGCATATGTTGTAACTATGAAGTGTGAGAGGGCACGTACGCTAAATATAGATGTTATATGTTATTTATATAGGTTGGTTATATGTTGTTTGCCCATTAAATTTTTTCTAACATATTTTTCGTTGCCTTCATAAGGCACAGCTAAATTTTTTCTCTCTTTCAGAAATATTTTTTTCCCGCGCTAAGCAAAACCCTATATTCTGCCACCAGATTTATGCTCAGCGTTGTCGATTGGCGAAATGCGCTTGAGTCAAGTCTGCTATCAAAGTCTGCTCAAGACAGTAAACATTTAAATAAAATATACTAGGAGCAAAAGGCGCCTATTGGCTAGGGTTGTGGCTTTTGGCTAGCCGCCTTCCACCCCGCCCCCTCCCCCATTTTTCACTTATTTAGAAATCATGTTTAAACGACTCCTAAGTAACTTTTATATGCTAAAAACGAAAAAAAAAAGTTATTTTTCTGACTTTTTTTAGCCATCAAAAGAATTTATGACTCATTCACAAGCGTTGTCAATGTCGTCGTCGTTGGCGTTGTCGTTGGAATATTTTTTTATAAAACCGTTTTTTCGCCAACGACGACGACAACCTATTGATAAAAAATCCAACGACAAAGCCAACGACAACGACGACGCCAAGGACAAAGGCATTTTTCATTCCAAATTAGACAAATTTCGCATTTTCAGTCGCCATTTCGAGGGAAAACGTGTGGAGAATATAGTTAATCCTCAAAATTCTGACTTAAAATGCAAAATTTGTCTAATTTGGAATGAAAAATGCCGTTGTCCTTGGCGTCGTCGTTGGATTTTTTATAAATAGGTTGTCGTTGTCGTCGTCGATGGCGTTGTAGTTGTCGTTTGCGTAAATCACCTTCATTCCGACAACGACAACGTTTGTGAATGATCCATAATGGCTTAAGAAAAAAAAAATTTTTTGGCCAAAATGTGACTTTTTGCCTTGGGGACCAAGGCAAATTACCTTGTATTGAGGTATTCTAGCCTGTTTTGTCACTGGAGCTTGGCAAAAAGAGTCTCTTTATGCATTTTTGATCAAAAGTCTCGATCGGAGTCATGTCTAAGGTAAGTGAGTGCGCGCATCTCTAACCTACCAAGCCCCCTGCGCTTCTTCGGGGTAGAAATTGACATATTCCGAGAAAGACTCTTGATCAAAAATGCGTATAGAGGTTCTTCTTTCCCAGCTACCATGACTGAAACAGGGTAGAATACCGATGAACCAACCTTTTTTGTCCATCCTTCTAGGTTGACTTGCTTGGGGATCAAGGCAAAAAGTTAAAAAAATTTTCGTCGAAATTTTTTTTTCGGGAAAGGGTCGACCGCCACCTGAAAACATGTTTTAAGGATGTTTGGCAGCTAAGACGTCTAAAAAGTTGATTTTGGGCATTTTTTGAGTTACGCGGTACTTTAGTGTACTTCTGCCAAAACATCGTCTAAAAATATAACAACCCTGGGCTAAGTTAAAAAATTAAAAAACTTGACATCACCTAGATACTATATTAAGATTCTTATTTCACGACTCTAGTTATTACTAATTCTCTCTAAAATTACTCCTCACCAGAAAATATACGTAGAAAGAACTACACTGAAAAATCTGACCCTAGTAGCGAAACCCCCCCCCTCCCCACGATTTTCACCTTTTTTACTTAAGTAAAAAGTACCCTAATTTATGTCCCAGACCCGGAAAATATGCGTAAACTCTTTATTAGCCAAACTTCCGTACGCTGGCCTACCCCAAGCCTAAAGGCTAAGCCTAAACTTGTTGTTTGCAAGGGTAGTTACAGCAATTTTAAAAGGTCTGATTATTGGGGTATTTGCTTGTTAATTCTTCAAAAAAAACTCCGATGGACAAAACGGAAAAGTGTCCAGTTTCGGCAAAAAAGTGCCCGATTTCTTTGTTTCATTCGAAAAGGCGAATAAATACCCAGTGTTTGAGATAATATGCTCAGTCTTGAGAAAATGTGCTCACTTCTGGATTCACTCTGTTATATTTATCACACTTTAAATATAGTGTATTTCTTGAAGCTGAGACAGCAAATAAGGATGCTCCATTATACGATCGCCAGAATATGCCGACTTAGTCCTTGATCTAGAAGATTTTCACACAACACTTCCCGTGGTCCTCCCTGTTGTTTTTTTTATATTTTAGGCTTTAGGCTTAGGCGAGGTAGGTCAGCGTATGTAAGGCAGAATCAAACATATTTTAGACTAATTTGAGTCTTTCTTAACATACGCAGGCCTACTTCTGCCTAAGTGTAACCCTAAAAGAGAACGTAAAAAATTCAACAGGAGGGACCAAAGCAAAAAAACCCCCTTGCTGGATAAGGCCAAAAAACATTATTGAAAAAACCCCGTCAGAATCCCTCCCTTGTAAGTAAAATACTTTTTTAGCAGTCAAATAAGAAGTTGTGAATTAGGGTTGGTTAAGGGATGAGTTAAGCGCTGGGTTAAGCGCTGAGTAGAAAAAGAAAAAATATATAGAGCTGTGAATCGTTTTACTAAAATTTATATAGAAAAAAGCTGGTTGAATTTAATGTCGAAGGTCTGGTCAATACTAAAATTTGGTGTTATGGTAAATTTGCTCTGAAAAGGTGTCTTTTTAATATCGAAATGTAAATTTGCCCAATTTTTTTTTAAAAACCGAATCGTAGTTCTGACCCAAACTTACGAGATCAAATTCAATTAGCTTTATATTTAAATGACACTCTTCAAAAAAATTCAAGCTGAACTATTTACAGCTCTTTTTTCGTTTTACTACCCGGCGCTGGCCCGACGCTTAATCAGTACTTTATGTAAACAAATAAAAAATAACTTGTATTGTATAGATATTTTGATATTTTTGAATCAGCATCATGATAAGCAGCACTCATGTACATAAGAATGAACTATTCTACAAGATTGTCGCTGTTATTGCTGCTATAATTTCAATCTATGCACTACAAGTTTAGCTACGGGTGGAGAAGGAGGCGAGGAAGCTCTAAGAATGTGGGTTATTGAAACAAAACCAATTTGCCGCTATTCCATTGTACTACCCCCCCCTCAAACCAACTTTTTTATATGCACCCAAAAACCATTTTTATGTAATAATTTTGCCATAAAATGACCAGAATAACATTTTAAAGGGTTAAAGGGCTGTATTGGGAGGGGAAGGGAATAACACAGGGGCCACTTTTTTTGGCTGCTTTACCATGTTTTTCAACTCGGGCTGTGGCAAAAATAGACTCTATATGCGTTTACGGTGAAGAGTACTTCTCGGAATCATGTCTAAGGTAAGTGCGTGCGCGCATCTCTAACTCTCAAGCCCCTGCGCCCCGAAGGTGGGCTTGGGGGCTTGGAGTTGAGACGCACACACACATACATCAGACACAAATCACTCGAAAGTGACTCTGGATGCATGAAAAAACATGCATACCAGAGTTATTTATGCGGTAGGCCCCAGTATTCAAAACGATGTTCAACATCTTTAATTTTTGCCGAAAAGCCTATTCTCTGGGCCTGAGTACAGAACCCCCTGGCTGAAAACCGGTTTTAACCTCGTTTTTACGCGATTTGACCACTTTTACGTAAAGAAAAAATGAAGAAACGATTGGTAAAGCACTTTCCACAAAAAAAAAATTTGACCAAAATCGACTTTTTGGCAGTTCTGGAGGATACTTAGATACCTATTTCGGAGTTTTTACCCTGTTTCGGTCACTGGAGCTGGGCAAAAAAGAGACTCTTTATGCATTTTTGATTTAGAGCCTTGCTCGGAATCATGTCTAAGGTATGTGGGTGTGCGCATCTCTAACTCTCGAGCCCCCTGCGCTCCCTTCGGGGGGCGCAGGGGCTTGGGGTCTTGGAGTTGAGATGCGCACACCCACATACCTTAGACGCAAATCACTCGAAAGTGACTCTAAATGCATGAATAAGCATTCATACCAGAGTTTATTTATGCGGTAGGTCCCAGTGAACAAAACTAAAGGGTGGCGCAACATAAACGCATGAATGAATTTTCGCCATAACTTTTTAAATTTGAGGTACTTTGACGAGATCCTTTTTTTATTCGAAAGCTGAATGAATGAGAAATTGAATGACACCAAACTTATTGATTTTCGTGTTTGTTATCACTGTTGAAACATGTTTGATTGAAAATTTATTTTTTCTTCTTTTAGCCATGGTCTGCAGTGCTCAAGAGAAGGCAAAGTGCGTCGAAATGTTCATTGAGGAAGGCAAAAGCGTGGCCAATTTTGGCGTTCGATATCGGAGGGAGCTCGGAATTCATGCTAAAGTGCCGGACCGCAATAGGGCTCTTGACTGGTACAACAAATTCAAGGGGCAAGGAAGCGTCGAAAGGAAGAAGAGGCCAAACATCACAGTCTGGGCTGCTATTGGTCGTAGAGGAGTTTGTGGGTCCTTCTTTTTGAGGAAAACGTGAATGGCGTCAGTTACCTGCAAATGCTCCAACATCAATTCCTCCCGGCTGTTCAAGGTGTTCGAAATCTGGTCTTCATGCCTAGAGTGAATGGGAAAAGTACAGAACAGGAATATGAGTGAAAATCATTGTTATTTTTGTCCGCTAAAATTGGGTGTGTTCAAATAAAGAATTCTTTGCAATGTTTGGTGTCATTCGATTTCTCATTCATTCAGCTTCGAATAAAAAAAGATCTCGTCAAAGTACCGCAAATTTAAAAAGTTATGGCGAAAATTCATTCATGCGTTTATGTTGCGCCACCCTGTATGTTCAAATCTTGTCTTTTTTAGTCTTTCAGAGATGTCCACGTACCTTTTAGGTTAAGTTACCTTGGTCCCCAAGGCAAAAATGCAAAAAAAAAATTTCAAAAAATGCTAAAAAGTGTCTTCCCACTAATTTTTGTTGCCTTTTCACGTTGAAAGTAGCTAAAATACCTTAAGACACCATTTTGGGCATTTTCGGGCCAGGGGGGGGATTGTGTACTTACAATGGAATTACCACCAATTTAATATAAAATCTTTTTCTTGGGTTCGCGCTGCGTATTATCGAGACTCGACTGTACTAAACTCTTTATTTTGCATAAAAGACATTTATACTTCGAATGAACACCCTTAGCACAAAATCTGAATGAAATCTTCTTTATATGGTTGAACATAACCGCAGAATCAGGGCCATCAAACGAGCTCAAGTTTATAACGATATAATAATTTCAAAATAATATGAAATATGAGCGTTTAAAACATTGCCAAGATGTAGAGACACCCTGTAGACACCTTTTTAATAATTAATTTAGATAAAGCGCCCAAATTATAATGACTTTTGCCCTTTATACCAAAATTTTAAATGCAAAAAGCCGCAACTAATGGAATAAAAACAATAGTCCAAAAAATATAAGGTATACACAATGAAAGTTTTTCAAAAAAGAGATAGAACGAGATGTTTATAAAATTCTAATGAGTCAACAACCAATTCATACTTTACCATCTATCATCTCCGTTTCTAAGGTGAAAATTGAATGAAAATTTTTATTTTAATCAAAAAAATTTTAGACAAAAGAACCTCTTGACTTTGATAGTAAAAACTATTTCAGAGTAGTTTTTGAATATGTAGAAGGCGTAGAACTTCCTCAGTATCTTAACCAGAAAATGTTTTGGCTGAACACGAAGCTCGTCTTCTTTGCAGCAGATAGCTGAGACACTGGATCATTTACATGCCAATGGCATCATGTATAGAGAGCTAAGACCTGAAAGTTTGATGATAATAACAAAGTCGAATCAACTTACTGCTCAGATAAAAGTAGGATTTTCGAGAATATTAATTATAGTCGAGTCTCGATAAACGCGACCCCTCGAGACCGTAAAAGGTCGCGTTATATCAAGGGTCGCGTTATATCGCGACTCGACTGTATTTACAGCATGGAAAAAAAGTTTCCTTTTGAAACAAAAAAGTGTGCACCGAGCTTTTCATTTTAGATAAGGCTTAAATTCTTTTGCGCCCTTAAAATGCTCATATACACCCTCAAATTTTATATCTCATTTTCTTTGCATTTTTATTGCAATTTCATGAATATTTTCACACCAGCCCTGTAGCCTGAATTGTGGCTTCCTTATAAGCTATCAGGTACTAGTGCCGTTAGGCACCCACTCCCTGGCCACCAAAATTTTTCTAAAGTGACCCAAACATCTCTTATGCTGGCTCAAGATAATAGAAGAAACATTTCTGAACAGTTTTCTATACACCGTATTCACTCTATTAACTCCTTAACTAAAAAATGACCCTAAAATGACTAGAAAGACGACCACCATTGCGATATTAAAGTCAAAATGTTAGAAGTTAAAAACTTTCTTTGAATCAAAAATGACGAGATTTGAGCTTAAAACATGGCAGTAACTGGTGTCCAAAAATTCCACGATGGATTTTAAAAGCCTTATATTTCATCAATTTAGGATATATATTTGTCTTCTAATACGGCTTTGTAGCTCTGCATCACCTTTTTCAAATTCCATATTGAACTTATCTTCATTCTTTTGCATAAGTCAAGGAATGACTGATTGCAAAAAAATTAATTGTTTGAAAAAATGGCCCAAAAATTGGGAAAACCTGGATTTTGGCCATTTTTTCAAGCAATTGATTTTTTCCAAAAGGCTAATCATAACACACTGATTAAAAAATCATTAGATAACTTTGGTTCTGTAGCTCTTGAGCTGCACTTCACAAAGTTCAATAAAACATTTCATCACTGAAACTGATGAAAACGCTACATCAACTTCCTAAAATGACCTCACAAACATACTTGCACGGGCGCCGATTTTTTACAATCTCGACGCCCAGCGCCGGCGGTCTTGAGTTTTTTTCATAGCTGGCGCCGGCGCCCGAGATTTTTGGAAAGGCGCCGACTTTGTCAAATATTTGCAGCAACGCTGTTTTTTTAAATTTTTGAAAATCTTTTGTAAATTTCTTAAAATTTATCAATTTTTTTTTAATTTTATTTAAATTGAGTATTTTTGAGATGAAATTATACATTTTTTCATTATAAAAAACTCAATTTAAAGAAAAATATACC